>OZ007498.1:56278691-56775408 GCA_963931805.1 Microdon myrmicae | reverse complement strand
ATTGGAAAATAAACCCGAGAAAAGGAGAATTTATATTTTTATTTATGTTATTTATTTTTTTGTTATTTCGGATTGTTTTTTTTTTTTTAACCTAGCCGCTAGTTCCGCTAGTCGGGGTAGGGACGTTAGAGCCTCGGGGCTCTTCCACCACTGGTGGTTACCGGCTGCGCCAATTTGTTATGTTGTTGTATAACAATATTATAATATAATAAGGGTAAGAAGGGGACTTACTGTGATTAAGTTAGAGCGACCGTTGAGCGGTCGCTGTGCTGTTGTTTTGTATCTGCGACAGGTTGCGGGGGGCGTTGAAGGCTGCTCCCCTGTTCAGCAAGCTGTTCCGTCGATATTTGGTTTTTAGTTTTGATTTTGGGTTTGGACCGTTGAGCGGGCGTTGGATTTCTTAACCTGTGATTGAGGTCTAGTAGTAGCTTGTTGATGATTATTATTAGTTGAATTGAATGTCGATGATGAACTCTTTGTCTGAGTTATTGTTGTAGGTCAGTCCGTCCTTTCGGTTTCGGGTCCCGCTGGAGAGTATTTAGATATTTTAGTTAGTCCCCCCTTTGATGGTTAGGTAGGGGATATTTTATTATAAAAATTTATTTTATTTTGAGTTTTATTGAAACATTTTATTTATGTTAAATTTAGTTTTTTATTTAACTTTTTTTTCTTCTATTTCTGCTTTTCTTTTTAAATTTTTGTTCAATATTTCTATCACCTAATCCACAGCAAAACCAAGCTTTATTTTCCCTTGCTGTGGTTGGCGTAGGTTCGTAAGAGCCTCTGGGCTCTTTCCACCAATGGTCGCGGACCTCCGAGCTTTATATGCTCCAGGATTTAAAGCGTATCTTTCGGTCGCTAGTGCCGATCCAAATAGTGGACGCCGGCTGCGCCAAATTGTTATATTTTTTTTATTAACAATTATTTTATGGGTAGATGTCGACTATGTTTCACAAAACTTACCCCGGATCAGACTTGATTGTTGAGACGTGGGCTCGTCGGTGTTTAGTCAAATGAAAACTCTGTTGTATAATTTTAAATTGTTCTTTTTCTTTATTTTTAATTAATTTACTATTTTAAATTGAACTTGTTCTATTTTACACTATTTCATTGTTTTAAATTATTATCTTTACTATTTTAAATTGCATTTTTTATATTTTAAACCGAACTATGTTATTGGTGTTCTTTTTCTTTATTTCAAAATATTCTCTTTGTAAACTGCCGCACACGCACACGACACACGTTTTACCAGGAAAACTAATTTGCATATTTTATATTTTTATTTTCTACTAAAACGACCCGCACACGTCGGCTATTAAAATCACAAAAAAGAAATCTCGTGTCTTTCGTTTTCATATCCTTTTGTGTTCCGCTTCTACGAATGTTATTTCTAGGAAGCGGAATTGGCTAATAGGGGGCTGGACTATGGGCGGTAGGGAGACTATGTCTAAATAAGGAGAAAATGGCTATCTACAATAGGATTGATGTTTTAAAATAGGGGTTTTACTTTATTTAAATTATTCAACTATTGTGTTTGGGGATATTCTATTGTAATGGGAAATTGGTGATTTGGAGGGAAGGGAAGGATATGCACGTGAAGACACGAGATGTTAATTATTCATAGGGGAAGTGATAATTAATTGAACTTAATTATATAACAAGGGTAGTTGCTTTCTGGGCGTCCACTGCATACGCTCGGTGGAATGCTTTAAAAGGCTCATCTCAGCGCCGGCGTCCACAATTAGGCGCCTAATGTTGTTATATTATTTTAACAAATAAAATTATTATTTACTCACTTTGTAAAACGCCGAGCCGATGGTTGGTTGGCGTTTGAGTGCTATTCTTGTTGCAGGGGTGTTGGTGGCTTGAGCCCCCTGTGTATTTCTTGGCCTGTCACGGGGCGCCGAACTATGCTCGGCGGCGAACTATGTTTTGTTCTGTTTTATATTACTTGTGGGTGCGGGACAAACTATATCTTCTTCGTTTTTATTTTTATCACTTATTTCCGGCGGCGAATTATCCTCTTCGTTTTATTTTTATTATTGAAAAAATAACAATTAAAATAAAAAAGGGACTTACTTAGTATCGTTGTCGGGCCACTTGTCGGTCGACGGTTCGGCTCTTCAGGCTTTTGTTTTGTTTTATATCCACATTTATTTAACAAATTAATTACATAAATTACATAATTACATAAAATTTCAAAAAATTAAAATAAACCAAAATAAATAAAAGTTCTCAAAATTTCAAACTATAGAAAATTATTCAAAGAAAAGCAAAATAAATAAAATTTTCTCAAAATCAAAATAAAGAAAATTATTCAAAGAAAACCAAAATAAATAATTACTTAAGACTAAATGTTAATTTCTATTTTACAAATATCATTCTGTTGACGTCCGGCGCCGTGCTTCCTCTTTCGATGGAAGAGCGGGGACTCACATATTATCAATATATTTATATCATAATTCAAACTGAGACTAAAACTCGAAGTCTACTTTCTCCGAATTCAAAACTCAAAATATATTTAAAACACTTCTATCTCTCAACTCTGCTTTTCTCAAACTGATTTTACAAATGAATTTTTTCTCTACTTATAGAACATTATGTTCTAATTTACTGGAAATTATAACATGAACAAAGCAACTTTTAACAAAGTATTCCTTTAGTTTCTGTGACTTTTAAATTGAATAACATTTGAACGAAAATCAAAGTGCTCTGTTTTGAAATAAAAAGGGGCAAGTTATGAAAAGGGGCATGTTATTAAATGTGCTGTAACTGGCAATATTGTGAATGTTTATGAATGGTATGTATTAAGTGAGAATGTAATATATATTAAGGGGAGTTTTTAAGGATGTGTAAGGAGATTCAGTGTTAAATTTAATAAAGGGTAGTATTCTGGAATACAACAATTCTTACATTAACTTACTGGCTCTTCGCAAGCACTCTAAATTATACATTATTATTTTTCTTATGCCTTTTGGCGTACAATAACTGTTTTTTATAACATGTCACAATAATTGATATTTTATTTTTTAAATGTATTCTATTTTTTTCTACATGATGTATTGTTTATAATTTTTTTTTTCGACTCAATTGTTGCTCAATTGTTCACTCTCGGCGTGAGTTCCACACTTGATAATACAGTTTATACGCATACTTTATCCTACGGTTTATACTATCGCGGATTTCACTATTGTCGCTGTTCGGCGATTGTTATCTCGTAACTCCCGATTCGGTTTTCTCGGGGTTTTATGTATTTATTTCCGACTGGTTCGTTCAGCGAAAATTTTCTCCTTTTTATTTATTTTTCGCCGCCTACTATTTTATTTATTTTACGTATTAGTAGGCTTTTGTCTACTTGTTATACTTGTATTTGTTTTATTATTCAAGAGGGAAAGTGTGGGATTTTACCTAACATTGTTTCCATGGGCAATGTTCAAAGGGAGTTCGACAATCGGGTCTTTGGTCGGAAAAACCTGAAAACAGCTTGGCTGGGTTGCGAGCTTAGTGCTGTCGAGTTATGGTAGTAAATGCCTTCCGCAAGGGTAAGACGAAACGTTACTGTTATATTTGCAGGAAGGCTGATTTGGGAGTGTGTTATATTATTTTAACAAATAAAGTTAGGTGTACTTACTTTGTACGACGCCGATGGTTGGTTGGCGTCCGTCTAAAAGTATATTGTTCCGAGGAGAAAAACATAAAACAAATTTTACTACAAATTATTCAATTTTTGTGTAGGCATACAATTTATTTCTCTTAATACAATAGTTAATTAAGTACATACATTTGAAACAATTATTTTATATACATTAGTTTTGTAATTTCTGAACAATATAGCAATATATTTAAAATTAGACATTCATTTTTTTTTCTTTCATAAAAAGCCTAAAAGAACGATGTAGGTTTTCATCGAGTTGTTTTGACTGCTATTCCTGTTGCATGGGGTGTTGATGGCTTGAGACCCCCGTGTATTTCTTGCTCGGCGTACTTTGTTATTTGTAATTAATTTTCTTCACTTCTCGCGGCGGTGTACTATGTTATTTGTTATTAATTTTCTTCGTTTCTCGCGGTGGCGAACTTATTTGTAATTAATTTTCTTCCCTGAAAAACTTCTGTCACTAATTTTTTTTTCATTTGTTTTTTTTTTCGCCGCCTTTTTTTTCTAATTATTACCAAGTAGTTTTTTATGTTTTCTATTTGTTGTTATAAATATTATTATTATTTATCGAGAGACTGTGTGTGAGTGTGGAATTGTACCCAGGATGCCATGGTGCATAAGGCAGCCGAACTGGAATCCACACCAAGGAGATCTGAGAAGATCCAGAGCGGGGTCGGTAGTCACCCGGAATCTGTTATGTATAATTTAAACAATTAAGTGTATATATATTTTTAACAATTATTTCATTTAAATATGATACTGCTTATTTCATTTGAATATGATTAAACGATTGATTGGGAATGTATAAATCTTAAATCGACTTACGTGGGTTTGATGTCGCACGGTGCAGGGGGTTGATGGTTTCTTGAGTCTCCTGTTTCTATATTTATCTTGTGGTTTATATGCGCCATTAATCTGCGACTAGATTGTTCGGCGAATTTTTCTCGATTGAAAACTTTTCGTCAAAGTTGTCTAACTTCTTGTATCTATTTCGCGACACCAACTTTTTGTTTAGGTTATTACCAAGTATATATATATATAGATTATAATTATAGAGAGGGGGATTTGTGGGATTGTGGGTGAGGCTGTGGATGTAGGACCCGTAACAAATCCTACCCACACATGGGAAGGGCTGCGAAAACTTGCCCGGCCCCAGTTATTCCAACATCAAGGCTACCTTTTGTTTCTGAATATTAATTCAAATGATCGGTCGTAAGCTTGTGCAAGAGCATATTTTCCAAACAAATCGAAATCAGTACCTGAAAAGTTGTTGTTGGGATGACTGTTCTGGTTACTGGGGGCGTTGGTTCTTGAAACCCCAGCTGTTTGTGGTTTGTTGTACCCACACAATTTCACAGTTTAAGTTTAAATAGTCCGGGAAGACATGCGAATCAATTAGCTCTTTAACGTATTTTGCTCACGGTACTTAGCTCTCTTTGGACCGTTCTCGGTCGCTGCTTCTTGATCTTGAATTGTTGGACCTGTTATGGTATTTTATCCCAACAATTTTATATTAATATATATAATGTTAATATAGTTAAATTATTATAGTAAGGAAATAAAGTAAGTTAGGGGACTTATTTGGGTGACCGTGGAGCGGTCGATTTTAGTTGTAGTTGATTGAAGACGGCGACTGTTGTCCGGCGCCAAGTTGCAGGGGGTGTTGAATGGTTGCTCCCCTGTTCAGCTTCAGTCCCGGTCTGTTGTCAATCGCAGATGTCCACTTTATTCGAGAGTCGCCTGGGATATTTATTGGCACTCTTTAAATTATTCTGGATTTCAGTCTCGCCACACTATTCAAGAGTCGCCTGGGCTATTTATTGGCACTCTTTAAATTATTCTGAATTTCAGTATCGTCCGAATGGTTTTCTTGACTGGTTATTTTCGTCGTTTAACGTCGAATGAATATTTTCATTGCCGTTGACGTTTATTTTGTATTCGGCGCCAACGCCGTTTTTTATTATTTTCTCTACCAAGTAGAATTTGCACAAAGTAGTTTATGCAAATTGGCTACTTGGCGATTCGTTTTCCTTTTAGAGGTAGAGAGGGGAAACTTACGAAAGGGGCTTACTGGATGTTATGGGGGACCTGGACGCGAGGTAGGTCCGTAACAAATATCCCTAGACGAAATAAGCACATAGGAAGAAAGAGGAATATTTTGAACAGGCTATCCACAGGAACAATGCACGGACGTGTTGAGTTTTTCAATACGAAAGGTATCAACTCAACACAGTCATATCCACAACTGAATTCACTAGGTTTCTCCTAAATTTTACTCGTTCGCATAAACTGAGCGGCGTGGTAATAAGATGTTTTTTGTGCGCACCATTTATAAAAAACAACACTGATGGTGATATCTGACAATCAAAGACGTATGAGTTCCATAATCAGCGCAAATCTAGAAAATGAAGTCAGTGCTCCTTTGAGCATTTCGTACATTCTACTTTTTAAGGTTTTTAATTATACACTCTAATACCTCTTGAACTAGGCGTGAAGTACAATTCCGACAGGTATTGGGAGAGAACCAGATGCTACAGATTACTTGACGAGCGCGGACCGGCTTCACCGATTCGCCTGCATTGCAATAGAAAGAACCACATTCGTGATGGACGAATCGAACCGACAACCACAGAACCTAACATAAATCACTGCCAGTTATGTATAATTAACCTTAATCATAAACTAGTCTTTGGCCGCCTCATTGAAGGCAAGATACGTGCACTCACCGTAGTAGTCATCCTTAAACTCGATTAATACGCAGAATGCAGGATCAGAGGCGATTAAATAATTTGCTGTTTCGGCTTTTCGCTTTACTCAATACATTGTATTAAAGTAATATAATTAAATATGTTACAATGGTAAGTAAAGGACTTACTTGTATTCACCGTGGAGCGGTCGCTGCAGTTGCTGCTTATTGTCAGTTGCTTGGTGTTTCGCCGGCAAGTTGCAAGGGCCAAAGCCGTTTTATTATTTTTTCTCTACCAAGTAGAATTTGCTCAAAGTAGTTTATGCAAATTAGCTACTTGGCGATTTGTTTTCCCTTCACAGGTAGAGAGGGGAACTTATGAAAGGGGATTCGTGGATGTTAGGAGAGGACCTGGACGCGAAGTAGGTCCGTAACACTGGTTTCAAATGCGTAAGTAGTATGGGATTGGTGGCTGTGGCCGTAACAAGTCTGTTTGCCAATTACAGTGAGCCGTGTTTGATAGATAACAGAAGTCACCTGTGATACAACCTCTCTTATGCTGGGGTACATCTTTATAGCACCGATTGCTGGAAGTCCAATATTCAATACACAAAAAGCACTGAATCAATTACTCGGGGACCTTTTCTCACTTTCATTAATTTTTTATAACTGATTGACATTCACTTTTTTTTCTACTTTTTCCCACTGATTGTCGCTTCACTCGTCGAGTGATTGATAAAACGTCCGCGCACCGTCACCGCTTTTGTTGTTAGTGTCAAATTTTGGAGTTGTTAAGTTTGTTATGGTTCTCTAACAAACGAATCAAAAACGATGCTTGTGGTCGTTGTCGGACCGCTTCTTGGTCGACAAGTCGGCTTTTCAGGTTGGAGGGATGGAAGATTGTTTGAATCCCCTGTTATCTGTGGATTATTCGGGCGCGACGGGTTGTTCTCCCGTTTCACTCGCGGCGGAGGTTCGTGGTGTGTGAAAACTGTACTTTAACTCGGGGCGGATTGTTTCGTATTTATTTAACTTTTACTTTAACTCGCGGCAGGTGGTTTCGTATTTACTTTAATTCCTTTTTTTTCATAATACGGCGATTGTGGTTCGCTGTTGTAGATATCTTACACAATTAAATACATTATTTTAATAAATAAGTAATATAAGTAAGGTAAGTGGTTTGACTTACTTGTATTGACCGTGGAGCGGTCGCTGGGGCTGCTGCTGTCTCTACTGTTGGCAGGTTGCAAGGGGCGTTGAGCTTTGTGCTCCCCTGTTCAGCTTACTGTTGGTTGTTGATTTTGATGACGATCTTGATGTTGTTGACGCTGATGTCTCGTGCCATCATTTTCATCGAAAAATACAAAATCATTCTCTTTTTCTTATTTACGATTTCGTATGAACGAAATCAATCTGTTACCCTTAGTTACCTACACGGGGGTGATTCATTATTCTTGTTAACTGAAACTATTGCAGCTGCTTAGGTATTTCGGATAATTTACAATTTTACAAATAAATTTTCTTCTAAAATATATTAAAACTATTTATAGTTCTTTATAATTAAATCAAATAAAATTTGTTTCTCTCTCTATATCCTTTTTTTTTTTTCTTTTTTTTTCTTCATTTAAATTTACTACTGTTTGAATTGCGGTTTTATTATTCATATGTTCATATATAGATATTTGGATAATAAAAGAAAAGCCATTTGTTTCATTTTAATTTTTTCTTTAAATTTGTGGAAAATTCTCCATACTCTTTTTGATTCTATTTTTAAGATGGTTGTTTTAAATTGGATAATGAATAAGAAGAAGAGAATACTTAAGACAATCCAATATTTTAAGTGGACAACTGGAAAATGATTGTTAGTGTGGGGGTAAGATTTCACCATTTGATTTTCTCGTAGCCCTATTATTTTAGGTTTAATTTGGTGCTTATACCTGTTGTCTAAAATATTTAGTGTTTTGATATATAAATTATTTTTAGGGTTGTGTTCTGCTGAAACATTATATTCATCTGTCTTACTTGCTGTTGGAACTTTTAGTTTTTCAGTCTTACTTGCTGTTGGAACCTTTAGTTCTTCAGTCTTATTTGCTGCTGAAATATTTTGTTCTTCAGTCTTTGCTGCTGAAATATTTTCATAATTTTTATTTGGTATAGAATGCATAGAATTTCTAATTTGATTAGATTTAATGGTGTTTATGCTTTTATTTTCGTTGGAATCTAACTGAAGGTCTGTGTAGGAGGATCGTGATTCACATACTGACTCATTACGGATTAGGCTCGGTGCCCCGTTCATAGAGCTGTATGGCTTTCCTCGATGCTCACTATCATTAGCCGAGGGCACTGACTCCCTTTCCTCCATGTGATTCAAATGAATATTATAAATTGAACATTTTGTGCGGTGTTCAGTATAATTATTTTGGCGTCAGGCCTAATTTTGCGCCTCTTGTACCATTTTGGTACTTGAAAATCGAACATTTTGGTTGTCGTGTTGCCTCGTAGTATTTGCAGGTCTTAAATTTTCACCAAAACGATTATCTGTAGTTGTAGAGTTATCTTTAAATGGGTTTCGCGTTACTCCTTGATGGTAGTTCGGGAATGACGACCCATTCCTAGATAGCCTTAATCTACACTCGTTCTGTGTGTGATTATTTTTCCCACAGTAGCTACACACGATGTTCGGTATTTCCCTTTTTATGGGTTGCCTATTCGGAAACTCGGGATTTGCATATTCGATAGCATTTGTCCTGCGAGTGACCTAGCTTACCACAAGTCATATGTCAAATATCATTCTATTGAAATTAGGGGACCTATTTGAAAATCTATTAAGCGTTTGTGAAGTGCTGTCTATACGTGCAGCATGGGCTTCCACATGTGCAATTGATTGCTTTAAATTCGTCCCCCCATGGACTTTAGCAATTATTTTGAGTTGATCATGTCTCAAACCGTCCTCAAATATCTCTACCGCTAGTTTGGTATTTTCTGCTATTAGAAAAGTCCTAACGACCTCGTCACTAGTTATGACACACGTAGCCGAGTTCAAGTTTCTCAGAGCTGTCCCGACTCTGTCTCCGAATTCTCGAATGCTTTCTCTAAACTGTTGTTTCAGGGAAATCAACTCGTTATGTGCCGTATAACGAAACTGTTCTTCTTATATTCTGACTCTAATATTTCTTTTAAAGTTTCCCAAGTGGTTATGGAACGATATTGAATCAAGTCGAAGGCAGGGCCATCTAATTTATTTTTGACTATGTTATCGTCCGCCGCCGTGCTTCCTCGGGCGGGGGGCGAGCGGGGACCTTTTATTTTATTTTCTTTAAGTATAATTCATTATTTGCCGAGTCTATCACAATTTGTGAGAATTTGAATTTTTCTCTTTATTATTTAACGCAAACTCGGTTATTTTGCCAGATAAATAGTTTATAAATAACGCAGTTCAAATATCACTTCCCTTTTTATCAAATCAATTCGAAGGTTAATCTACTTTCACTTTTATACGTTTTTATCGTTTATTAAAATTTCTCAAACTATTTAATCTCAACTCTGTTTCTGCTCGACTGCTTTTCTCTAACTGATTTTAACTCAAAGTCAAACTCAAACTGTACTCTACTGCTTCCGAATTCAAAACTGAAACTTAAACTGACTTTACTATTAACATTTCTCTCTTTTATGCTACTTATTGTTCTAATTGGTTGGAAATTATAATGTGAACAAAACAAATTTTCTCAGAGTATTCCTTTTGTCTCTGTGACTTTTAATTTTGAATAAACTTTGAACGAAAATCAAAGTGCTATGTTTTGAATGAAAAAAAGGTGCATGTTATGAAATGTGCTGTAACAGGCTTGATATAGAATATAGTGAAAGTTTATTAATGTTATGTATTAAGTGAGAATTAGATATGAACAGAGGTAGTTTCAAAGATGTGTTAGAAAAGTAATGAGATTCAGTGTTAAATCTAATAAGGGTAGTATTCTGGAATACAACAACTAACTCTAGAAATGTAGTGAATATATTTTGGTCTGCGTCTTTTATAGAATTAAATAAAATATCTCCGCCTGAAATAAATTTATTTAATTCCGACGGTTTACCATTGGAATCTGGAACGATTTTAAAAACATCTGAAATCCCGATTGTGAGAGACATTTTGAGCGAATCCTGAACTAACGAATGCTGAGGTGGATTTTCCTGTAAAGTAATTTTAACTTCCCTCTGCCTAGCTGCCTGTCTAGTAAAATAATGTCGCGACATTTTGGGACTTATATAGCAAAGATGGGGTGAGTGAAAAGATTACAAACCGCTATCTAGATCGAGAATTTTTTCCACAAATTTTTCAAAAAATTTTGTTTATTTTGGTATCTTTTCTAAAAGTTTATTAATAATGTTTTTGGTTTTGTTTTGTAAGAGAGAGAAAGGATCCATCGTTTTAAAATTAATAATAATAAAAATTTTTATTTTTGTATTTTAAATAAAGAAAATTTAAAATTTCTATTTTATTAAAAGAACCTACGTAACCTACGTTTTTAAATTAATAATAATTTTATATCTTATTTTTATGTTTTTTAAATATAGAAAATTTAATTTCAAAATCTATGATATATCTAATTTTTAAATTTTTTAAATAAAGAAAATTTAATTTCAAAATCTTTGATATATCCTATTTTTATATATATATTTTTTTTTATAAAGAAAATTTAATTTCAAAATCTATGATATATCTTTTTATAGTTTTTAAATAAAGAAAATTTAATTTCAAAATCTTTTTTTTTTCTATTTAACTTACTATTGTTTATAATTGTTGAATTTTTTTTTTTTTTTTTTTTATAAATATAAAGATTTATAGTTTGCAATCGTTCATGCTCGTTGGTTTGTTTGCGTTTTTTTTTCTTCACTTTTTGTTTTGTCCAAAAAAATTTTTTTTTAGTTTATGCAAATTAACTACTTCACGATTTGTCTTCCCTTTACAGGTGGAGAGGGGAAATTTGCGGGTGTTAGGCGAGGACATGGACGCAAGGTCCGTCACAGCGTTTCATGCAAAACTTTTTCAATCAATCTCTTTTTTTTCAGTCGTTTGACGTTACGTTTTGTCTTTCAACGACAACTCCTTTATTTTTTATTATTGCCAAGTAATTTGTGTAAATTTGCAAGAGGGGCATTTTGGATGTGGACCCCGGAACAAGTTTCCTATACAGCACCCAGAAGTTGATTCTCGACTGTTTCTCTTTTCTTTCTTTCTTTCTTTCTTTCATGAAAACAGGATAAAGTCATCATTGATGAATCATGGTGTATCTTTCCTATTGCTGGTTTTGAATCTTGAGGAGAATATTTGGTAACTCTTCGATTGAAGATTTACGATCTATTGCGAGAAGAAGAAATGAAGAGGATTGGAAACTATACATATGTATAGTTTCAATGGCAATGTGACTATTCATAAATGAATAGACTGTACTTTCCGTACAAAACAAAGGGGATAACGGCTTTGGGAACTTTTTGAAAGTAAAAAGGAATATGTTTCTAGTAAAACGTTTTGCAAAATTATTCCTTGGTAGTCTTTTTAATATAACACTTCTATCTTTTCTTGGTTGGCGTAATTTACTATGCTCTCGAGTTCTGTTTAAGTAAAACGAGTTTTATAGCTACTGAACTAAAGAGGATATATGTTGCAAATTTATGTGCAAACAAAAAATAAAATTAAATATAGGTATTGTGTACTCACGGTTATTTTTTTTGTTTTTTGTTTTATATCCACATTAATTTAACAAATTAATTACAAATTTTACTTAAGACTAAATGTTAATTTCTATTTTACAAATATCATTCTTACATTAACTTACTGGCTCTTCGCAAGCACTCTAAATTATACATTATTATTTTTCTTATGCCTTTCGGCGTACAGTACTCACGGTTATTCTCTCTGCCCGCTGCACGTTGGGAGGCTATGGATGTTCTTGCGTCGCGGCTACGGGGCGAATGTGGTAGTCCGTTAGATCAGCCCAGGGCAGGTCTCTTCGGTTCCTGGTTGTTCACTAGTTTTACGGTGAATGATCATAGGGAAGGTATCTTCGGTTCATCTTGTATTAAGTGAAGGTTAGCAAAACTTTTTTTTCTTCTATTCCTTTTTCTTGAATTGAATTGGATTGATATTTTATTAGCAGTTGCCCTGCTTATGTTCATTAGCTTTCGATGAATGATTATATTTTTATTTTTATATTTTTATTTAATTGCCTCCTTTTTTCACACAGAAATTTTTTGTTTTTTGTTTGTTCAGCGCTTACTGTACTGCAGCCCTGTTTGTTCAGTAGTTGTTGGTTTATATTAATATTATTTTATTTCTTTTATTTGTATCGTTTAGCAGGAGTTTTTAGGAGCGTGAGATATTATACAACAACAATATAACTAAATTTGTTATGTTATACAACAACAAAATTAAGTTATATAGTACTCACCGTTTTCTGTTGTTTCTCCTTGGACAGCTGTTCTGGTTGCTGGGTGCGTTGTTTCTTCAAGCCCCAGTTGTGTAATTTATAGTTACGTAATCTACAATTTTGTATTCAATTAATGTTGACCGGTATATAGTTTGCTTTGACCGTCTTGGCGTAACACACGCGAAGGAATTATTTTTATTCAATTAATATTGACCGATATTTAGTTCTCGTTACTGTCTTAGCGGCACACGCGAGTGAATTATTAGAATGAAAATCTCACGACGTACTGAATTATTTAATTTTTTTTTTGTTTTTCCTTTATTTTCTAGCGCCTAATTTTTTTCCACAGCTTTATTTTTTTGTTCTTTAAGCGCCTACCTGTAGTTGTTTAGTATAGTGAATAGTTTGTTTTTTCAGTTATTTTTTTTTATTTGTTTTATTATTTATTATTGTTTCCACGGCGAGCTGGAGACGTACTGGACCGAACACATTTCACTGCCCAACCGCGTGGGTAACTGTGGGGCTTTTCAGGGCCCGAAGAGCCATGCATCGCTCGATCCCCACTATTCCAGGCGAACGACTTACCTCTCGGTCGAACTTCAGCAAGGTTGCGTAACCTTGCTACGGCATTTACCCCCAGCCAAATCGCTGGAATTAATACGGTTACCCATTCGGATAACTGTTTTGAATTTTTGTTAGGCAGCTTACCTATTCTAAGGGGGTTTTCCTTCCAAAACCCCTTTTTCTCCAACACCACCCCTTAAAGACAGTAAGTCCACGGCAAAGATTATCACCTTGCCGTGGCATCGAAAACTCACCCTCGGGCAGGCATTAATTCCTAAAACATTAAGTCCACGGCAAAGCTTATCACCTTGCCGTGGCATCGAAAATTCACCCCCGAGGTGTACATTATTTCCTAAAAAACATTAAGTCCACGGCAAAGCTTATCACCTTGCCGTGGCATCGAAAATTCACCCCCGAGGCATATATTATCTCCTAAATAAAAGCATAAGTCCACGGCAAAATCATCACATTGCCGTGGCATTTGAAATCCTATCTTTAGGCATACGTTCTGCCAGGGCAGCTTGTTTCCATAGCCTTATGCTATGGAAACAACATCAACAAAGAGTTCCTTGTTGACTCGTTTATTTGTTTGCCCATGGCACTTCTCGCATGCGGCCTTTTGGTCCCATTGATTTGCTATCGCCGACAAGGTTTCTGCTGACGCAAACCAAACATGTCCCTGATTACCAGCAATCGCTGGCTTCCAATTATCGGTCCCCACGTTCAGAGACCGCAATCAAGCAGCGATCAAGATGCAGCCAGAAAATGTTTACTTTCAACATCTGGCAATGGCTGCACCCTATGTTCGTTGCAATGTTTAATCATCGGCAACCGAAATGATGATTTATGGCCTCCCATTAGGATGACCAAATCATCGGTTTGGGTCTTTCACACCCCAGATGCTAGTATTTACATTCTTGGAAAATGCACTAGCGATGTTGCCCTCCATCCACGGTCGCCGAACGATCGTATGCATGGCATACGCACACATGCGTAATGTATGCCTATTCCGTCCGGTCCAATCACGATTAACTACTTCAAGTTAATCGTGTAACTCCGCCTCCTTTCCAGTTTCTTTCGGGGTTCCTTGCCTTTTGAGGACTTCCTATGGAGTTAGTCAGATTTCATTACCCGTGGTGTGCGCTCATACCTTAATCAATTCAATGCCGTGTTGTCTGGAGGATACGTTGGAATGTCGAGCATTTAATAAGAATTAATTTAATCAATTCAATACCGTGTTGTCCGTGTAAACTATGTTAATGTTTATTGGAACTGTACATAAGCAAATTTGAAACGCAGTGGTTACTTTACTTTAATCAAATCAATATCGTGTTGTCTGTGTAAACTATCTTAATGTTTATTGGAACTGTACACAAGCAAATTTGAAACACAGTGGTTACTTTAATTTAATCAAATCAATACCGTGTTGTCTGTGTAAACTATCTTAATGTTTATTGGAACTGTACACAAGCAAATTTGAAACACAGTGGTTACTTTAATTTAATCAAATCAATACCGTGTTGTCTGTGTAAACTATTTTAACGTTTAATTGAACTGGATATAAGCAAACTTGAAGCACGGTGCTTACCTGAATTTAACCGAATGAACACTGTGTCTACTTTATAAGCCATGTTATATATAATAAAACTGAGAAAAATAAATGACGTGTTTTGCTAACTGGGAAGTGATTTTCGAGACACCCTTCAGGCGAAATTCAGTGGAATGTTTAGTGGACCCGTACCCGTGTTGGCGCAACAACTAACATACTACCACATAACCATCGTAAGAAACTTTGTTCCTCCTCTTTGGACTGTTATATATTATATACACAAATGAATATATTATAAGATTGGACGCTATTCCGGTTGCAGGGGGTGTTGATTTCTTGAACCCGTTGTTTCTTTGGTGCACGCACTTTTATACCAACAGCATTATACATCTCACAAAAATACTCTTATATCAAGGTATTCATTGGAACAGCTCCAATTCGTTATTTGATATTTGATAATGACGTACGTTGTTTTATTAATAACTTTCACAAGCGGCGAACGATAATGCGTGTTTGCTTTTAAATACAAATTATTTAAGTACTTGTTTTATTAATCAGAATAGAAAAGCACCTCGGAACCATTTGAAATCCGGGACGCACTAAAGCAGGGAGATGGTCTATCACCATGTCTCTCTAACCATGTGCTCGAGTATGTCACCAGAAAGTTACAAGACGACAACATGGCCGGATCATCCCTGAACGGGGTCACACAAGTGCTCGCATATGCGGATGACATCGCCGTTCTGGGCGATAATCTAGAAACTGTAACTAAAAACTGTGAAATCATCATGCAAGCGGCAGAAGAGGTGGGCCTAGAAATAAATGAAGACAAAACAAAATACATGATTACGGCGAGAGCAGGTGGACCTCAGATAACACTTATAAACGTCAGAGGTAAGATATTTGAAAAAGTTGAAGAATTTAAATATCTGGGAACAATACTGACGGCCAGTAACGAAATGTCGAAAGAAATTAACAAAAGACTGCATTCCGGCAACGCGAGTTGGTAAACTGCTGAAATCCAAACTGCTATCACGTAACATAAAGCTCCATGTCTATAGAACCATAATCATGCCGATTGTTCTATATGGATGCGAAACATGGGCTCTCACAAAACGGGAAGAAAACAAATTCCGCATATTCGAGAATAAAGTTTTGAGGGGCATCTTTGGAGGTAAATATAACGAGGAGGCAGGACAATGGAGGAGATTCCATAACCACGAAGTGGAAGAGCTATATCGCAAACCTACAATAGTGAGAGTAATCAAGTCGCGAAGATTAAGATGGGCCGGACACGTGGCGCGAATGGGGAACGATAGGACCGTGCGTAGAATTTTTGACGGTAGACCAACGGGAAAGAGACCGGTATGACGGCCGCGACGGAGATGGGAGGACAATGTTAGGTTTGACCTTGAGGAGATCGGATCGAATGGTCAAGCGTGGAATGAGAGTGCCCAGGACAGGGAACGATGGCGAAGCCGAGTCGGTGAGATCATGAACTTCCGGGTTCCTACAGGCCAATAAATAATAATAATAACTTGTTTTATTAATAGCTTTCACATACGGCGAATTTCCCTCTGTTATGGTATTTTATAACAATATATAAAACAATTTAAGGAAATGATAAATAATGAAAAGAGACTTACTTGTTGTGGGGGTTTTGGATCGTTTCTTAGTCCAATTGTTATGGGTATTCCGGTTGCAGGGGGTGTAGGTTCTTGATCCCCTTGTTCTATTGATTTTATTTGCTTCTTCCGTTTTCTCAATTCTCGATAATATGTTCGCGTCCCTTGTGTGTCTGATTTTTCAAATCTTAATATATCATTTTTTTCGCCGTTGACGTATTGTTAATTTTTATCCGCCGCCCACGCCTTTAATTTTATTTTCCATGCCAAGTAGTTTATGCAAATTAGCTACTTGATGATATTTCTAATTTACAGGTAGAGAGGGGAAATTTGTGGAGATTAGAGTGAGTTGGGCGAGGGTATGGACACGAGGTCCGTAAGCTTAGCTACTTAACAATATTTCTAATTTACTGGTAAAGAGAGGAAATTGGTGGAGATTAGTGTGAGTTGGGCGAGGGTATGGACGCGAGGTCCGTAACACCACTCGGTTGATGTGTTTCAAAAAACTGAAAAACTTCTGTCAAAGTTTTTCTTTTCTTTTCTTCGCCAACTTTTTATTTTACTTATTATTTTATCTTTTCTCAAGTAGTTTTTTGTTTGTTTTCTACTTATTATGATTATTCAGATGGGAGAGAGAGAGCGAAAGTAGGTGAAGGTGCAGGTGTGGGACTTTAACAGGACAAACAGCTTAAGGGTATGTTACAGCTGTCTATGAACATTTGTAGTTCGACAGTTGCGGTAGGACCCATTTGTCCGTTGAACACTCGTACCGTTCTAAAGACTAAATCCAGAACTTTGTCCGCTCAACATGGTATGTGTGGGTTGTTCCGTCGTGCGAAGAGGAGAACTAGTAGGGGAGTGTATTCTTGCTTGTTGTCTCGTTTGCATGAAGCGATACACGGTTATAATAAAATTACCCCAAGCCTAGTCCAATACGAATG
Source organism: Microdon myrmicae (assembly GCA_963931805.1). Taxonomy (NCBI): domain Eukaryota; kingdom Metazoa; phylum Arthropoda; class Insecta; order Diptera; family Syrphidae; genus Microdon; species Microdon myrmicae. The sequence goes on along the minus strand of OZ007498.1, from coordinate 56,757,966 downwards.
GAAACCGTTGAGGAGAAAGGAACTAAGAAGGGATACAGTGAACAAGAATGATTAATCAATGAGAAGAAAGAGAGATGGGCAATGAAACCAAATATTTGAAAAGGATAAAAAGAGAATAAAAAATTGGAAAGATGTTGAATGTCCGCCGCCGTGCTTCCTCTTTCGAGGTAAGAGCGGGGACCTTTTATTTTTAATTTTAATTAAAACGCAGGAATTAATTAATTTATCTTCTCTCAGAATTTTTCTGTTTATTCGTTTCTTCTTATTTCTCTATTGTTTCTGAACTAATAACTTCTTCTCTATTGTAATGACTTCTATATTTATCTTTTTCTGAACTCCTGACTTCTGACTTGTTTCTCTGACTTCCAAATCTCAACTGAACTTTTTTTTCTATTTAATTTTCTCTGTGACTTTTCACATGAATAAAATTTGGACGAAAATCAAAGTTACTATGTTTTGAATGAATAAAAAGGTGCAGGTTATTAAATGTGCTGTAACTGGTAATATTGTGAATGTTTATGAAAGGTATGTATTAAGTGAGAATGTAATATATGTTAAGTGAAGTTTTTAAGGATGTGTTAAATTTAATAAAGGGTAGTATTCTGGAATACAACAAAGAGAAAAAGAAGTAAGAGACATGTTATGTAATGGTAACAATTTAAATTACAAAAAAAGGACAAATAAGAAGGGACGGGACTTACTTGATAGCTGGTGGATGTCTTCTCCGGCCAACACTTTTGGTTATCTGTTGCAGGGGGTGTAGACCTCTTGATTCACCTGGTGTCTTCTTTTTCTGGATTTAGTTAATTACACTCGCGGTCTGTTCGCGGATTATTTATAGGTCGTAACACTTTTAAACGCCGCTTATCGCGGTCCGTTCGCGGATTATTTATTATTCGCAACACCGTTAATACGTCGCTTCCATTGATTTTTTCTTCGCGGAATTCGCGGTTTCACATTCGTAGGCCTTCTCCACTTACTATCGATCCTTCTCTCTCCTGTGAAGCGTAAGCTGAAAATAAATTATATTTATTTGATTTATTATTATTTTACTAATTTATTTAAAATCTACGCATCAGCAGAGCTAGGATGTGTAGATACGCTAGAACCTCAAGGCTCTTCCCACCACTGGATGTGTACCTTCGAGAAATGGTGTATTTTCAGATTTAAGGAGAAATAAATGCTCCAGTATAGTCCTGAGTTGGTGGTGACAGAGTGCGCCAATTTTTGTTTTACACAAAAATGTAATTAAATTCAATGTACGAAGGGTACCCACCGTTTCGCTGTGGTGGCTATAGCTATTTATCTGTCGGCAGCTATTCTGGTTGCTGGAAGCGTCGGGTTGGGGAACCCCCAGTTGGTTGTCGTACGGCAATGTTACAGTACGTATAGTTTCTATATGTTAGCACGGTAAGCGTACGCCACGGCACACTTTTTCTATATACGACGAACTATTGAATCTTTTTTTTGGTTTTTATTAATTAGACTGCTTTTCTTTAGATTGTAGGGATGACTAGCTTTTTATTTTTTCACTTTCTACTTTTCTGTTTTTATTTTTAACGCCACCTTTTTTTTATATAGCGCTTTTTTAGTCGCATACTTTTCAATTTGTTATCATTTGTTTTAGTTATTTGCAGGAGAGAGAACGGGTTTTGGGTCTCTAACAGGCCACGCAACATATATTTGTTGGATAAGCCTCATGATGACTTCTTTGGTATTTTATACTATTTATCCACCTTAGGTTTCAAGTATCTTTTGAAGACGGCCAATCGGATTTTGTTTCCTATACCTTGGTTCTGTAAACTCATGTCTCCAGTAAGAAGAAAAAGGTTTTCGAATTTTGGTGTTCTGTTTTATCTCGAATTTTTAGAATTGTTGTGTTTTGAAAAAGTTTATAGGGGCTGCCACAGAGGAAATTAAGTTGTGGGAGGATCTTTTATCACTATGCTGGGTGATACTCTTGGAGTTAATGGCTGTTTTCTACTGTGGCCTTGACATTGAACCGGCAGCGATGTTTGCTTTTCCGGGTTTGTATATTAATCCGTGATTGTATTCTTCTAAAATGGTTTTCCATCACTCCATTTTGGAATTATTGATTTGTTTACTGAGAGCATTTGTTGCACTATAAAAATCGCGTACACACAAAAATGTTAAATAATGAAGGGTATCCCCGGTTTTGCGTTTTCCTTGATTCCATATTCATAGTTTTCTAGTGTTTATTCTTTTTAGTTCTTTCTTCCTTTCAATCTTCTGATTTGTATCATTTCTTCTCCTTCTTTAATTTATATTTGTTCATACTCAGTTTATTTGTCTAACGTTCTTTTTAAATTTTATTTTTTGGAAGAAGATTCTTTTTCTTCTAACGTTTTTAATATTAAACAACGAATGACAGTTGTTAATTTTACTTTAAAATGTTAGCTCCTTCCTCTTTAAAAGTTTAACGATGATTGTTCGTTTTTCATCTTGGTTATTTTCTTTCTTTTAAATGAATATATTTGAGTCGCCTTTCTTCCTTTGCAAAATTTTACGAAGAATCAATAATTCCACCTAAATCTAAAACAGTGAAGGAAATTAAATATCAATTCGATAAATGAATTTAAAAAAAGAAAAAGCAATTTAGTTAAATGATGTTGAATACTCTCCGTATGCGAAATTTCATGAAAGACAGAATTCTCTTTTTCTCCAACAAAGTCAATTATATTCTGCGAGTTCAAAAGCTGTTGCAGTTATACTAAAAAGTTTGTTACAATACCGAATGTAGATAAAAATTAAACCTACTTATAGTTCCTCACCCGGCTCGTTGGGTTGTCACTATACCGGTTAAGTTCGACTGACTACGGTTCGACTCGGGTCGATGGCGTTGTAATCGGCGTTGGCGTTGTGTTATTTTTCTAGTCGCCGAGTGTTCAGTACTACTCGAACTAGTACTGCTCTTTGCTCGTGTCTGTTGACCGCCTTTGTCGTGTGGCCGATTATTGTCATTCGAATTTTTTCTTCTTTGGACTGTCTGCTATTCTGTATTGACCGTGTAGGTCAGTAGGGTGTGGTCGCTGAGTGCAGACTTAACCACTATAGGTTGCATCTGTTAGCTTTTGGGATTTTACCCACATTGCTTTGTTATGACACTCGTCCCACGTGTGGCCCTTTCGGTCACAAAACTCACAACAACATCGAATGCTGTACACTCTACAATTCGATGCTGTTGCATGTTTCGAAGTGGATGGCCGTTATTGCCCTTGTTTTGGGGTATTCATGGGTGATTTCCGTTGGTTCTGCGACCTTGGTCGTGGAGGCTCGGGATTATCCGCCTTCGTTTGTGTACTTTGTGTCCGACAGTCTTGGGCATCGTGCTCATATCAATCACACTTCGTACACAACGGTGTGTTTCCGCGTCGCAGGCATTCGTCGTACAACTTTAATCTCCAACTCAAAACTTAAACTCAACTGAAGCTAATCTCGAACTGAACTCTCAACTCAAAGTGACTTTACAATTCATTTTTCTCTCTTCTTATAGAACATTGAGTTCTAATTCACTGTAAATTACAATTTGAACAAACACCATTTTCTCAAGTGTGAATAAACTTTGAACGAAAATCAAAGAGCCATGTTTCAAATGAAAAAAGGTGCATGTAATGAAAAAGGGGCATGTTATGAAATGTACTGTAACTGACTTGATATAGAATATTGTGTATGTTTATTTATGATATGTATTAAATGAGAATGTTAGATATGTAAGGAGAAAGTTTTAAGGATGTGTTAGATAAGTAATGAGATTCAGTGTCAGTAGTATTCTGGAATACTACAACGTTTATCCCTGCCTTGGCTAGAGGAGTCGCTGTGATAGTCACCTTCGCCTCTTTGAAGGTGTCGTGGTACCTCGGGCTTCTTAAGTTTAGACCCTGTTGGTCTTCTGGATAGACTGTGGTGTTGTTTCCGACCTAAACGGGTTTTTCTCAGGTTGGGTTCTGGGAACCTAGTGTTTGTGTTCATATTCTGTGTCCCCACTACCTGAGATGCATCGTTTACAGGCCTATTTTGCCTTTGTCTCGATTCCTGGGGGTTTGGTCGTGTATCCTCGTATGTCCTATCTGAAACCCTATTTGTTTCCTCTGGGGGATCATGTTCATTCTCCCAATAGTAAAATGGATTATTCCTTAGCATTGGTTGCCTATTTGATGAGATGGGGGCATGGTGTGTGTCTTTGCTTTCAGGTGAAGGTCATGGTACCTCGTTGGTATTTCCCCACTATACCATCCACTCTCGCTCCTCATCTCATTCTCTGTTTTCTCTAATTCGAGAACCCTAGCAATAATCCTATCTAGGGGGTCCTTTTCTGATTTCACTATCAGATGTCTTAGCTGGTAAGTAAAGGACTTACTTGTATTGACCGTGGAGTGGTCGCTGTAGTTGCTGCGGTCTCTGCTGCTGGCAGGTTGCAGGAGGCGTTGAGCTTTGTGTTCCCATGTTCAGTTTGTTGTCGTTTGATTGTTTCTTTGCTAATATCAGTATCAGACGTTATGTTCGATTGCCGATTACATTCTATAGTTAATTTCGCGCGGTAGGTTATTTACACGGTTTTAATATTTCGCCAGGTCTGTATGATAACATTTTCCAATTCATTCATTTATTTTTTTCTGCCTTTGGCGTTTTTATTTTTTTATTCGGCGTTGGCTTTATTTTTTATTTTATTTTTTATTTTTTATTTTTCTTGCCAAGTAGAATTTGCATAAAGTAGTTTGTTTGTTATGGTTGGGAGGCGGATGATAGTCGTTGGCGGATAAATCCGATGAATATCGAGGTTGGGGGAACAATTCAAATTTAAATTCGTTGATTTTAGCCATCATTGATGAATCCAATCGCCTATAATTATGTCATAGTGAAACAAGATTTTTTATCCTTCGCCGAATGCGTAAACGTCTTGTTTAGTAGACTCTCTGTTATTCATTGTATGTAACAAATAAAAGGATAGTGAGAGACTTGTATTTCGTCGAACCGCTTGTCGGTTGACGTTTCTACGCTACTCTGGTCCTTTTTTTAACTTTACGCGGTGCGCTGTGAATATTAATTAGCACGACACACACGAATGAAAATTAATGTTCCTTCTTTTATTAACGGTGCGCGGCGAATATTAATTTTTCTTTTTTAAATCTGAATATTTCTCTCTCGTTGGCGATTGGCGATCAATTGAAGAGTTTCTATCACGTTTTTCGAAGTTTTGTTTTTTCTTTCGCTGTCAATTTCTTATTTAAATTATTGTTAAGTAGTTTATTTACTATTATTACTACTATTTATTGGCCTGTAGGAACCCGAGAGTTCATGACCTCACTCACTCGTCTACTTCTTCTTTTTGCCGAGTCGGTGTTTTCTTGATGAATGTTTCCCTTATGGTAGTGTCGGCTCATCACACCTACAACCTACCCGGTTTTTTTGGATGTTTGTTGTGTTTATATTTTTCATTCAATTTTGTTCCCACGAGTCTTGGGGTTTCAAATAGTCGGCCATATCAGGTCCCCATTTTGATAGGACAAGGTATACTTACTGCTCTGATTTGACGATTAAGGTCTACCGTAAGTCGGTATACCCCTGCCTGCAAACCATCCAATGGGCACGGTGATCCGTAGCATCCTGGATGGTGGCAGATATCTGTATGTTACTCCACACTAGCCTGTATGACATGGTGCCCCTGCTGAAGTAGTTTATTTAGATTCACTATTTGGTATGATCATTATGATAGAGAGAGGGAGTGCGGGTGTGGCACTGTTATGTTATTTTAACAATTATTTAATTTAGATTGAATATAGTGAAATGGTTATTTTAAGTAAGAATGGAACTTACTTGATTGACCGTTGAGCGGTCGTTGGAGAAGCTGTTTGTCAGCTGTTGGTTCTTCGGCGACTGGGTGCAGGAGGCGTTGATTGGTTGCTCCCCTGGTCATCCGTAGTTGTTTTCACCTTATCGGTCACTGCTTAATGATGTACTAGAAGGCATTTGATAGACCGTTGTGTGACCTCGTGCGTAGTTTAACGTCGAATGATATTTTTTTTTTTTGCGTTGAAGTATTAATTTATTATTCGACGCCAACGCCGGTTTTTATTATTTTCTCTGCCAAGTAGAATTTGCATAAAGTAGTTTATGCAAATTAACTACTTGGCGAGTTGGTCTCCGTTTAGAGGTAACTAGGAGAAACTAACGAAAAGGGATCATTGGATGTTGGGGGGACCTGGACTCAAGGTCGGTCCGTAACAGCACCCTTAACATCTCAAATGTATACTAACAGAGCAATGGATTTGAAAGTTTATATACAAGCTAATGAGACATCACACTATAGAATACAACCCAAAAATTAGATCTTCTGGTGCCATCTGTAGGTCAGGCCGGAAACTTTTCACTCAAACTGAACTTGTCCGTCCTTAGCAAGTAAACCTTTGTCGATAATTCGGGTGTAATGATTTACAAAATGTTGCCTCCCAAACTTTTGAAAATCAATCAAATGGAACTTTCTGATTTGTTGTGTATATCAGTATGGCATCCCATGCCTTTACGTTAATTCCCTGTTTGGACAAAGCATGGATGCATTCAATGCTGGTATCGTGCAAAGATTTTAATGATTTTGCCAATTCATTGTTGATTCTTGGTTGCTCTATTAAAATCCTTAATTGAGTATAATTTTCTTTTATTTTGGAATCGATTACCTATGATCTCTCAGGGTGACGCATAGCTTTTGCCATCGATGGGGTGATGTTGTATGAGACGTGCAGCCTCTCCATATAAAGATGTCTTTAGAAACTGTAGTTTCTGAATGGCAGAGAGATCAACATTTTGATCTATTATATTTTCAAACAAGTGAAATTAACACCACTTCTTGCATTTACAGGAAAATGGCTTTATATAAATTGCTGGGAGACGAATATCAGACACAGCGGATTTTGTGACGTTTAGTAGCTACTGTTATATGGGTTTAATAATTAACCATTTGTATTGTTGTAGCTATTTGTATTATTATCCTACTCACGTAGATGAGGCGTCGGACCTCTTTGTAGGTCGACGCTTCCGGTTTCTAGTTGCAAGGGGTGTAGATCATTGATTCCCCTGTTATCTCCGTTGGTCATCATTTATTTAACAATTACTCGCGGTCCGAATCTTTACGATTGATTTATATTTATTTTTTTCACTTTGACGTCTTATTTAATTTACGACGACAACCCCTTTTATTTTTAATATTACCAAGTAGTAATAGAGTAGTTAATGCAAATTTACTACTAAGCGCAATTATAAATCGAGAGGTAGAGAGTGGAAATTTGGAGATTTTCGGTGAGGCCTCGGACATGGAGTGCATAACACTACATATCAACATTGCCTTTGTTCTCGTGCGACAATTGATCAATGTCGACGTTAATCATACCACTGAATTGAAAAAAAAAAATTCGTTTGATTCTGGTATATATCTCATCCGTGAGATATTTGTCTTTTAGCGGATCCGCCGCACTGTTCACTATCGCGGCGTGTAGACCCCTAGCCGATCTGAACAATTCGTCTACTTCCGCTAAACACACATTCATATAACCTTTTGACTTTCGGGCATCGGGTTGCTTCTGACATTCTTTGAAGTCGGATGCGATTTCTTCCAGAAAACGCTCCGCCGTTCCACCGTTTAAGAAAGTTTCGACATGACTTTCGAGAAATGTTATCAACTTTATGCTGCTTTATGAGTTTAGTTATATTGTAATTATTTAGGTTTAGAGTTTTCATTAGATTCTATATATTTCAATTGGTTTTGTACTTATCTTTGTGTTGGCGATGTCCGTTGCTGACTGTTGATCTCCGCTCCTCGTGTCCGTTGATGGTGTCCACTGATGACGGAGGTTTGGATAGGTGTCCAAAATGTTTATTTAATTGAAGATGTCCATTGTTGACGGAGTTTGGATAGTTGTCCAAAAATTGTTTGTTGAAGATTCCGCCTGATTAAATCAGGCTCCTGGATATGTGTCCGTCTGATTATATCCGGCTCCTGGATAGGTGTCCGCCTGATTATATCCGGCTCCTGGATAGGTGTCCGTCTGATTATATCCGGCTCCTGGATAGGTGTCCGCCTGATGAAGTCCGGCTCCTGGATAGGTCTCCGCCTGATTATATATGGCTCCTGGATAGGTGTCCGCCTGATGAAGTCCGGCTCCTGGATAGGTCTTCGCCTGATTATATCCGGCTCCTGGATAGGTGTCCGCCTGATTATATCCGGCTCCTGGATAGGTGTCCGTCTGATTATATACGGCTCCTGGATAGGTCTTCGCCTGATTATATATGGCTCCTGGATAGGTGTCCGCCTGATGAAGTCCGGCTCCTGGATAGGTCTTCGCCTGATTATATCCGGCTCCTGGATAGGTGTCCGCCTGATTATATCCGGCTCCTGGATAGGTGTCCGTCTGATTATATACGGCTCCTGGATAGGTCTTCGCCTGATTATATATGGCTCCTGGATAGGTGTCCGCCTGATGAAGTCCGGCTCCTGGATAGGTCTTCGCCTGATTATATCCGGCTCCTGGATAGGTGTCCGTCTGATTATATCCGGCTCCTGGATAGGTGTCCGCCTGATTATATCCGGCTCCAGGATAGCTGTCCGCCAGATGAAGTTCGGCTCATGGATAGGTGTCTGCCTGATGAAGTCCGGCTCCTAGATAGGCCTTCGCCTGATTATATCCGGCTCCTGGACAGGTGTGCGCCTGATTATATCCGGCTCCTGGATAGGTGTCCGGCTCATGGATAGGTGTCCGCCCGATGAAGTCCGGCTCCTGGATAGGTCTTCGCCTGATTATATCCGGCTCCTGTATAGGTGTCCCCCTGATTATATCAAGCTCATGGATAGGTGTGCGCCTGATTATATCCGGCTCCTGGATAGATGTGCGCCTGATTATATCCGGCTCCTAGATAGGTGTCCGCCTTGTTGTGGTATTATTAACAATCATATTTTAATATTTTGTAGTTTAATATATTTAATGTTATTTATTAAGGCTAAGTTGGGTGACTTACTTGTTTTTTGTCGACCGTTAAGCGGTCGCTGCATTTACTGCTGTTGGTCTGCGACAAGTTGCAGGGGGCGTTGAGCGTGGTGCTCCCCTGATCAGCTTCCGTTGGTTGTTCCTCTTTCTAATTCTGCCTGACCTTTGTCCAAGTTCTCTTTGCGTTTATTTTATCGCGAGAATACCAAACACAACTAATTATCCGTCGCGATTTTACGTCGAATTGTCGAATGTCAATTGTCAATTATTTTGTTTATTTGCCGTTGACGTTTTTTTATTATTCGGCGCCAACGCCGATTTTTATTATTTTCTCTACCAAGTAGAATTTGCACAAAATAGTTTATACAAGTTAACTACTTGGCGAGTTGTTCTCCGTTTAGAGGTAAAGAGGGGGGATTCGTGGATGTTGGGGGGAGCTGGACTCAAGGTCCGTCCGTAACAGCCTGATGAAGTCCGACTCATGGATATGTGTCCGCCTGATGAAGTCCGGCTCCTGGATAGGTGTCCGCCTGATGAAGTCCGGCTCCTGGGCAGGTGTGCGCCGGATGAAGTCCGGCTCCTAGATAGGTGTCCGCCTGATGAAGTCCGGCTCCTGGATAGGTGCCGGTCTGATTATATCCGGCTCCTGGATAGGTGCCCGCCTGATTATATCCGGCTCCTGGATATGTGTCCGCCTGATTATATCCGGCTCCTGGATAGGTGTCCCCCTGATTGTATCCCGCTGCTAGATAGGTGCCCGCCTGATGAAGTCCGGCTCCTGGATAGGTGTCCGCCTGATTACATCCAGCTCGAAGGACCTGTACTGACTTGTTGTAATCAGTAAAATCAATTGTTGTACTGTACTGATTTGTTGTAACTGTAGAAAAACTTTATTCAATGTACTAATCACTTCAATTAGTCGAAAACCTTTATTAATTTTTTATATGTACTACAATCACATTGTTATATAATATAATTTAAATATATTAACAATATATTGAGGGTAGTGGTAAGGGACTTACTTGTAGAGCGGACCGTCGAACGGTTGATTTTGTTGATCCCTGGTGTTCCATGAAAATTCAAGACGCATGGATATTCAAATGAAAATTTATCTGACGTCTGTATTTACGGCTTCTTGAACAGTTTCCCTGGGTTGCACGTCGGGGTGGCGATAGGAATGATTTTGTTGTTGTATTCTTTCATGATGTGTAACACATAATGGAGTCAGTCACAGTAGCGCAGGTGTAATCCGATGCGTTTTCTCTTTATTTATTTTAAGTTAATTTGAATCTATTGTTCTTTTCGTTTACCCTATCTTTATTGCTTTTCTTCTTTCTTCGTTTGTGTGTTGTTATTTTGATTGTGTTGTTAGTTTTTCCTTCTCTCTTTATTTATTTTAAGTTAATTTATTTGAGCTGACTTCCTTCCGTTTAAAAAACTTAACGACGAATCAATTTCCTTTTTTGATTTTTATATTCAGTATTTTGCTGCGTCTACTCAATTTTTTACTCAGCAGGTTTTATTCATTTATTTAATTTATTTTATTAAATAATTTTGCAGTGCCGGCGCTATAAGTTCGCCTTCTCCTGAGAGAAGTATATTAAAAAAAAACAAAGAAGTTCCACCGAGTTTTGAGGAGAGAGAAACCACCCAACAACACTTTTGCACTGTTTCGATGCCATTTTTTGTTGTCTTGAGGATTCACTGTCTTGTAATTCCACATTAGTTTGGCAGCAACCACAAATTCCAAATTAAATGGGAAAAATAAACGCATTTCGCATTCTACAATATATATTCATACTATTTAATAACTTTAGAAATAGAAGCCGCAAACTTGTAACTATTACTAGTGTGACTATTTGGCAGATAGTTATTTAATCTGTTGTTTAAAGCTACACTTGTAAATTTCAAACAGCATTCGGATTTTTTTCGCACGTTTTTAAATTATCAAATACAGTCATCCATAATCTTGATCATTGCATGTGGAAAAAGAAACATGTTGTCTTATTGGCAATCCGAGAACTTTACATAACACCTACTTATGGCATACTTTTTAAATTGTAGTACAGTTAAAAACTGCAAAAATAGGTTTGCTTGGTGTCTTAATTTCGTTGCTATTTTTTGCACACAATTTAAAGATTTAATATTCTATAAGAGAGCAGTCACGTGGATGCCAAATTCTTGTAATTGTTGAATGCTGCTTGGCTGTTGTTGGTCACGTTGCTGGTTGATGTGCGGTTCACTTCTACACGAAACTCGGGTATCAATTAATTTTCCGACCAAAGTCGTTCGCGAATTTGTCCGTACCTTTATTTCTCGGTATCGCTTTTGCTTTTATTTCTCGGTGTCATTTGTTTTTCCGACCGCACTCGTCGCGAATTTGTTCGCACCTTTATTTCTCGGTATCATTTGTTTACACCTTTATTTCTCGGTATCGCTTTTATTTCTCGATATCATTTTTTTTTTTCGGTATCACTTTTATTTTTCTGGCGCACTCGTTCGGGAATTTTTTCAAAGTTTTCTGACGTCTTGTCCCTATTGCTTGACGCCAACTTTTTTATTTTGATTATTGCCAAGTAGAGTATGTAAATTTGCATATAGTCATTTATGCAAATTTACTACTTGCCGCGATTATAATTATATAGAGAGGTAGAGAGTGGGATTTTGGGTGAGGCTTTGGGTGTGGGAGCCGAAACAATTTGGACTCTCGACCGTGTAGGTTGATGGGTAACTTTTCAAATTTGGTTTACCTTTCAATTATTGCACAATTCGATTTTCAACCTCCATTTTTATGAAATGATTATTTTATATACAAGAAATGTACTCTTTTTTTTTTCTTGTTTAATTTGGTTTTTATTATTTATTTATTATCAACTAGTAATGTAAAATTACATATCAATAACTTAACCTAATGAGCCTAGCAGCGGGGACTATTGGCTCTGTATTTCTAATTTACAATTTAATCTTAATGCTATTTACAAATTGATTTACAATTTCTATGTTGTCGGTAGTGGGATCTGCTAGAATTGTATAAATATCTGTATTGCGAAATAGTTTGTCTTTCAAGGGTTTTAGGTGAGGACAGTCTTTCAATATGTGAGTGATTGTAAGTGTTGTGTTGCATTTTGGGCAGATTTGGGCTGTAGCTCGGTGGAGCAGGTGGAGGTGGGTAGCAGCTGTATGGCCTAATCGCAGCCTCACAAAGTTTGTGATTTTGGATTTGGACAAGTTAGTTGGGTAAGAAGGGTGAGTTTTGAAACGGTTTACCATTTTATAGGCATGGTGGTGAGTATCCCAGTTTGTTTTTGTTGATTGCTGATCATTGACAGTAGATCGGCTCTTGTGTAGATGTTGAATTTATGGACTGGAGCTCTTTTGGCTGAGTTGGCTGCGGCGTCTGCATTCTCGTTACCGCTGATGGCGACGTGACTGGGAGTCCACATTAGTTTTATTTTATTGCAGTATTTAATGATATTATTCCGAATATTGGAAATAATATTATCAGCGTTGTTGGTGTTTTTTATTGAGTTGAGTACCGACAGGCTGTCGGTGCAGATGACATATTTTTCTCTGTGGTTGGGGGCGAATGTTACGGCTTGTAAAATCGCGAAGGCTTCCGCCGTGAAAATGGAGCAAAATCCGCGTAATAGTCCGATTTTCTTTACTGCACCTTCTTCGGATGTGACCGCAAAGGAAGTATAGTTGGTTGTTTTGGATCCATCTGTGTACAGAAAGCGCCATCCGTTGGATTTATATTTTGAGGCGACTGACCAGAATAGTGCACCGTATATTTCTTTGTTTGTGTTTGGTATTTTAAATATTGAGAGTGTTGTTATGAAATTATTATTATTTAGAAGCCATGGCGGGTAAGTTGCGGAGTATTTGAAAGTTTGTTTAATATCCAATTCCAATTGCTTCGCTTTATCTAAAATGCGACTGATTGCAGATGGGATTCGGTTGGTGTTTTTGTATCCTATTGTTAGTTTGATGTCTTTGTCAATTATGGAATTTCGCGAAAACACTAATTTAGCTATTAGTTTTAATGATATGCTTTCCATCCGGTCCTCGATTGTTGGAAGCCCAGCTTCAGCCAGTATATTTTTTATTGGTGTCGTTCTGAATGCAAAGGTGCTTCTTCTAGCGGCTTGGTGATAGATGGGCTTTATTATATTTAGAGTCGTTTTTGGACTATTGCCATAGCTATAGATCCCGTAGTCTATTTTACTTAAAATTAGAGCTTTAGTAATTTTACATAGAGTGTTAATGTGTACGTTACTTTCCATGTTGCTTAAGTATTTAATAATATTGAGCCTCGCTGCTAATGATACTTTGAGTTCTGAACAATGTTGTTTCCAGGTATACTTGTTGTTAAATGTTATTCCTAGGATTTTGAGGTTGGGGACATTTTGGATTGTTTTGTTGTTTATGTTGAGGTGTATTTGGGGACAAAGTCGTCGTCGGCACACATGAAATAATTTACATTTATCTACTGAGAGTTTGGCACCTGAAGAATTTGACCATTCTAAGATATCTTTCACTGTTTCAGTTAAAACGTTTTCGCAGAAAGTTAGATCACTGGATTTACTTAAGATGTATATATCATCGGCGTAAATGCAATGATCTAGATGTTTCTGTTTGTGTATTATTGTACTTATGTCGTCAAAGGCGATCATAAATAGTACAACTGACAGTGGGGATCCTTGAGGGATTCCGTTGTGTAATGGAAATGTATTGGAGTAAACGTGGTTGACTTTACATTGGAATTTTCTATTGCTTAGAAATGATTTAACGTACCTATATATATTGTTGCCAATTCTCCATTTTAACAATTTATTAAGTACGGTGTGAGCGCCTATTCTGTCGAATGCTTTCTCAAAATCAAGAGAGAGTATTGTGACATGATTTTTGGCGGATAGAGCCTTTGAGGTGTAGTGGTCAATGTGGAGTAAGGCGTCTGTGCAACCTCTATTGGATTTGAAAGCTACTTGGATGATGGATGTCAATTTCTTTGTTTCCATAAACCAGAGTAGACGTTTGGCTACGATTTTTTTCTAATACCTTTGCGGGACAAGGAATTAAGGATATAGGGCGGTAGCCATCCACCGTATCTTTATCTTTGTTCGGTTTGGGAATAGGTATTAGGACCGCGGTTTTCCATATTTGTGGAATGTGTGATGTTTCAAGTATTTTATTGTATAATTTTATAATTCTTTGTTTTGCATAATGCGAAAGGTTTTTTAACATTGGGTAAGATATTCGATCTCTCCCTGGAGTTTTTCCCTTAGTTATACTAAGTGCTGACTCGAATTCGATAAATGAGATGGGTTGTTCTATGCGTAGAGCTGCAGAGTTAGGAGTTTGCAAAGATAGTGGATTGTTAACGGATTCAATTTTTTTGCGATTGAATTCGGGGTGAAAATTATTGTTGTCTGAGAATTGCGACCAGGTTTTGGCGAAGAGTTGGCTTATTTCCACTGTGTCTGAGATTGTAGTATTTTCGGAATTAAGGGATGAGATAATTGTCGGATTGTGATTACCACTTAAGCTGCGTATTTTATTGCCATATTGTGGTTGTGGAGGATGTTGGATTGATTGAGGAAGTGAATTGAAGAAAGCTTTTTGCTTTGCTTTCTTTCATCTTCCTACGAAATTGTGCATTCGCATTTTTGTATGTAACAAAATTAACCTGCGTTGGTCTTTTTTTAAATTCAGAGAGGGCTGACATTTTGCTTTTTCTGAGAAGCGTTAGGTCGGAGTTCCACCAAGGTACATGTTGCCTGGTTTCTGATTTGGTTGTGATATTTGTTTGGGGCATTGAGAGATTGGCAGCGGATCTAATTGCTTTACTGATTAACGCCGCTTCGTGATTCGTGTCAGGTGTGGGGGAATTGCTTGAAAGAAATTCGTCAACTTTTCTTTCAAAAAGTGCCCAGTTGGCGGAATCGGTTTTGTATTTTGGAGATCTGTTGTGATGGGTTATCGGTTGCTGATTATTTATTATGCTTAAAACGGGGAAATGGTCACTATTGTAGAGGTCGTTTAGAACTTGCCATGAAGTTTTCGGAACCAATTCTGAGGAGCAACAAGTGATGTCTATATGAGTGAGGGTATTGTGTGTAGAAAGGTGAGTAGGGGAACCGTCATTCAGTAGGATCAGATTGGAGGTGAGGAGGAGGTTTTCAATTACTTTCCCTCTTTTGTTTGTGGAAGGTGAACCCCAGAGTGTACTCCAAGCATTTATGTCGCCTCCAAGTATTCTGGGCTCATTTGTTTGGTTGAGTATAGCCTGAAGATCATTTTTATTTAATGGTTGATTTGGGGGGAGATATAAGGCAATGTAGGTAAAATTTAAAGGGTGTTGTATTTCTACAACGAGAGCTTGGATATTTGTAATGATGGGGAGGATTTTGTGGGAAGTACCTTTCTTGATTAGTAATCCTACTCCTTGCTTGTGTGATGTGTTTGCAGGTGAATTGTAGAAGTAGCCTACATAGGATTTAGGGATGAATGGTGTGGTGCTGACTGGGCAATGCGTTTCTTGCAGTGATATTATATGTGGGTTATGGTCCTTAATTAGAATGTTTAGTTCGTCAAAGTTATTGGTATAACCGTTCATGTTCCATTGTAGAATGGTGAATGGGGTTTGTTTTGGAGTGAGTTTTGGGCGTTCAGCCGTGCTAGTGTGCTTAGATCTTGATTTTGCAGAGGGATGGGGTTATATATTCTTAAATGTTTTAAGGTGTTGGAAGGTATGGTGGGCGGGATGTATGTTGTTAGGATCAAGACTCCGCTGTTCCGGATGTTGGGCACTTGAACTCTGGATTGAGTTCAAGTGTCCTCCAACCTCAGGAACAGCAGAGTCAGGGGCTTGGTTGTTAGTTTTATAGTTACATTGTAATATCATCATCTACTAAGGTGTGTACATTTTTATTAATATTTATATTAGTGAGAGACGGTTTACTTTTTACCTTTGATTTGGGTGAAGGGGTGCGTTGCGAATGGCTATTAGCAGAGCAGCTTGTCGTGGTTTGTAGAATGCTTTCAGTTTGGTTGTTTGTTGGCGAACTTGTTTGTAGTTGTGAGGGTTCGAATGTGGGTAGTTGAGTTGATGATGTTTGTTGAGTTGATGGCGTTAATTGAATTGATGGTTTTCGTTGGATTAGTGGTGCTATAGACGAAATTGGTTTGGTTGGGTTATGTGTTATTGACTTTTTTGGCTTGTGGGGCAATGCAATTTGAATACTGTTGATTGTAGCAGATGAGGAGGAGCTGGTTGGAAGGGATTCCTTGGGTGTAGTTTTTTGTTTTGTTTTGTTCCGTTGAGGGTCCTTGTAATTGGCTCAATTTTAGTGTATCTGCAAAGCTTCCTGAAAGTTGATCAGGTTTGTGGATATTTTTTTCCTTATAAATTCGTTTGGCTTCTCCCATTGAACATTTGTTTGTGGTTTTTATTGTTAAAACTTCTTTCGCTTGGATATACAAGGGACAGGTTTTATCCGCGGCCGAGTGAGGGAGCGAGCAGTTTGCGCACATAGTGCGACTGCAATTTACGGGGCTATGAGGTGGCAGATTACACTTTTCGCACATTGTGGTATTGGTGCAGCGTTTTGTGGTATGGCCGAGTCGTTGGCAGTTGCTACATCTCATGGGGTTGGGGATATATTCGCTGACCTTAGCTTTATAAAAACCGATGTCAACCGACTTCGGTGGTTGGAATAGGTTAAAAGTAAATAACATAAGTTCGGAGTGTCTTCGCACTTTACAGTCATCTACTTTGGTAAATTTGTACACATCTGTGACTTTTTGTTGACCCATTTCGGCTATTATTTCCGCTTCCGAGATGTTTATGAGACAAGGGGCGTACACTATGCCTTTGCATTCATTTAATTTTTCGTGTAATTTTACAGAAACGGGACACACGTTGCCAAAGTTTGTTATTTTAAGAAAACGGTCTGCGATTTTCTGATAATTAGCTTTTACTAATAATTGTCCGTCTCGTAGAACCGTGATTTGTTCATACTCTTTGCTAACATCGTCTATCACTTTTTTAATTAAAAATGGGCTTAGAGATGAAATAGGCTTACCATTCTCCTTGGATGATATAATTAGAAATTTTGGATCTCTTGTATTGTTCATTGTTGGTAAGCTAGGAAAAAATTCCTCTGTTTTCATAAGTGTCCTTTTCATTTTGTTTGGTCGAATATCGCTATTTGTATCTTCCGTAAGATCGCTAAACCGGTTACTATTCACATTTGGCCCGCAGGCCATTTCGTTGCAATTGTTTTACACTACTCTTTTGTTTTATAAACACAGCACACTGCACAAGGGTCTGGTCTGTTTTTGTTTTTTTTTTTGTTTTTTGTTTTTTTTCACTGCACTATTACACAAAGGGGATGTAATATAAATTGTAACGTAGGACTTATGTTACACGTACGGTACACAATTCGCGACGATGTAAACTCGACGACGGTTGGAAAGGGAATGGGTTTTTATATGTCTATTTTTCTTTAGTTTAATTTAATTATATCTAATTCTACGACGTCATCTTTCTTTCCTTATTTTTTCTTTTTAGTTTAATATATGTTTTTTTAATAATAAGTTTATTTATTGACAATTAATATAATAATAAAAAGGACTTACATATTGGTCGTTGAATCGCTTCTCGGTTGAAGCTTCTGCTATTCTGGTTGCAGGGGGTTGATGGGTTCTTGAGGCCCCTATTTATTTCAATTGTACGCAGACACACAGGCGGATAGATGGTTTTGGCGCATCATAATTGAATACTCGCCACAGGTTCGCATGCGGTGGGAATGTGATTTCTATATTCGCTCGTTTGCACCGGCGATTGGCAATATACATTGACTGCACACACGGTAATTCACTTTTGATTCGGCGTAATTAAAATACATTTCGCTCTCGGTGGCGATTTGTGTTCCTCCTTCCAAAGTTTTGCGACGAATCTTTAGAATGTTTTCACTTTCCAAATTTTTAATTTATCCCCGACTACCTGACTTCAACATGTTATAAACTGTATTTAACAAATGAAGTTAATGAAGGGACTTACTGTGGGAATCGTCAAATCGATGGTAGGTTGACGTTTAACAGCTATTCCGGTTGCAAGGGGTGGTGATTGCTGGACCTCCCTGTGTACTTGATGAAAACAATCAGGGTTTAGATGCTTTGGTTGATTATTTAAGTTTCCGTTTACAAACGATGTCCCATGAGCAACGAATACAAGAAGCTCGTTGTGAATTCGATGAATGGTTTTTATAATTATTCGCGGCGAGCTTTTTCATGTTATACGTTTTCTAACAATTAATGGAAAGGAGAAAGTATGACTTACGTGGTATTTAGTGGCGGACCTCTTCGTTGGTCTACGCTTCGGGTTTCTAATTGCAGGTGGCGCAGGGTTCTTGATCCCCCTGTTGTCTTGTATCTGGTTGTTTGAATTTCACTTACGCGCGGTGAGTCCGGCTCTCGCGGTCCGTTCGCAGTTGCTGGTTAACCGAGGTGTGATTGTGTGAGAATACTCCCGGCGCTCGCAGTTACATGCGGTTCATCGACTTTTAACTTTCGTCGTTGCGGTTTAGAATCTTTTTCAATAGAATGATAAGTTTTCTTTTACTTTCGCCGGTCGCGCTTTATAATCTTTTTCAATTGAATTCTTAATTTTTCCGTTTTTGACGTCTTATTTTTATTTCGACGCCAAACCTTTATTTTTTATTATTGCCAAGTAGCTTTTATGTAAATTTGCTTAAAGTAGTTTATGCGAATTTACTACTTGGCGCAATTATAATTGGAGAGGTAGAGAGGGGAATTTTGGGAATATTTGAGGATTTGGGTGACGTGGCGTCCGTAACATTTACTAACTTTCTCTTCGAATGATTTTTCAATTCTTTACATTTTGCGTTTTATTTCCTTTCGGCGAACTTTTTCACTAACTGAGAAACTTCTATCAAATTTTTTTTCATTTTGTTTTTTTATTCGCCGCCAACTTTTTATTTTAGTTATTACCAACTAGTTTTCTACTTGTTTTGATCATTATTATCATTTATCAAGATAAAGAGAGGGAGAGTATGGGTGTGGGACCTAACAAATGCTCAACATTTTATTTCGGTAAATACTGAGTAAACGGAGGTCAATACGCAACTAACCTCATCTAAATCACGACACTCAACCGTGATTTCCTGTGGCACTGTTTTGATATTAGCATCTTCCTTTAGTACTTGTTGTACCTTTGCTTTCAGTGGTATCGGCCTCTGGACGGCGTTTCAGTTCTAGCAGTAATTCCCCTTTTGTTGTCTTTCGAACTTTATTTACACTATCGCCGAGTTCACTTAGCTCGGGCTTGGCCTTCATAAACTTCAGTATATCCGCATATGTTTTTTCCCCGGTTTTGGATATTATTATAGCGTCCGGGCGTGGTCTCCTTCTTTTCATAATGTTGGCCTTCCCAGTATCACCTTTTGTAGCCTCTTCACCCTGTTATGGTGGTTATTAACAATTTATTGTATATAGTGATACTATAATTTGAATATGTAAGTTAAGGGAAAGGACTTACTTAGTAATTCTTGATTATTGAGCGGTCGCTGCAGTTGCTGGTTGTTCGGAGTGCAGGGGGCGTTGAAGTAATGCTCCCCTGTTCAGCTGTAGTGGCGGCTTTCCTTTTCAGATAATTCTTTTGATAATTCTTGATTTGGACACATGTGTGTGGTTTTGTCGTTTTACGTCGAATGTCAGATATTTGTTTATTTGCCGTTGACGTTTTATTTTTTATCTGGCGCCAACGCCGTTTTATTACTTTTTTCTCTACCAAGTAGAATTTGCACAAAGTATTTTATGCAAATTAGCTACTTGACGAGTTGTTCTCCTTTTAGAGGTAGAGAGGAGAAACTAACGAAGGGGTTTTGTAGATGTTAGGGGGGGACCTGGACGCTAGGTACGTCCGTAACAATACTGTAATTGAGTGACTCATCATTAATCTCCCCGTGGTCCCTGATTACGTCTGTGTGCGAGTTCTGCTTTGGCTGGATTTGCAAGTTTCCGCCGCTTGCTTCAGCCGGCGCAGATGTCTTCTTTAAGCGATTTTCCATTTCCTTATCATAAAGGCAACCAATGATCTCGCTGGCATTAGTTATATGCCTTTGCTTTTTAATTTTGATCGTCCTCGTCAATTCTGCGATCCGCTATCCGAGCTGCCCGTGTTGTATATATTTCTACACAATTTGAAATTTATTTTAATATATTGGTAATATGAGTAATATATTTTTAAATAATGTTATTTATTAGGTAACTGGGGGGTTAATTGTAAGAGACTTACTTGGTTGCCCGTGGAGCGGTCGCTGTAGCTGCTGCTGGCAGGTTGCAGGGGGCGTTGAGCTTTGTGCTCCCCTATTCAACTTACTGTTGGTTTTTGACCATTATTGTTCCAATGAATTGCAGTGGAATCGGGGCGGTTCCACTTCGAATATTTCACTTGGGCACTCGGTCTTGCAATTGGAGTATCCCCACCAATTTTTTTTTTTAAATTTATTACTTTAATTTTTCTTTTGATTTGGTTTTTCCATTGAAGAGCACCACTCTACTCTAGCTTAGCGTATATTTCATCCCGTTATTTTTTATTCGGCGCCAACGCCTTTTTTTATTATTTTTTACTGCCAAGTAGAATTTGCATAAAGTAGGGACCACCCGGATTATTCTAACCGTGGTTCGCTATTAACCGTAGCGAACAAAACAACACGATTGTGGAACAAACGGCCCAACGATGAGGGACAAGACCCAATCTAGATAAAACGAAAAGAAGAAGATGCAAGCCTGAAAAGAGAAGACTAAAAACAACGGAAAATATTTGGGTAAATTATTCTACAAATCTTACTCCCAACGTTGACCTCGTCCTCTCTCCTGTAATTGGAAAACAAAAGGAAAAAAGGAGAACCAATATTTTTATTTATTTTTTGGTTTATTTCGTTACACGGCTTTTTATCTTTTATCCTAGCCGCTGGTGCGGCTAGTCGGCGTAGGGACGTTAGACCCTCAGGGCTCTTCCCACCACTGGATTGTATCCCCGACGGATTTGATACAATCTCAGCTGGTGGTAACCGGCTGCCCCAAAATTGTTATAATTATTTATACAATTTAATTTAAATATATATGTAAATATTATAAGTATTTATTTCATTTAATATATAGTAATAGTAAGCAGAAGTAATAGAACTTATTTTGGTACACCGTTGAGCGGTTGCTGTGTATTGTTGGATGCGTCAGCGGTCAAGTTGCAGGGGGCGTTGAGTGTGGTGCTCCCCTGTTCAGTTTCCGTTGGTTTGATTGTTGTTTTGATCTTATTGGGTCATTGTTCGAACGACTGTTTCCTCGTAGTTTATGCAAATTAGCTACTTGACGATTTTTCTTCCCTTTATAGGTAGAGAGGGGCAATTTGTAGGAATTAGTGGGTGTCGGGCGAGGGCATAGACGCGAGGTCCGTAACACCCGAACACCAAAGAACCTCTATCACGGTTCTGACCCGCGCTTGTCTCTAAATCGCCACTGCTTGTTGCCGCCATAAATTTTCCAAAAATCTTCCCTTGCACGACTGTGAAAAGTCTCTCTGACGCTGTGAGGAGAGTGGAGCAAAATCAAATCTGAATTGGGTAAAGTGAAAAGCGAATACTATGCACCTCTATAGTATATTGTCGGAAGTCCAATTTTCAATACACAAAACTTACCCGGTGATGAACCAATTACTGTGTTTTTTTTTCTTTTGCCTTTTTTTTCAATTTTTCACACTGGTTTTTCACTCACTTTTTTGTTTTTTCACAAATTTTCACTTTTTAGTTGTATTTTCTTTTCTTTTTTCACCGTCACTTATCATTTACCACTTTATCGTTTATGTTTTAATTGGTTTATTTCCTTTTTTTTTAACCAAATTGCTCTTTTTTATGTATGTCACTTCCGATTAAAAAACAGAAGTTTTTTTTTTTTGGTTTCGGTAGGAAAGTGGAAATCTTCAAAAGATACCTGTAGACTGATCCAGAGGCATGCCGGGTTTTTACCGACTAAAACACGCTTCCGCCAGGCTCATATTTCCGTTGATCCCCGCGGAACTTTTTTTAGATATTCCATCGCGGGGCGGGACTAAAAAAACAGGTGTGGTGCCTAGTGTTTGTTTTCGAGATAAGAATTCGGTTTGGTGAATTCTCAGAAAATCTAGGATATGTAGTCCATATGAAGGTGGGATTAGAATTTTGTTTACGTATGGTAATTGAACATCCGGTTCAATTTGCCATGCGTTTGATTTCATCTGATGATTATAGGGAAATTGTTGGAAGGGTGATAAACGAATATTTGATTCGTTTACCGCGAATTTTGTTGGATCAGATTAATTAGTTTGTGGATATAAGTTTAAGATGTACGCGTATCGGAGAAGGGGCTGGTAGAGCTTTTCAGAGCTTTTCTTAATATTTTTAAATTAATTTAGCTTCTGGTAAAATGTTACATGTCGTCATAACATAAACATAACAAAATGAATGCATCTCGTCTTTTAGACCAATGGATAAAACCCGACGTGCATACGCTACATGTCGTTATAGTGTAATAACATTTTAAGTACCTTTCACCTAATTACATATTAAAATATACACAGCTAGACATTTTGTGTATCGATCCTTTTTCTTGTAACTACCTGAGGTACATTCTGTTATCTATCAAAATGTAAGATTTTAGTGAGAATAAAAATATATGTTAACCTTATGAAAGATTCCTTGGAGGCAAGATATATCCCCCTCGTAAATTATAAATAAAAACGTCCCGCGGAAGATCACGGGATGACCCAAAAAAGAAACAAGTGTTTTTTTTTTTTATTTTAACTATTAAACTCATGTGAAATCCCGGTTTCAGTGTTATTCAACTTTGTTATGTGGGATTAGACCGATATCTAAGAGTGGTTTCTACTTTTGGTTTTACTTTTGCACACCCTTTCCACCCACTTTAATATTTTTTTCACAATGTTATATTTCACAACAAGCTCAGTAAAATGTGACCGGATGCCGTCTCCAATTATTTATTACCCTCTTCTCTCCTGTGAACCTTGTGGAGAAAATAAGTTATATTTATTTGATTAATTTTATTTTATATTTTATTCAGTTAGTAATTTATTTAAAACCTAACCACAAACAAAGGTAGTTAGTTGGTGTATGTACGCTCTAGAGTCTCGGGGCTCTTCCCACTACTGGACCTCCGGTAAATAAATGCTCCAATAGAATCCTCAGATGGTGGTTACCGGCTGCGCCAATTTGTTATATTTCACAAAAAATTAAATTAAAGTTAACTGAAAGAAGGGTACTCACAGTTTCACTGCGGCGGGTCGAGTTATTGCTTGAAACTGCTGTTCTGGTTTGCTGGGGCCGTTGGGTTCTTGAACCCCCAGTTGTAAATGATGATACACTTCTAATAATAATAATAATAATGCACACCGCAGTGTTAATTTGCCACTTAACCGTCCGTCTAATGGACCCGATTGCAATATCCAATGCAATATTTTTTACCTAAGATGTTCATCGAGACTTTTACTGTTTCCTGAGTTTTTCTATATCGGGCTAATCTTTTTGTTTAGTTGAATTCGATTTATTTTTAATACGAAGGAGTTTCTTTTAATTCCTAGTATTACTTACCACCCACACCCAAGATATATGTAATAAGTATGGATACAAATTGTGTGACAAATGCCTCAATGATGCCTTGCTTCAACTGTTATGGTTATATATACAATTTAATAATATAATTTAAATATTAATATATTTAATTTATTGCAAGTTATTTGTATTCTTTAATAACGTAGTTCACTTACTTTGATTTTGTCGACCGTGGTGCGGTCGCTGCCGCTGCGGTTCTGCGACAAGTTGCAGGGGGCGTTGAGTGGGCTCCCCTGTTTAGCTTTCTTGTTTCTGCTTTAGTTTTGCTCCTCTTCTTTTTTATTTTATTCTTCTTTTCTTCGTATTAATTATTCCTAGTTATAATCCCTTTTTCGTCTTTGTAGCTTTATGTTATGCTCCTCGATTCCTTTTCTTTATTAATGTGTAGTTTCTTTGTTTTTATTCACTTCTTTTATCTGTCCTTAATACAATTGTTCAGTATTAATGTTTTGAAGGAAGTTGTTCATCCTGTCAAAGTTTAACAACGAATGACGAATTTATAATTTTTGCCGTTGACGTTTTATTTTATTATTCGACGCCAACGCCGGATTTTATTATTTTCTCTGCCAAGTAGAATTTGCTTAAAGTAGTTTATGCAAATCAACTACTTGGCGAGTTGTTCTCCGTTTAAAGGTAAAGAGGGGAAACTAACGAAAGGGGATTAGAGGATGTTGGGGGGACCTGGACTCAAGGTCGGTCCGTAACACACTCAAGATATATGTAAAAAGTATGGATACAAAGTGTGTGACAAATGACTCAATGATGCCTTGCTTCAACCCTGTCGTAGAATATACAATTTTTGTGGCCCGGAGAAAATTTTGTTTTATAGATTAGACATTTATGTATGATGGTTGTATTTTTACAATTATTGATTTCCCAATCGTTGCTAACAATTTGATGTTTATTTAAACTTATATATGGTTAATCATTATTGTTAGGGTGAATTTTTAATTATGACTCTGTTGTATATACTAACGCCGTGCTTCCTCGACACGACCGAGGGAAGAGCGCGAATCGGCGTTCAATCTCTAACTCTCCCGCTTGCCCGAAAGTACAAAACTTATTCATTACATTTACTTCTTCTAGAAGTTTCCTATTTTGTATCAATGAAATCAAACTGTTACAGTTAGTTTCATTTTAAGTGTTTCTTTAAATTTGTGGAAAATTCTCCATAATCTTTTCGATTCTATTTTCACATGTTCGCTTTAATTTTTGTTTTTAAGACCATTATTGGTTACGATGTTTTCAGACGCTATCTGGTTGTTAGAGTTGAGTGGATATTTTATTTATTTATTCCGAAAATATTTTTATATTATTATTGTGTAAAATTTTAAATTTCTTTCCTATTTTGATTTCCGTGTTCTCGTCGGATACTATTTTGTGCAGCTCGGAAGGACCCTCCCATAAAGAAGGAAGCTTGTTTTTTCGGGTATGATTTTTTATGAGGACCTTGTCGCCATTGTTGAATGTTTTATGGCTTGTTCCTTTGTCGTAGCACGCTTCAGGTTTTTTCTTTTTGTCCTGCAATATGTTCTTAGCGACCTTGTAGCCGTACTGTAGGCGGGCTTTTAGCTCGTTAGCGTAGTTGTCATAGTTGTATGAGGTTTGAGGATTTGTGCTGATACAATTGGGTATCCGTGCAGGAAAACCATAAAGTAATTCAAAAGGGCTAAATGCGGTACTACTATGAGGTGTGGTATTATACACAAACATTGAGTATGGTAGCCAGGTATCCCATGAAAGTTGGTCCTTGTTAACGTAGTGTCTGAGATATTCGGCCAACGTTCGGTGGCTACGTTCTAAAGCTCCATTTGTTTGGGGATGATAAGGTGTTGTCTGTATCTTTTTGATTTTCAGAATCTTACATTTTTCCTTAAAAAGGTGGCTGAGGAAGTTGGTGCCTTGGTCAGTTAATACCGCGTCGGGTATTCCAAAACGACATATAACTTTCTCCACAAACCTTCGAGGTATGGTGGGTGCTTCCGCATTAGGTAGCGGCATAGCTTCAGTGAACTTTGTTAAATCATCTTGGAAGGTTAAGATGTACTTGTTATCTTCATAGCTAGTTGGGAGTGGGCCGACAATATCCAAAGCTACGCGTTCGAAGGGGATTGTACTGGTTGTAGTAATTTTCATGGGGATTTTCCTATTTGATGTTAGTTTGTTTCTCTGGCATGATTCGCATTTTCGAATGAATTCTTTTGTATCTTTTACGAGGGTTGGTCAAAAGTACCTTGTTCGAAGACGTTTAATTGTGCGGGAGATTCCCTGGTGCCCTCCAAACGGTGAATTGTGGAAGTCACGGAGAATGCTATCAATGTTCTGTAGGTCTTTGATATGGATTCTTTTGTCTGAGTAGAGATACAAGATGATCTTGGCTTGAGCGAATATTTGTATAATGGTATTTTTGAGGCGAGGGTTTATTGGCTCTTGTTTTGGGATAGAAATATCGATGTGGTTTACCTTTTCTTTTATACAATAGTTACGAATTTTTATAAGAGTTTGTTCAAGTATGGATTCGTCTCCTATATCTAGCGGCAAAGTAGTGACAATATATAAGGGGGATTTTATTGTGTTTGGGTATGTTTTTATTTCGTATGGATTCGGACGTGTGTAGTTCGAGAGGGTTTTTAGTAATTTTTCGTCTTGGCATTCTTCATTACTTAGTATAAAGATTTGGATGGGTGAACGGGTTTTGGCATACTCTATGCGTTTAGAAAATTCGATTATGTTATATTTGGGTAGGTCGGGGAGTAATTTCCTCACTTGCGGCTACTAATGTTTCATCGGTGCCTAGACCTCTCGTTTTACTTCTAGTGGTAACTAGTATCTTGCTTACCTCTTGTGTGTCTTGGAGGTTAATAGGGATGCGGCTAAGTACATCTGCGTTGGAGTTGTACTTTCCCGCTTTGTAAATGATTTGGTATTCATATTCGTCTAACAATATTCTCCAACGAGCCAATCTTGATGTCGGGTCCTTCAGATTCATGAGCCACTGTAGTGGCTTGTGGTCTGTGCATATAGTGAACTTTCGTCCATAGATATAGGGGCGAAATTGTTTGACGGCGTAGATAATTGCCAGCAGTTCCTTTTCTGTAGTGCTGTACCGAGTTTCGGCGTCGTTAAGGGTGCGACTAGCATAGCAGATTGCTTTGTCCTGGCCAATTTCCCCTGCGATAATACCGCGCCTATTCCAACGTCGCTAGCGTCCGTTGTTACTATAAAGTCTTTATTGAAGTCAGGGTAAGCTAAGATTGGGGGTTCTATAAGTTTATTTTTTAAAGTATGGAATGCTTCATCACAGAAAGGATCCCATTTAAATGCCTCGGTGTTTTTAGTAACTTCGTTAGTGGCTTTGCTATGGTTGAGAACCCGTCTATAAACCGCCGGTAGTATCCTATGAATCCGAAGAATGATTTTACTCCCTTCACGTTTTTGGGCGTGGGGTATGTTTTATCAGCTTTTATCTTTTCGCGGTCTGGTTTAAGACCGTGTTCCGAAATTATATGACCAAGATACATTAGTTCCTTCTTCAGAAAATTACATTTATCTGGTTGAAGCTTTAGGTTATTCTGACGTAAACAATTGAATATTCGTATAAGCTTTGAGTTATGTTCTTGCAGGTTACACTCGTAAAGGACTATGTCATCGATGTATACAAAGCAGTCAAATCCCTGTAATCCAATCAAAACGTTGTTCGTTAAACGTTGAAAAGTTGCGAGAGCGTTGCGCAGACCAAATGGCATACGGTTATATTCATAATGTCCATATGGGGTGCTGAAGCCGGTTTTGCACCTGTCTTCATCGTCCATGAGAATTTGATGAAATCCGCTTGCCGGGTCCGAGGGTGGTAAAGTAAGTTGCCCTGCCTAGCTGATCCAGTATGTCTGTGATATTTGGCAACGGCTATGCATCGGCAACTGTTAATTCGTTTAACCTACGGAAATAGACCACAACTCTCCATCTCTTATTACCTTCCTTGTCAGATTTTTTTGGTACCAAGAGCAAGGGGGAGTTCCAAGGACTAGCACTGGGCTGGATACTGCCACTTTGTAGCATGTCATTCACCTGTCTATGGATCTCGGTTTTTTGTGTGTCAGGGAGCCTGTAGGGTCTGGTAAATAAGGGCGGTTTGTTTGGGTCAGTAATGATTCTCTGTTTCAGCGCTTCTGTAAACGTGAGGTTGTCACCTTCGAGAAAAAATAAATCATAGTATTCTCTACAGATTTGGAGAATTGATTGTCTTTCTTCACCATTGCAGTGGCTGAGATCGATTATTGACTTTAACTTATTTAGCCTGCCTTTGATTAGGTCTTCTGATTGATTAGAGATCAGGTTGAAATCATCTAGCTTGTCCCATCTGAAGTCTACGACTTTGGTATGCTCAGTTTCTGAAGTGTTCATTATTAATACTTTTAATTTGCAGTCTTTGAGTCGGTCAAGGTTTCGCCCACGTATACTCCTGGCATAATTCGTTTCTTTTGAATGATTATATCGCCGGATATGTCCTGGTGTTTATTATTCAAAGGAAATTCTATAACTTGTTGACTTCGGGGTCTTAACGTGAGAGTTGCTCCTTCAGTCGTACTGTCTGCATGGACTTTCTGTTCCTCAGTCTTATTATCTGCTGAAGCATTATGTTCTTCAGTCTTACTTGCTGTTAAAACTTTGACACAATTTTTTCGCGGTTTTCGCTTACTGTTCTGTTTAGATTTATTGCCTTTTATGTTTTGATTTTCGTTTGAATCCAACTGATGGTCTGGGCGAGTGGATCGTGATTCACATACTGACTCATTACGGATTAGGCTCGATGCCCCGGTCATAGAGCTGTATGGCTTTCCTCGATGCTCACTATCATTACCCGAGGGCAATGACTCCCTTTCCTCCATATGATTCAAATTACTATTGTCCATTGGAATCTTCAGAATGTGTTCCTTATAATCAATCACGCATTTATATTTGAATAAGAAGTCGTTTCCTATGTTATGAATTTTTGTAACAATTTATTTTATTTAATAATATATATATATATGTATTTAATATTAAAGGGGACTTACTTTGTAATTGAACCGGTGAGTTGGACCGTTGAGCGATCGTGGTGAAGTTGTCAGTGGCTCGTTGCGGGGAGCGTTGGATTGTTGCTCCCCTGATCACCTCTCAGCCTCCCAAATCTCAGGGCTGTCCGTTTGCCAGGGATTATTCAGTTCAGTTATAAAGTAATCAAATTCGTTATATTGTTCGTAATACGAGACTAATGATTCTGCTGCTTTAGATACTTTGATTGTTCGCCTCTATATATTTGCTTTAGATACTTTTGTTTTCGCAGTGTTCTTATTCGGAGATTGACGGCGAATTCTCATTTTTTAATTTTTTTTCCGTTCACGTTTTTTTTTTTTTTTTGTTTTTTTTTTATATTAATTTCTCCGCCAATTGCGTTTATGCAAATTAGCTACTTGGCGCGTTATTCTCCTTTTACAGGTAAAGAGGGGAATCGAAGGGGGATTAGTGGATTCTGGGGGGACCTGGACCCAATGTCGGTCCGTAACACCTATGATGCTTTCATATGCCAGATTTATCTGTTCGGTAAGTAGGTGAAAAGGATGATCCAAGAGCATAGTGTGATCCTTGGTTTTAAACTCTAGGGTACCACTTACCGCCCCAGGGTTTTCAATGAATCAGCTGCTAATGTAGATATGGTGTAAATCTTGTCTTCTTTTTCCTGACTTCTTAAGCATGGTGATTTTAAAAGGCTTAGGTCGGCTCCGGTATCAATCAGAAGGGTCGTATATTTTTTTCTGGGTGACTAAATCTGAGACGTATCGCTGGTTCCTTTAATTCGGGACAAAATGGTACGTGGAATCTTAGATTTAGTTGGTCATTTTGTGTATATCGACCGCGGCAATCATTCGAGAGGAATGGCCATGTGTCTCCTCCCGAATTACCTTGTTTCCCGATTCTTTTACGTTTTTTGATATTTTAATATCGAACACTTTGGTTATCGTGGTGCCCAGTGTTTGTGGGTCATTTATTCTCACCAAAACGATTGTCCGTAGTTGCAGTGTTATCTTTAAATGGGTTCCGCGTTACACCTTGATGGTAGTTCGGAAATGACCCACTCCTTGATAGCCTCAATCTACATTCATAGTTTTGTGTGTGATTATTTTTCTCACAGTAGCTACACATGAAGTACTGTACTTCCCTTTTTATGGGTTGCCTGTTCGGAAAACTCGGGATTTGCATATGTCGATAGCATGTTTCCTGCGAGTGACCTGGCTTACCGCAAGTTTGACATACTATTTCAATGGGATTAGGGGATCTATTTGGAAATCTATTATGCATCTGTGAACTGCTGTCTATACGTGCAGCATGAGCCTCCACATGTGCTATTGATTGCTTTAAATTCGTCCCCCTATGGACCATGGCAATTATTTTGAGTTGGTCATCTTTCATACCGTCCTCAAATATCTGTACCGCCAGTTTATATGTACCACCTATCAGAAAAGTCCTAACTACCTCGTCACTAGTTATGACACACGTAGCGGAGTTCAAGTTTCTCAGAGCTGTCCCGACTCTGTCGCCCGATTCTCTAATGGTTTCTTTAAACTGTTGTTTCAGGGAAATCAACTCGTTATGTGCGGAAGAACGAGACTGTTCCTCTTTATACTCTGATTCTTTTTTTTTCTTTAATGCTTCCCATGTGTTTAATGTATGGTATTGGATTAACTTAAATGCAGGGCCATATAATCGAGTTTTGACTATCTCTAATAATGTTGAATGATCTGTGACTTTTACAGAGCTAAATAAAATATTTCCACATGAAATAAATTTATTTCACTCCGACGGTTTCCCATTGAAAACTGCGATGATGTTAAAGACATCCAGATTCTAATTTTGAGACCCATTCTGAGTGAATCCTGATCTAACGATTTCTGAGGTGGATTTTTCTGTAAACTGATTTTGACTTCCGTCTGCCTAGCTGCCTGTCTAGTAAGGTAATGTCGCGAAATTTTGAGACTATATAACAAAAATGAGGTATGTGAAAAGAGTACAAAGCGCTACAGAGACTCGAGATCTTTTCCACAAATTGTTTTGATAATACCTTTCTTAAGTTTATTTTGGTATCATTTCTTAAGATTTATGAATACTACCTTTAAAATTTCTTTTGTTTTGGAAGAGAGAGAATGCAACCTACGTTTAAAGTTAATAATAATTTTATACTAGTTACACATATTTTTAAAAGAAATAAATTCGTCTGTTATACAAATTAGAGTAAGGAAATTGAAATTGTCCTAATACATATTCTGTAAATTTTTTTTTTCTAAATATAATTTAATTTATTAATTCTATCTTATTTTTATTTAGTAACTTACTATTGATGATTTATGTTGATTGTAGTTAGAAGTTTGTTGTAGCCATAAAGATGTTTGATTATACTTCGTGTTGACGTCCGGCGCCGTGCTTCCTCGGAATGAGGGAAGACCGTGGACCTTTTCTTTCCTAGAGGATGGTATTTTTTTTTTGTTTTTCTTCTTATGGTTTGGTTATTTCTCTTGTGTTTTTTCTTCTCTCTTCTTTGTTTTTTCTTGAAAAAAATTTTTTTTTTCTTACAAAAAAAATTTTTTTTTGTGTTGTTTTAAATTTTGTTTTCTGTTTCGGGATCCCGTTATCTGGGCATCCCACCGCTGCCACCAGTGTTGACGTCCGGCGCCGTGCTTCCTCGGAATGAGGGAAGAGCGTGGACCTTTTCTTTCCTAGAGGATGGTAAGACGTCTTCTGTCTGTCTTCTTTTTTAGCTCGTCACGACATCCACCTATGTATCTCGAGCTAACAATTTATTTTTCGAAACGATCTTACCGCAAGGAATTTAACAGAGATTGATTTGATGTTTTATATTTTACTTTCTTTATTTCTTCAATGTATTTTTATTATTATCTTTTTACTACGCGGATTACAATTTATTTGTCTTATTTACTTTTTAATTGATATTGTTTATTTGTTTTTATTTCTTTTAATTCTTGTTTTAGTTTAAATTAATTTTTATTTATTTTGATACATTTTTCTTTTCATCTATTTAACTCAAACTGAATTTTTTCTCCTTAATTTTCTCTCTCTGTGACTTTTCACATTGAATCAAATTTCGACGAAAATCCAAGTTACTATGTTTTTGAATAAATAAAAAGGTGCAGGTTATTAAGTGTGCTGTAACTGGTAATATTGTGAATGTTTATGAATGGTATGTATTAAGTGAGAATGGAATATATGTTAAGTGAAGTTTTTAAGGATGTGTTAGGAGATTCAGTGTTAAATTTAATAAGGGTAGTATTCTGGAATACAACATTCGCATATTAGACAAAAATTAGAAAGAAGCAACTATTAAACGTGATGATGTTGATTTTTTTCAGAGAATCACAGTCGAACAAAAATATTTCAGTTGAGTAATTAGAATTTTAACTTTTTGATGGTTGATATTATTGTTCTATGTTTGATGTATTTGTTGTTAATGTTGTTAATTATTTAAGATAATCCACTTTTATTGTTATGTGTTTTCTATTCGTTGTTTGTTTAATTTTGATTCACTACCAAACGATTGAATTAGAATTTCCGTCAAAATTATTCAAGAGTAAAATGTTTATTTGTCTTGACACCATGGCACATCTCACTTGCACTCCCAAAATCTCTCTTCGGCCACGATTTATATTTTTGTTGTTGATAATCGTCTGAACCAATTGGTCATCCTGCACTTTGGTTTGGTTTTGTCTTTTATTAGGAATCTTTTTTTTTTCACTTATTCTTTTGTTTTTCTGTTAATTTACACTATTTTGTTTAGCACGGATCTCATCAGAAGAATCCCACCGCTGCCACCAAATGTTGTATATCCATACGCCGTGCTTCCTCGACACGACCGAGGGAAGACCCTGGACACTATTTTAACGAACCCTATGATTATTCAATCGTAAAAAAAACCTTTTTGATAAAAACACCATTTTTTTTTTTAACATCCTTTATTGGATATGAATAGTACAATCTTAACAATTTAATTTAATACTAGGTTTAAATTGTACTTAATTTAGTTTAATTAAGTAGAGCGTGTAAGGGTTTACTGGACCAGTGTTCAGCTCCCAACTCGATTTTAGTATCTTAGATTTTAACATATTAATTCATGAGGTTTAGTCCGTTTTAGCCGTCTCAATTCGTGCGTAATATCCAAGAGCTGAATGGCTCCTACATTGGTATGATTATGTAGGCGTCTTTCGTGTTTGACAGGATATTCTTGGATAACTTCATAAATCCATTTCATCTCTAGGTCATCATGAATTTCCTGATTTGTCACAAAACGGTAGGCATTCGTGATAATGCGAAGGAATTTATTCTGGCTTCGTTTAATTATATCTCTATTGGATTGCTTTGTACAGCCCCATAATTGGATTACATATATCCAGATGGGCTTGATGATAGATTGATAGATCAATCTTTTACAATAGAGATTGAGTTGAGAGTGATTCCCGATAAACCAATACATCTGTCTACGTTTCAGCTTTATTTGCTCAGCTTTTTGTTTCACATGATGTCTCCAGTTTAGTCTGCTATCCAAATGTATGCCGAGATATTTCGCTGAATCTGCTTTAAGAACTGGAATTCCGTTGAGATAGGTAAAAATATTGTTATCTGGTCGTCGCAATGTAACTGTTACGTGAATAGATTTCATCTCAGTGGTCCATTGGCTAGTTTCGTTGAGTGCCTGTTGCAATTGTTGTGTAGCTTTTTTTTGATTTTCGTCAGCTGATATTATAACTGTATCATCTGCAAAGGTGCCTATGAATGTGTTCTTCCTTGTTGGGAAGCTCGCTGTGTATGGTAAGTAGAGGAAAGGCCCCAGGACACTTCCTTGTGGTACGCCTACTTCTATTGGATAGAAACTAGACTGAGCTCCTTCGTGTGTTACTTTGAACGTTCTATCAGACAAGTATGATTCGAGTAGATGGCAATAGTTTGCTGGAAACAGTTTAATCATTTTATATATAAAACCTTCATGCCATACTCTGTCGAATGCTTGAGAGACATCAAGAAAGACAGCTGGGCAATATTTCTTTTCTTCAAAAGCCTTTTCTATTGCTGTGGTCACGCGATGAACCTGTTCAATAGTTGAGTGTTTATTCCTAAAGCCAAATTGAAAGTCTGGAATATTGATGAGAGGCTTGAGTCGCTTGAGTAGTATTTTCTCAAACAGTTTTGAAATGGATGGCAACAGCGATATGGGTCTATACGACGTTACTTCTTCTGCTGGTTTCTCTGGTTTCTTGAGCATTATTATCTGGGCTGTTTTGAATGAATTTGGAATGTGTTTTAAGCGAAAGCAAGCATTAAACAGATATGTTAGCATAATGAGAGCTTTTCGAGGTAATTCATTGTACACGCCAGGTGATATTGCATCGATGCCCAGTGCTTTTTTGTGGGTCAAACTTTTATCGATTTCTTGGGCAATCTCCATTGGGGTCACTGGTTTGATTGTTTGCTCAGTTTGATACCTGGGTGAAGGATCAATACTATTGTGGATGTTGTGTGGTTTGAACACTGAAGCCAGGTGTTGTGCAAATATTTCAGCTTTATCTTCGGTTCTGCGTACCCACAGTCCCTGCGTATCTTTTATAGGTGGCACTTGGATAAGGGGACGTTTAAATTTACGTCTTGCCTTCCAGAGAGAGTATTCCGTATCCGCTGACGGACTTAGTTCACTTAGATACTCATCTATACAACTCTGTTTATGGTCTTTAATTAATTTGTTAACTAGATTGCTCACCTTGTTGAATATTTTTTTTATCGTTAGGGTGTCTGGATCTGTGCCAGGTTCGTCTAGCTTTGCGCCTGTCTTTGATTAGATCTCTAATCTCAATAGGGTATATGGTTGCTGGTTCTGGTTTATCACTTGGCACCGGAGTTGCTGTTGCGGCTGCGCTTTTCAATGTTTCCATAAATTGTTGTAGTTGTTGTTCCAATTCTTCACAATCTTGAAGTTTAACGTTTAATTCAATCTGATTGTCAAGCTCTGTTCGGAATTTTTCCCAATCTGTATATTTGATTGTAAGATTTAGTTTTCTGTTCTTTCTGGGAACAGCTGCATTCAGTTTTAGTAGTACTGGAGTGTGGTCAGACGTTAAATCAAATAAACTATCCGTTTCAATATAATTCGATGACACTCCTTTCGAAATAAAGAAATCGATCAGGTCAGGAGTTTTGTTGCTATCAGTAGGCCAGTATGTTGGTGAACAAGACGAATGAAATTCGCACTTTGCTTCTTTGATGCCTGTAAGCAATTCTTTTCCCTTGCCTGGAGTAATCAACCTTGACCCCCAAGCAGTGTGCTTGACATTGGTCCAAGCTTCTTGAAGATATCCGTGAATTGTTGTTTTGAGATTGTGTGTCTAGGTGGGAAATATACAGCACCTACATTTAAATTAGCTCCATTAAGATTGATAGTAACAATGGTGGCTTGAATAAAAGTTTCTTTTATTTCTTCTTGTTGGAAGTGAGGTATATTTTGTTTTATTATCAGCGCTGTACCTCCACGGGCACGGTCGCTGGGGTGCGTAGTCCAATAGCCCATATAACCCCTGATTTTTATGAAGCTCATATGAGAAAAGTGTGTTTCTGATATCAACGCAATATCTATGTTGTGCTCTCCTATAAATATTTCTAATTCTTGAGCCCATTTGCGTTGCAAGTGATTATTCTTAGGAGCCGATTACTCATTGTCTTTATTTCTTGGATTTCTCGTTCGGTAGTTTTTGAAAATGTTCAACTTTACCTACCCTTTCTGCTAGCTGGTTGATGCTTTTTTTTGATGTCGTCCTGGAATGCACTGACCACCTTCATCATATCCATGATGGTAGGCTCGTTATTGACAGGTTGTTGTCTGCTTTTATTATCTGTTTTCTTATTTGGTTTGTTGTTCATTTGTGTGTTGTTAGTACCGGTTGTGGTTGGTCCCGATGGCTCTGTATTTTTGGATTGCAGTCTTTGAGTGACTGTAGTCTTCCTTCGATGCTGTGCTTTTAGTTTTTTTTGATACTGAGCATCCATTCTCGTGGCAAAGCGCACATGTTGCTATGCTGTTGCGTTGTTTCGAGCATTGGGTTGTGTGGTGAGGCCCAGCACACTTGACACGTCTTGAATTATAGTTGCAGACATTTTTGGTATGACCAAGCTGTTGGCAATTATTACATTGAGGTATCGATCTGACCTTTTTGGGTGGTTCAATCGATACTTTGCACCATAATAATTCTTGGATTTCATAAACTGATTTATTATTCTCGTTTTGAACTATATCAACATAAAACAAAGGAAAGGCTTTAAAGATTTTTTCTCCATTATTTGAGGTGGTGCTTTTCCTGATGTTTGTTACCTGAAATGGGTAAATGGGTATATTCTATGGGATTAATGATTATACTGATTAATATATATAATATGGGAAGGAAATGGATATATTCGGATTGTGGGAGGACGGTAGGGCTCCCGGAGCACTACAAGTCCTTATTTTCAATTTTCACAATGTCTGATTACGTACCACCAACCAACTAATGTTTGTCCTTTTCTTTGATGTTTTTTTAATATTTCCGCGGTACAATCCGTTTCAACGGTCAATATTTCCCTTCTCGCTTTATATTCTTAAATTCTATTTGAGGCAAAAGCAGTTTGCATAAAGACAGTTTGAAGAAACAAATGTATTTGTATTTTACTTGGTAAAGTTTTGAAGTGTTCTGACTACAGAGCTCTTGATAAGGGTGGATGAAGTTCTTTTCGACTGTCCGAGTTTGATGAAATTAGTTATTATTGATGAAATTAATAATTATAATTTTTTAAAATTACTTTCCGAATCGATAGAAAAATACAGTTTTGTTTTTCATCGTAAATAAATACAACATTCGATGAATCGTCAGCTGAAGCTTGAGATCAAGTTTTACTATTTTTGCATTTTATTTACAATTAATGCCTTTCAGGAGACAATATTTAAATGTAGTGTATTACATGTATATTAAAAGATAACACCAGAATATTCAAATGTTAAATGGATGTGATTCCAGAAATTTCCCAGACCAAACTCTTCGTGAATGAGTTTCATTGTCATAGAAAATGTTTGTTAAAGTAGTTTAGTCAAATAATATTTAAACTAAGAATACAAATTGTTACAAATTGTTACAAATTGTATTGCTTTCCATGAAATAATTTTCATTATTGTATCAAATTTTATAAGAAAAGTCATGTCATTACACATATTTAAAACGATTGTGATAATTTGTTTTATGAAATCATTTTTGTATGAAATATATTTTGCATTGTTTTAAATAAAATCTATAATGTTTATATTTCTAAACAAAATCTGTGTTATGTTTGTCAATTATATTATTTAAGTTTTGAACGAGATCTACTTTTTATATTGTTTTAAATAAAATCTATAATGTTTATATTTCTAAACAAAATCTGTGTTATGTTTGTCAATTATATTATTTAAGTTTTGAACGAAATCCATTTTTTATATTGTTTTAAATAAAATCTACGATGTTTATATATCTAAACAAGATCTGTGTTATGTTTGCCAATTATATTATTTAAGCGATACATATAAGAACATGACATCACGGTTTACTACTCAAAAAAAATCATGTCCACTTCCTCATATATTACATAAGGTGTTTGAATAAACAGAACCCAAAGAATGTCCTGTGACAATGGAATATATTTTCAAATGTTTATTAAATTTTATTGTTTTTAGAATCAATGATCGCTCGTGCAAGTTTTTCTATTACGAGAAAAAAAAATTGTTCTCTAGCTGTCGGTACTGACTGTCGGTTTCTATTAATTCTGAATAGTTCAAGCACTGGTTTATAAAAAGTTAACATTTTAACTCTTGGTTTCATTTCTGGAAAAGTTAGAATTTTGTTTGATCCTACCATTTTAACTATATTAGCTAGTTTACCATCAGCAGTACCATTGCTCTGAAAGCAATGTCTTATGGTTTTCGGTATACTGTACGTAATTTTTGATCCAGTCTTCCGGAATTTTTTAAAAATAAGCACTAAGCTTAATGAGGCCTAATAAAACATGAATTTATAACTGTAAGCAAATATTTGAATTCATAGGTTTCCGGTCATTATAATATCTAGACATCCAAGACTAATGTTTTTATTCCTTAATCTTTCCCTATTCATCCGCTGTACTTTGTATTTTAATGGTACTTCATAAACCTGTATGGTATGTGCGTTAAATTTAGGTAAGGATACCTTTAAACTACGAGGCCCAGGCGGGAAAAAAGAGAGAGGATGAGGAAATGAAATACCTGGACCAGAAACACATGAATACAGATCCATCCACATTTGTATGGTTCGCCTGACCAATCTTGGGTTTTATTGAACTCGGTCCACAATTGAGTGAATACCTTAAGCTTAGTACCTCATTTTGTAAAATTCCGAGAGTTAGAAGGATGTTTCAAAAATTATCCTATTTTAAGCTGAAGCCCTCAGAATTTTTAAAGAATTTATTTCCATCCATTCTCATTATCTTCTTATAGCGAAGTCGATTGTCGATTCGCTCGTTAAAGAATGAATTTATCATTTTAAAAACATATATAGCGCATTGATTTTGTACACTTCATTTATTTATAATTAAACTTTGTAAGAACTAATACAAATTAAAATACTAAAGTGTTTGATTATTTTTTATTCCAATCTGTGAAACAAAATCAAAATTAAATGGCACCTGATTAATTGTCGTATGTTTTCTGTATTTGACTAAAGCAATGTAGCACAAATTATAATTAGCTATTATTCGCATTGTTGAGTAAATATAGTTGAAATAAAAAACAATCAAAAAAATAACATCCATAAAAAGTCGTTTTTGTCTTGCGATTGCAAGGAGTGCCCGGAGATTGAATAGCAGAATGTGGGCGGGGGTAAAAGAGGGAGGCCAATAAGAGAATAGGAGAACAAAGAAGAGCGACGTGGGCCTGAAACCGCGGTTCGCCCACCAAGGTGAGTAAACAAAACTAAATAATTCAAAAGTAAGAGAAGATTAAAAATGAAATTGAATTGAACGTTATAATAATAAGCAGAGATAAAATTGTAGGCAAAATAAATATATCGAAAACTCTGAAATAGAAATTAATCCTAAAATTAAAATTAAAATTAAAATAAAGTTTAAAATGAAAAATAAAAAAAACAACATCTATAAAAAGTCCTTTTTTATTGGGTGTACAACTTTGCTTCCGCCGTTTTGCAATAGATGGCTGTAGTGGTAAGTGGTAGTTGAAATAAATAGATCATAGATGTCATACAATAAGCTTAGGTATTTGTAAACATATCGCCATCGAAATATTAGTCGATTTGTGTCTGCATCATAAAGTTATTCTCGATGAAACATGTCAGCTTACGAACCAAATTCTCGTCATTTGCGGGAGGTTTTATTTTCTCCTTTAATATGAAGAAATTGCGCCTGAGGCCCATCGAATGCTCTCAAATACCTATGGTGAGGCTGCTATTAGTGAAAGAACGTGCCGAGAGTGGTTTCAACGCTTCAAGAACGTCGATTTTAACGTCGAAGACCAGCATGGCGGTGGAAGAGAGAAGGTTTTCGAAGATGCAGAATTGGAAGCAATACTTGATCAAGATTCGTGTCAAAAGCAACAAGAATTGGCAGGATCATTGGGAGTGACGCAACAAGCCATTTCAAAACGCCTGAAAGTCATGGGAATGATTCAGAAACAAGGAAATCGGGTGCGGTACGAGTTGAAGCCGAGAGATGTTGAACGGCGTTTGTGTGTTTGTGAACAGCTGCTTGCAAGGCAAAGATGGAAGGGATTCCTGCATCGCATTGTGACTGGGGACGAAAAATGGGTTCATTACGATAATCCCAAGCGCAGAAAATC
Organism: Microdon myrmicae; assembly: GCA_963931805.1. Classification (NCBI taxonomy): domain Eukaryota; kingdom Metazoa; phylum Arthropoda; class Insecta; order Diptera; family Syrphidae; genus Microdon; species Microdon myrmicae. The sequence continues at coordinate 56,718,370 of OZ007498.1, read as the reverse complement.
ATGGGGATATCCCGGCCATGGTTCCACGTCGACGGCCAAACCGAAAATCCACGGTTCCAAGGTCATGCTCAGCATTTGGTGGGACCGGCTCGGCGTAGTGTATTATGAGTTGTTAAAACCGACAAAACAATCACAGGCGGTTTTTTACAATAAAGCCTCGAATTTCGGAAAAAAACGGCGGAAGCAAAGTTGTACGCCTAATACAAACCAGGCGCGATACAGGCGGTCGTAGAAAACGCGAAACAATATAAAATGGACATCGTCGCGCTTCAGGAAGTCCGACTCCTACATCAAGTAGTCGAAACCAACGGGTTTACACTGTCGTGTGGAGGTACGGATGCACATAACCTCGGTACCGCCTTCGTCGTAAGCAAGAAGATTGCGCCCCATATAAAAGATGTGAAATTTATTAATGACCGAATGTCCGTGCTCAAAGTACAGGACCTATGGTACAATTATGTACTTATAAACGTACACACCCCAACATAATCTACCGACGAAGAAACGAAGGACACGACCTACAAGACGCTAGAGGAAGTATTTGATGGGGTCTCATCCTTCGATGTTAAACTGCTTCTCGGGGACCTCAATGCGAAAATTGGAAAGGAAGACATCTTCCAACCAACTATAGGTAAAAAATGCCAACACGACGTTTCAAATGATAATGGAATTCGAATTATCACGCTCGCAGCGTGAAAAAATATGGTAGTGATGTTCAAGCACAAGCAAATCCATAAAGCCACATGGATCTCACCCGAAGGCGTAACGCGTAACCAATTAAACCCCTTCCTCATAGACAAAAGACACCACTCGAATATCCTTGACATGAGATCATATAGAGGAGCAGATTGCGAATCCGATTACTTTGTAGTGATGGACAAAATTAGGAGCTGGCTCGCAGCAAAGGCACATGGGCAGTCACGGGAGACGAGCAAAACGTGAGACACTGATAAACGAAAAGGCCTGCGCAAAAGGGCTGAATATCAAGACGAACTAACGAATAGATTTAGCATCCAGAAGATGGGAGTAGTTGGGAAGAGGAAGCCAGTAGTGTGGACTCTAAATGGGCATCGAGCAGAGAGGTAAGCAAACAAACAGCCCAAAAGATATTAAGATTTATGAAAACAATTAACTCCAAACCTTGATTTGACGATGAGTACAGCGCGAAGGATATGATGAAGTCAACGCAATAAAATACGCGACGATGCCGAAAGAGATAATGAGACTTTTCAGACACAAAAAAAAACGTGAATGGGAGAAGACTCCGGTCGAAAAAATCCTGGAAAATGCCAGAGCAAAGAACATCGGAGGTATGTATGCCGGAATGAACTCAATTAAAAATGGGTATCTAGGGTGAGCCAAAATAATTCGAGGCACAAACGGCTGTCTGGTCCCAAAAACAAATAATATCGTGACAAGATGGAAGCAGTACTTTGAAAAGCTGCTCAAAGTGCGCACCCATCAACCACAAATAAATTAACCAGGCGTACATACAACAGATACAGCCAAGCCTTAGATCCCAGATCCCTCTTTCGACGAAGTTGTAGACGCAATACATCGATTGAAAAACAACAAGGCTACCGGAGTCGACTCCATACCGACACAGCTTATGAAGCATGGGGGAGAGGCAACCATTCAAAAGATCCACCAATTGATTAAAACAATATGGGATAAGCAAGTCCCTGCGGAAGAATGGAAAACCTCAATAATCGTCCCCATCTTCAGAAAATGCAACAGATCTGACTGCGAAAACTACAAAGGAATATCATTGCTCCCAAGTACATACAAAATACTAACAAATATCAGACTGGCGAGAATCACACCGTACGCAGAAGAAATACATGGAGATTAGCAGTGTGGATTCCGAGGAAAAGATCAACGTGGAACCAAATGATCACAGTAAGGCAACTACTGGAGAAGTGGGAATACGGAGAGACGGTTCGCCAATTATTCGTTGACTTCAAAAAAGCCTACGACTCAGTCGCCAGGCAAACACTTTACCATGTTGTAGTTGAGCTGAGAGTCCCGAAAATATATGCCGCCCTCATTTAAATCTGCATGAACGCAAATAAATGGCGAGTTCGAATAGAAAACCACCTTTCAGAACCATTTGAAATCCGTGGCGGACTAAAACGATTGGATGGCCTCTCACCATGTCTTTTTAACCTTGTGCTCGAGTATGGTATCACAATGATACAATACGACAACATGCCCGCATCATCCCTGAACGGGGTCACACAAGTGCTCGCATATGCGGATGACATCGCCGTTCTGGGCGATAATGTGGAAACTGTAAGTGGGAACAGTGAAATCATTATGCAAGTGGCAGAAGAGGTGGGCCCAGAAATAAATGAAGACAAAACAAAATACATGCTTACAGCAAGAGCATGTGGACCTCAGGGAACACATATAAATGTCAGAGGTAAGATATTTGAAAAGTTAAAGAGTTTAAATATCTGGGAACAATACTGACGGCCAGTAACGAAATGTTAACGGCAACGGTAGTTGGGGCGCAGTCAGTAAACTGCTGAAATCCAAAGTACTATCACGTAATATAAAGCTCCGTGTTTATAGAACCATAATCATGCCGATTGTTCTATACGGATGCGAAACATGGGCTCTCTATCTTTGACGGTAAATATGATGAAGAGGCAGGGTGATGGAGGAAAGCCCACAATCATGAATTGGAAGAGCTATACCGCAAACCTACAATAGTGAGGGTAATCAATTCGCGAAGATTAAGATGGGCCGGACTTATGGCTCGAGTGGCAAACGATAGGACCATGCGTAGAATTCTTGGCCGTAGACCAACAGGAAAGAAACCGGCAGCAGCGACGGGATGGTAAGGTTTGACCTTGAAGAGATCGGATCGGATGGTCAAGCGTGAAAGGAGAGTGCACAGGACAGGGAATGATGGTGCAGCCGAGTCGGTGAGGTTATTAACTTCCGGGTTACTACAGGCCAATAAATAGTATAGTATAGTAGTAATCCTATCGAAACCAAAAAAGAAAAAAACATTATCATGTGAACTGTTCCTTCGAGATCCATGATCTCGTTCTAAGGGCCACAGCGCATTTCGATGGATCCCATCAATTTGCAATTTACCCCTTAAGGGCACATCTGTCCAAACCGACAATCAATTATATGTTACAAGGGAGTGACGACAGATTTGTAAAATTTGGTCAAATTGTCATGCAGGAAATGATTGACAAAACCCTTTCTTTTTTTTTTGTATTTATTTATTAGACTTCTCTCGGGAGAGGCGAACCTAGAGCGCCGAATGGGCGCGCCGAGTGGGCGCCCCGAGGTGCCATCAAATAACTGTTGCAGTTCTTTTTGAACAGTTGCAGGTTGTAACGCTCCGGGAACACTCGCGTGGCAAGGGAGTTCCACAGCTTATCCGCTCTGTAACGGAACGAGTTCTGATGCAGGGATGAACCACAAACGGGTGGGATCCGTCGGATTGGGCCGGTGTAAAATATTTCTTGGCTCTAAAAAGATAGCTGAACCTTGGGGCTCCAACCTTGACAGGATACAGATCCGAACACTCGCCATCCACAACAACCTGGATCGATCGATTCTCGACGAAGCTCTTAGTCCAGTCGCAAAGTTGTTGGGAAAGTCCATATGAACGAAGTTTGCTCAGCAATGCCCCGTGCCAGACGCGGTCAAAAGCCTTGGAGATATCTAATGCGACCGCCCGTGACTCACCATGCTGTTCAATCGCAGATGTCCATATATCGGTTATAAGTGTCAAACGATCTCCCGTGGACCGCCTGCCACGGAATCCGTATTGACGATCATTCAGAAGTCCGTTGCACTCCAAGTACCTAAATAACTCTGTATTGATAACTTTTTCCATTGCCTTAGATAAAATAGACAGTAATACTTACGGACGGTAATTTTGTGGGAGACACTTCTTTCCCGTCTTTGGGATCGGCTGAACTCGAGCGATTTTCCAGCAGGCAGGAAAGGTCCTCCGTGCATAAGATAAGCGGAAGAGTCTGCCAAGAACCGGCGATAGTTGTGGAGCACAGTTCTTAAGAACTATTGCTGGTATTCCGTCCCGGCCGGTTGCCTTCCTACAATCCAGTTTACGTAGAATGCGCAGACTAAATCTCACATCCCGCATCGAAGACCGTACCGGCGAGGTCTCGGGTGGCTGCTAAAGGCCGGGATCGAGGTTTAGATTCGTGGAAAATAAATTCGCGAACGCATTAGCTTTATCCTTTGGATTCGTGACTAGCGTCCCGCTGCCTATCACCAACGGAGGGAAAGAGGAGGGTGCGAAGTTACCGCTGACAGCTTTTGCCATTGACCAGAAGAAGCGCGTTGGGTACTGAAGGAGCTCATTGATCACCCTGTCGTTGTGAGTTTTCTTCGCGGTATCAATCGCCTGGTTGCACACGTTTCTGATTCTAACAAAATTCGTTCTGTTAACATCGGTGGGATTGGAGCGCCATTGCTTAAAAGCTCTATTTTTTGCCGCTGTAATCAGCTCGCATTTTTTATCAAACCAAGGTTTATCAGACGATCTTCGTTTGATGGAATGTGGAATACACATCTCCATCCCCAGAAGAATAATCTCTGATACCGACTCCGCACAAGCGTTAACATCCGAGTTTCCGAAGCACATCTCGGACCATGGAAAAGATGCGAAGAAATCTCGCAAATTGTCCCAGTTAGCGGCCCCATACTTCCATACATGGCGAAGCTGCCTAGGCCGGTAATTCGCTTGATATGCAAGTGCTTGCGCGACAGATACCAAGCAGTGACCTGAGTTTCCCAATGGCGCAGAAACCTCTACAGTATAAATACTCGGTTCGGATGTCAAAAACAGATCCAAGGTGTTCGCATAATCGCCTCGGGCATCCGGCACTCGCGTTGAATCCCCCACGAGTTGAGTCAAGTTGCCTCGTCGGTTCTGTTAGAATGTAACAATCAGCCGGAATTGTGTACATTAAAATCGCCAAGGACAACAACTTCAGAAACTGGGAGGTTGATCTGTATCCAGTCAACGGTATGTGAGAAATTTTCGAAAAATGTCGCCGTCCGATCGTCATTCGGGGAGCGGTAAAGACCACAAAGGAATTTAACGGAATTCCTCTGCACGACCCTCAACCATATGCTGTTCATATTATTGGGTTCCAACGCTTCCATCCTCTGGCAAGCCAGATTGGACCGCGCGAAGACGCAGACTCCGCCCTTAAAACGGAATCTCGAATGTAAGTCGTATCCTGAGCAATGAAGATATGTCGAATCAGTTGACGAATCACCCTGGGTCTCAGTTATGGCAAGGATATCAGGTTTCGTTGTTTGCAAATATTGGTGAACAGCGTTTGCATTCGTATTGGTGAAACCGACGGCCCTGATGTTATTTTAAAGTCCTTTCAATTTGATTCAAATCTTTAACAAAATTCGCTTGTTACAGGAAGGAGAAAAGTGCGAAATTTTCTTTCAGCGCCTGTTTCCAGAGCGCTATAAATTTCAACTGCCCAAAAACAGTCCCAACATTTTGAGACGCCTCATCGTTATAAGTTCATTTTTCTTGAAAAAAGTGTATCCAAAAACGTGCAACGAATTTAGGCTGCATATTAGTATATAGTGTTTCCAAGGTAGCCTTGGTTACTGCATTCCAACGTTCCGACAATTTTTTTGTCATATCTGTCATCAAGATTGCACAATGGTGTGGATAACCATCGGAAATCATTCTGCAGCCGACCGTCACCGTATATTGCATGTACTTCATCGTTATTTCAGTAATAAATCCATATTGTACATACCTTTCTACTTTCCTCTCGTCGCATTGACATTTGAGCATCCACAATATAAAAAACAACTGCAAGCATATTACAGGATAATTTTGTTAAGTCGTATCCTGACATTATTTTGGAAAACTCGAAAAAGGCCTTCAAATACATACATTCCAGGGATCGTCATAGAGTTGAAGATATAATTGGTATATTCTATTGACCTGAATTTTGCAGAATAGCGAAATACGTTGAGTTCCATGCACAAAAAATGGATAAGCTCTTACCTGAGGGCGTTACACTCGACAACTTTATAAAAATATCCTTCACAATCTCAAATTTCGATTCGTATTGCCCCCAGGAGTACTTTCGACTCAAGGAGTAAATGTTTGACATCTACTGCAAGATTACAAACTTCTTCTCGTAGCAAGAGATTGTATTTTTTTATTCATTGAAAAACGAAAAGTAAACAACGCTTCCGAGCCTTTTTCAACGTTGATTAAACCGCATGATTATGCGGCAGCCGCGATTTGTTCAGTTTTCGACTGTTTGACATGTCGTTTGCTGCTCTTGGAATCCAATCAAACGACTCCTAGTTGCCTGCCAGCGGCACAGAATTCTTTCCTAGCCGCCGGCAAAAGTAAACACATTTTGAAATCTGATATCCTTAAGAATTCGTGAGCGCATGAATTTTAATTGAGACGCGTACGTTGAACAAATTACACCCTGATTTCATGGCAGCACCTGGTAAGTCAGAAATACTTGCATTTCACTCCATTTCGGACATAGGGGATGGAACAATATAATGACAGGCATCCTCATCATGCGTAGAATACTGTGCGACCAGCATATAACCACATAGAAGCATAAGGATCAGCATTGGCTGGAGTTTCGTTTCGAAATACTCGAATTTTGACCAAAAAGGAAGAGAAAAATGCATCAATCAAATCGACTTTAGGGTAGAAATGTGTGATTTTTGTTCTTATCCTTTTCGTTCGGCATCCTTACGTTGCTGCTGAGGGATTTACCGATATCCAATCCTAATTTTTAGTGGCCTTTTATAATCGGGCACCAAAAAGTGTTTGCTTTCGAAATTGGGGGATTACACGCTTGTGGAATTTCAATTGTGTTGCTTGTTATGAATGCACTTTGAAATGTGGCATTTTGGTCCTTGGGGGAGGGGTGTTGCTACTGAGCGGATGCGTTTGTGTATTTACATTGTGAAGGAAAACAAGGATTACACCAAAGACAAATAGAGTGCACCGAATCTGCAGAGGGTAAACTAAATGAATTTTAATGTGATTATCTTTTTGTGTGCAATTTGGACGCCTTATTAGCTATTCATTTGGTGGCGAAAATATCCATTGCTGAGTGCCATGAAAATCGATTCGGATATGGTTCTGTCAGCTTGATTGATGACTTTCTGGGTTGATTAGTTTTAGTGGCACAACGGCATTTTTAGCACTAATTAAAAACCCTGCTTGGTGTATTAACCGCCAGGACACCTTTTTTCATCTTTTTATAATTCGCCCACATACGACATTATTTGACAGCCTTAAATGGAAGAGTGTGGGCCAAGCGAAGGGACCTGCCGATAAACATTGATCTAAAAGGGCTGTATATTGTCGCACCTTCATCTGGGTGGTCTGGGTTGTAATACATCTCAAAGTTTCTCTGAAATATAGGTAAGAACGATCCCCGATGAGACGTTGCACTCAATTTCGTCTTGTCAGTCAATGAAAGGGAATTTACATAAAACTAGATCTTCTAGATGACGATCCTCTTGTTGGAACTGTGCCAAGTCAGAGTTGTTGAAAACGGTACGAAGTTAAGTCGATTCGTGAGATTCTGTTCTCTAAACATAGTCCATCTGTGTACTAAATTGCCCGATGAAGTCGAAGCGACGTTTCTGTTGGGGAAATGTGTTTCCGCCATCTTCTGAAAGATCAGTGCTTGCAATAGGTCTTGATTGTGAGATGATGGCCTTCAATCTCGTGCCGGATATGATTAACGAATAAATCCTGATCATATGCGCTGTAACTCGCTGAGCTGGGTTCACTTTCTTTGAGAAGAAACCCATTTTCTGTTGCGCTCTTGCTGGAGTACGAGCCCCATTGCAGTGTCCGAAGCCTTGCACTATATGCACAATGGGACTCGCTCAATAAGATGGCGGGTAAAGATGGTGTTGGCGAGCTGTTCCTTTGACAGCAAAAACTCTCTTATCTGAATCAGTCGACACAATCATCGTGTCATTTGTCCTAACCTCGATTAGGTTCTTGTTGAGAAAGGCCTGGGTGTATGCGGTGTTTCGAAGCGTTGATGAATAAAAATTAAACATACCTATAAATTGCCTGAGTTATCTTCCTTTGGTGGGGCAAGGAAACCACATCAATAGGTCCAGCGTACTTGGTAGTGAGCGAACACCTTCTCCGTTGATGCAGTAGTCCAGGTACTTGACTAGAGATTCTTCGACGTACCCCTTGGATTAATAACCAGACCGATTTCTCGGAGGCGTACGGACCTTTGTCTCAGGTGGGTGCGGCGTTCGGTCGAATTCATCGATGTTATGGGTATGTCCTCGATCTATGCAAGAGTTAAGTCCAATCGGTTGCGTTGCATTTCTGAGACCTAGTTTATTAACCTAAACTCGAATAGCCCAAAAGGTGTTGTTACTGTCCACTTGGGGATGCTCTTTAGAACTACCGGTATGTGCTAAAATGATGCACCCCTGCAGCTTATCGGAAAAGCCCTGCAGATGTGCTATGGAGTACCACATGGGCGTCCCTCATGGATACTACTCATTGTCGTTCTTTCTGATGAGGTGCAGTGGGCTTGTCCAAGGGCTGTTGAGTGGCAGATAAATTCTTAGATCAAGCTTGTAATCGAACTCTGCGCCGGCTTTGCATAGTTTATCCGTCATCAAACAACGCGAGCATTGACTCACCGGCTTGTGGCGCAACTCAATGTACAGGACAAGAGTGGTTTTGGCATGTCAGGAATTGCTGAATGGTGCACCTATGTCCGTGAATTCTTGAAACAGGTCGGTGAATGGATCGTTTGCATTAGTCCACGATATTGCCAACGCTTCCCCTGCCTTTACGTTCACCGGGTTGAAAAGAGACGTTTTCCGATTCAACAATCTGTTCCGGGCCAGGTCGATCTTCTCTTTTTCCTTATTGGTCTGTAGGAACCCGAGAGTCGCACGAGCTCGCTAACTCGGCTATGCCATCGTTCTCTATCCTGTGCAGTTTCCCCCTACGCTTCGCCACTTGATCCAATTTCTTCAAGGTGTTGTATTCTTTGTACGGGTTTTGTTCCCGGAAGCGTGTCTCCTGGTCCTTAAAAGGACAAGGCGATCTCTTAAAATTTGACCGCTCCTGAAACTCGTCCTACAAAAGGGGTCGTTACCGTGCTTCCTCGTATGCCTGAGGGAAGAGTAACGTCTTTAATTGGCCCTTTGTCCTTGGTCTTCTCTTGGTCTTCCAGGCCAGGTGATACTTAGCTATCAATTGGCCGCTAAATGAAAATCCGTGTTGTTTTCGTTTACAAATTAAAGAGTTTTATTTTTCCAATTATTTTCGTTAGTTTTTCCACTGGGGTATTTCCTCCAGGGACTAAGATCGATTTAATACTGCGGCCCGGAGATCACTCAACTATTCCTTTATAAAGGAAAAGGAATCGAAAATTGTATCCCAAAGATACACATTTTCGTGCAACAATCTCGATTTTTTGGATATCTCGAGCGAGATGTTCTATTGACTTTAGATAAGAATTCAATTTCTTGAATTCTTATGAAACTATCGCGCAGATGTGTGAATGTATCTGCTTTTGAGTTTTTTGTTTGTTTTCCTGAATGGAAAATTTGGGATAGAGATAACGATCTCTGAATTTTAGATTTGGGTGATGCTGTGGAGCAAATGTAGAACAATAAACGAATATTAGATTCGTTTATTGCGAATTTGATTTTAATTCGAGATTTTGGATTTAATAATGCCGTGGGGGCAAATGTTAGGCAATAAACGAATGTTTGATTCGTTTATTGCGAATTTTGAATCATGTTTGGGTTTTGATAGGTTTATGTGTTTTAGCGTATTACAGCTAGGATTTTGGATTAGGAATGGGGGAAAAAGGTGGTAAGGCTTTTTAGAGCACTACAAAGGTCACGCTTTACATTATCCTCCCATCTCCACTGTGGGCTTCCCATCGGTCTTTTTCTCATTGGTCTTCCGTCAAAAATTCTACGGGCAGTTCTTTCGTTACCCATTCTCGCTACATGTCCGCCCCATGTCAATCTTCGTGATTTAATGAATAGGTTTTAATTTTTTTACTATGTCCGAACCTAACAATCGCTCATTCACACCGGAGACGACTTTTACGGTTCGCCGCAGAGCTAAGTTAAGAACGAGCAATTTCCGTTCGTACGTCGCTATCAGGGAACAATTTCTGTGAGTTCGGCTACCGATTGACAGGTGCAGAAGAACAGAAAGGGATGAAGATGTTCACACATGTGTCAATTTTAAAGTCTATATTTGAACTCATATCGCGGAGCGACTAGCGACTTATTTGGCGGGAGCCGGCCGCTCGCGATTGATCGACGGCCGATAGTGCTACTTTAAAGCACTGCACAGATCAGAGCACAATCGCGACCAGTTTTTTTTTATTTTACTTCTCCCAGGAAAGGGGAACTTATAGCGCTGAGTCAACGCTCTGAGATGTTATTTTTTCTCGACCGGGTCCATCACCCAAGCTTCGAAAGATGTGCTCAAGTATTTCTCCTTAATTTCATCGTGACATCCTCCTGCGTCCTTGTCGATTTCGGTTGGCCAATAGGGGGTTGTCAAATTCGAAGCCGCTACTATGAATTCGCAACTGCACGAAATCTCAACGTATTCTTGCGATATCGTAGATTTGGGGACTGCACATATGATAGGGACTAATGGCTTGGGTATTGTTGCACCCGGGGCGGTTGGATTGAATGTGTGTCGGGGGTTGCTAGATCGTAGGTCGTTGTGTCTGGTACAACTGGATTGGTGACCGTTGGACCAGATGCTGCTGCATGCGGGATTCTTGGGTTGGGTACTGTTGTGCCCGAAGTTGCTGGGTCAGATATTGTTACATCTAATTTTAACGGAGATGATGCTGTTGCATTTGAGGCTACCTGGTCGCTGCAATCTAAAAGAGTAGGGGGTCTGGCCATTACAGCGTCTATCTATTTTGCGAAATCACCTAAACTTAGACCTGACCAGATTGCGAGAATCGCTTGGATGTGTTCCGGAAGCAAGTCCCAATAAATAACTCTTAGTGACTCTTCAATCATCAGTGACGGCCTCAACCCTTGTGCTCTGTTCTCTTGCAGCAACCATCGTAAGCGATTCTGCGCTTTGATTCGTTTAAGTGCAGTATATGGTAGTGGTGGTGGGGGCTAAACCAGATATTTCAACGAGGTCGGGTTTTTGGGTATATGGTGCGCGAGACCAACACGAATTTGACTAGAAAAGCTGTTTTAAATGGCAGAACCAAACTGCAGGGTCTTCTTGGCTAAAATGTTTTGGATATCCCAGCCTATGTGCGGCTATCCCAACTTCTTGATCAAATTACACTTTAAGGTAAACTTAATTACGATGGAATTCTGGAGCGCAACGAAAGTGTATATAGTTGCGTGAGGGTTCCCCCAAATTTCTCGCATTGACTTCGTGGAAACATTTGCCCATGTGGCTTGGCTCAACTTGATTAGACTCGGGTCTGTCTTGTCGGCTCAACATGAATATACAGTAACTTGACAACCGTTTACTTCAGCGGCGGACTCGGATTGAAGTTCCGAAATTCAAATTCATGGAACAACCGTTAGAGGAGATCATAAAACCCAGAAAGGAGGGAAAGAATATAAATATTCCCAGAGAAATGCTCACAAAATTGAGGAACGGAGACAACGTATGCTTGGAGGTGGTGGTGGTGATGGTGGTGGTGTAGGTGGTGGTGGTGGTGGTGGTGGTGTAGGTGGTGGTGTAGGTGGTGGTGGTGGTGTAGGTGGTGGTGGGTTGATAGAGTCTGTTGTAAAGATGAGGTTTTTGCTGCATACCCAAGAGGTTTCGAAGTTTGCTGACCTAACAGGGGCAAGAATCATCTAGTCGACCAATGAAGAAACATTCCTTGGCCGAGGTGGAGTGGGGGGTGAAGTGTGATTGATCGTCAGATAAAGCCTATTTGAGTTGTGAAAGATTAAAATCTCCGAAGGCGATGATGTGGTCCGCGCATTTACTCAGCTCTATTATGTGGTCGATAGCATTAAGATCTACCTCGTAAACTTCAGTAGGCTGGGATGAGAAGATAAAGAAGCACAAGACAAAGATTGACTTCCGAGGAAGAGTGATTTTGTCTGTCACAAAGTTCAGCTTGGAGGAAGTAGGGAAAGCGACAAGTAACGTATCGAGGCTGTTAAGGACAGCGATAGGCCCTTTTCGGCTGGGGGAAAAGTCAGTGGCACGATTGGGGAGGTCATCGCGGAAGATGGTGAACGTGGGGGGAAACAGTTCCAGATTATGACCCCTATATACGAGGGTTGCCTCTTATGTTTCGGAATTTGGCAACTCTAGTGTTGCAATCCGGCAATTGACAGCTCTGTCGTAAAGTTGGACATTTTTGAGGTTATACGCACTCAGAACGTTTTGACATACGAGCGCTATTTGTGTTGTTTACTGTAACTTAAAAGATTCATCTCGGCCCAAAAATGGAATTAAATCGTCAACATTTTCGTGCGATTATTTTTTACAACTTTCGGCGTGGATTTACTCAGCAACAGTGCATGGATGAACTTAATTCAATTTTTGGCGATGAAGCTCCATCAAGGACCAGTGTTTATCGATGGTATGGTGAATTCAATCGTGGTCGTAGTTCGCTCCAAGATGAATTTCGTGAAGGTCGTCCAAAATCAGTTGTTGTTCCGACAATCATTGATGCTGTGCGCGAACTGATATTGGAAGATCGTCATGTGACCTATCGTGAGATTGAGACAACCTTAGGCGTTAGTGGGGCCAGCATACATTCAATATTGCATAAACATTTGACTGTCAAAAAAATTTGTTCGCGTTGGGTCCCACACAATTTGTCAATCGCCCAAAAAAAGGCTCGTGTCAATTGGTCGAAAGAAATGCTCAAAAAATACGGTCGCGGTGCTTCGAAACACGTCTATGACATCGTGACAGGTGATGAATCGTGGATTTACGCGTATGAGCCCGAAAGTAAACAGCAGTCGACTGTCTGGGTGTTTCAAGATGAGCCAAATCCAACAAAAGTTGTTCGCGCACGAAGCACTTCCAAGCAAATGGTCGCCTGTTTTTTCGTAAAAACTGGACATGTCGCAACCGTACCACTAGAACAACGCAGAACAGTCAATTCTGAGTGGTACACAACCATTTGTCAGGAAAACCAACCGCCGAAGACGGATCACTCTTCACCACGACAATGCGAGCTCTCACACATCGGCTGCGACAACTGCATTTTTGAGCAACCAAAACATCGATTTGATGGGTCATCCGCCGTATAGTCCTGACTTGGCACCGTATGACTTCTTTTTATTCCCGTACGTAAAAAACAAACTGAGAGGTCAACGTTTTTCGACACCTGAAGAAGCGGTTGCTGCATTCAGAATGCATGTGTTGGAGATACCTCAATCAGAGTGGCAAAAGTGCTTCGACAATTGGTTCAAACGCATGCAAAAGTGTATAGATCTTCATGGGGAATATTTTGAAAAACAATAAAGTGATTTTCGATGATCAATATTTGTTTTTGTTCTCTAATCCCGAAATATAAAAGGCAACCCTCGTATGTATATAAACGATAAAGAAAGAACAGAAAAAATGTTAAAAAGAAAACATCAAATATTGCGATATGTTATAAAAACACTAGTTATTGCACGCCGAAAGGCATAAGAAACCGAAAGATTGATAATGTATAATTTAGAGTGGTTGCGAAGAGCCAGTAAGTTAATGTAAGAACGATGTTTGTGAAATAGAATTTAAAATTTAGTCTTAAGTAAAATCTGTAATTGAATTGTTAATAAATGTGGAGATAAAACATAAAAGTTCCACATTATGAATGCTGGGGATTAAGTTCGTTTCGCTTAAAGCGAAAATGTCAACAGGTAAGGCCTGGGAGTTTTTCAAAATCGATTAGATCTTTGAGCGTTCGGATAGTAGAGGGTAAGGGGAGTTATACTGTCGTGGAATGGGTTTAGGAATGAAAAAACTTGAGGATGACCTTACTACATTGAAGATGTGATGACGTTCTGGAGTAAGCAAAGTGGCCGAAAGCTTTTAGGTCATTCGACACTTTATAAGGGGATACATTGAAAATTACGTGAAGTCTTACGAATAATTTGTGGAATCATTTTCAGATGAGAACCTCTCCTCAAGTCGGCCTCGCGCTAATTTTTTTCTCTTTCTTCCTTTTTTTTGACAAATAGCGGGGTGTTGCAGTAAATGTACAAATCTTATTTAACCACTAACCAATCTTTCTCTGAACAGCTGTTTGGAAGCAATTAATCTTAAAATAAATAAGGGAATCCATTTTTGCACTGAGTTGTTTTCGTTTTAATCATCATCATCATCGGCACTACAACCGGAATCCGGTCTTGGCCTTATTTAGCAAATCTCGAGGCTTGTTAAATTTTCCATAATAATTTATTTTTATGGGCTAGGTTATTAGCCGTTTTCTTTTTACTTTTTTTAATTATATTTGGGGCACTTTTCCTATTCTCCATTTCCACAGAACTAAACTGGAGAAGACTTTTGATATTTGCAATTGCTCCTTTTGATGTTTAATTGGTTATAAAGCAACGCCCTCCAAGGACAAGGGTACAGAAAGAAATCACGAAAAAGTTATGAAATTTAAGAGCTGTTTAGTGAAGTACGTATTTGTTAAAATCTGTTGGTTTTACCGAAAAAGGTTTGAATCATTCTCCAATGCTTTAGAGTACAAACATGAAGACATTGAAATCCCTGAAAAAACAGATAAACTTAATATTAGGTGTACAACTTTGCTTCCGCCGTTTTTTTTTTTCGAAATTCGAGGCTTTATTGTAAAAAACTGGTTATACGTTTATGATTCAAAGTATTGTCCATAGCTGGCCACTACTTTCTCCCATCTTTCGGGCAGCATACGTATCCCGCGTTGAAAAAACTGGTCATCTTTTGAATCGATCGACGAATCGATCCAATTTTTTACTTCTTCATAAAACCGGAAGTGCTGGTCAGCTAGGCCGTGTGCCATTGATCGAAACAAGTGATAGTCCGAGGGAGCAACGTCTGGAGAATACGGCGGGTGGGATGGGACTTCCCATTTCAAAGTTTCCAAGTATGTCTTGACCACTTTCGCAAACATGGGGTCGTGCATTGTCGCCATGCTGGTCTTCGACGTTAAAATCGACGTTCTTGAAGCGTTGAAACCACTCTCGGCACGTTCTTTCACTAATAGCAGCCTCACCCATAGGTATTTGAGAGCATTCGATGGGCCTCAGGCGCAATTTCTTCATATTAAAGGAGAAAATTAAAACCTCCCGCAAATGACGAGAATTTGGTTCGTAAGCTGACATGTTTCATCGAGAATAACTTTATGATGCAGACACAAATCGACTAATATTTCGATGGCGATATGTTTACAAATACCTAAGCTTATTGTATGACATCTATGATCTATTTATTTCAACTACCACTTACCACTACAGCCATCTATTGCAAAACGGCGGAAGCAAAGTTGTACGCCTAATGTTCGAGCAATCCACGTGCCGACGCGTATATCCCGCTTTTTCTGTTTTTCCCTACGTCTTCTTTTTGTCGAGTCGGTGTTTTCTTGATGATTTGTTCCCTTATAGTAGTGTCGGCTCATCACACCTACGCCTACGGGGTTTTTCCGCTAGATTGTTTGGTGTATATTGATTATTCATTTTTGTTCCAACGAGTCTTTGGGTTTCAAATAGCCCGCCATATCAGAGCCCCTCTTTGATATGGTAATGTGTACTTACTGCTTTGATTCGACCCGGTGCCAGAGAGGAGCCGTTATAATACAGTCGGTACACCCCTGTCACGTGTGTGGTGACCACATCGGTTCGATTAAAAACCACACGAACTTTGCCCAGAACTATCTTCATTATTTGTCCGTGGCAGTTGCGTTCAACGCTTGTTGTTCGCAACCACCAGCACATATTCCTGTTGATCCCAACGGAACTTAATTTTAGATATTCAATCACGGCCCGGATTGGAGTTTACTCGGGTTGTGACAGTTTTTGCCTTTGCCACAGAAAATTAATTGTAATTTAATTTTACCTGTAATCTTGGTGAATTAGATCAGCAACTTGTCAAATCATAGACCTCGGCCCATTGTCGATAATGTCAGAAATGTACAGTGTTCCCGCTCTCGGCCAGATTGGTCCTTTCAATGGTGAATGATTTAGTTAGAATCCATAGATCATATATTGAAGCTCTTCTATTTCCATGGGCATCATTGAAACAATTTTGTATTTTATAAACACCTCTCCAGGACAGTGATCAGCATTTAATTACAAATAGATGTTCGTGACACTGTACAAAAAATATAGTCAGCTGTTTTTGCACGTTCACACTCGGGTCATATCTGAGTTAGGATTTATATGAAGGGTAAATTTTCTGAACCGAATCATTTGAAAGAATCTGACACTGAGAATTTTAATTAATTATTAGATATATTTAATATGTAACAAACAATTTTAACACTTTTGGGAATCTAGTGTATTTTTGAACAATGTTCCTATTACTTTTCAATTTTTCATCTTTACTTTTCAAACAAAAAAAAGCACGGGCTTCTTTCTTTTTTTTCCAAAAAATATCCATCATCGGCATCCCGAAGAACCGTATTTTCTGCTCTTTTCAATCAACCGAAAACGGAATTCCAAAACCGTATATCTCAAAAACATTGACCTGTTCTCTCTCTCGCTCCCCATCAACGTCCACTTCGAAAACCGAATTCGAACTCGAAGAGCTGCACGATTCACACCCGAATCGGGGCGTGTTCGAAAACTCACTTGTGGATCGTGCAACTCCTCCACCACCTTACCATCATACCATTTTAAAACAAATTATATTAAAATTACAAATTATCGAATGATGGTGGTGGCGGAAACCGCACGTAACAGGGTGAATACGGTGCTCGTTCGATGATGGTAATTGAGTTTTTGGTTAAAAACTGGCTCTCAATAGTACGAAGGCGGGTCAATAAGTCTTTAGAAAATGAGGACGATTTTATTTTATTTGCTTATTTAGCTTACCTAATAATGTCGCATAATACTGTCCAGTCGGTACCTTTTCCAAATAGTCCATGAAGATAAAACCACGTGCATCCCATAACACAATAGCCATAACCTTTCCCACTGATTTCACCGTATTTGCCTTCTTTGGAGCCCGTTAGTCTTAAAAAATTCCGCTGTTTTTACTATTCTTTCGTCTCGGGAGTGTAATGACGTATCCATGTTTCATCTACAGTTACTAATCGAAACTAGCGCACAAACTCGTCTGGGTTGCGGCACATGCGCTTCAAAAGTCCTCAGCTGAGAAGATATGCGGCACCCATCTCATAGATATTTTTTTTATACCCAATTTATAATGCAAAATTGAAACATGAAACAAATTGAAAATTGATAGATATTTAGTGAGGAATGATGCTTACTGAAAGCAGACTATCAGGGATGCTCCGAGCACCATCGTAGGCGTTTCTAAGGACTTATTGACCTACTCTCGTAAATTTGTGAGATGGTGCGTTATCATGCTGCAAATTCCAAGATTTGTCGTTCCACAAATCCGCCCTCTTCTGAACACTTTCTCGCAAACGCTTCACAATGCTTAGGTAGTATTCCTTATTCACTGTTTGATGTTGCGGAAGAAATTCATAGTGGATCACACCACGTTAATCGAAGAAAACAGTGAGCATGATCTTAATTTTTGAACGACTTTTTTTTCGGTTTCGGCTCGCTTTAGTAGCGCCATTCGGATGATTGTTGACTTGTTCGCATGTCATACTAGTGGGCCCATGTCTCGTTACCAGTTGTGATGCGTTGCATGAATGTAGATTCACTGGTGACTAGAAAAAATTATGTCTTCAGCAACCGCTTCCCCTTGCTCTCTTTGCAAAAAACTCAGCTCTTTTGAAACAAGCCTTGCCGCGAGGCGTCTCATCTCTAAAATATCGACCTCGTGTAAAATGTTTAGCTCTTGTGCTGTCTTAAGCCGTAACGATGATTTTCAATCACCAATTCTTGCACTTTGGCGAAGTTTTCCTCAGTCACAGCCGTTCTTAGAGCGCTCATGGGAGGGAAATCAATAAACTCTTGAGGAACAGTTTTGAATGTTTTGTACAATTCATGCACTTGTGTTTTCGATAGAACTGAGTCCTCATAGGTCTTAACCAAGATTTTCAACGACTCCACACAACAAATTTCGTTGGAAACACAATATTGAATGCAAACTGCCCATTATGAAAATCGAAAAACGTATTTGAGGGGAACCAACAAAACCAGAAGCTGTAAACAAACTATTAGATAGTGGCCGCTCAAAGTTGACGTTATTATGTCTCACAGTGGATCAACTTAGTGGCAACAAGAAATTTGACAATAGGTTTACATGTGAATTTTAATTAAGGAATTCCGGGTAGTCATTTGACAGAATGTAAAATGGCATGTGAAACCAAACAAAAATAAGCTACAACTGTCAAAGTGATTGTTTCTGAGAAAAGTGTTGCCACCTTACAGATCTAACTCTCGAAATGAAACACTCTTTATACGTAATTGTGTTATCTTATCCGGGTAGATATTTGAAAGAATGTACACTGATTATTTCATTTTCTACAGATAGGGCGATTAACACATCAACGTTGCACGAACCGAGATGCAATAATGTCAACCCCATAAAGTGCAGTATGGACAAGATCTTACAACTGGGGAAAGGCTGATCTTGTGGATTATAATGCAACGAAGATACAAGATGTAACTTTTACACGGAAAGACAGATCGCCAATCTTACAGAGTATGATGAACAGCCTCGTCATCAATTCTGAGGGATGGATGTATTTGCTCGGTATCACGGTCAGGGGTATGAACATGTGTCAAATACGAGGGTGGCCTGAAAAGTTTCCGACCTCAACGTGAAGATAGCGGCACTCGTCAATAAAAGCTGGTGAATGTAGTTCTGCATCTTTTGACAGTTAGTCATCAAAATTTCAGCCATTTTGGACAGGTGGTTTTTATTTGACAGTCGTTTGAGTGAGTCGGTGTTTTTTGCTTTTTTTTGAGCCGATTGCCTCTTTGCACTGTTTTGACTGGAATTTTGTTTCGGGCTATTATGGTGGTGGACGATTCCGGAGACGCTATAACCATGAGTTGTACGCAATCTACCTTGAAGCTAATGTTGTAAGAAAAATCAAGCTCGGTATACTCCGGTGGGCGGGACACCTAGCTCGAATGAGCGAAGAGGAGCCTGCCCGGAAAGTCCTTTGTGGCAGGATGTATGGAAGGAGACAGCGCGGCAGACATTGTCTGCGATGGAGGGATGGCCTAGACGAGGCCTCCCAGAGCCAGGGAGTGCCAAACTGGAAGACATCGGCTCGAAATGGGGATCGGTGGAGAGATTTGTTAAATAAGGCCAAGATCGGAACCCAGTTGTAGTGCCGATGATGATGATGTATTATCAAGTCTCATCGACAGAAATTAATCGGTGCTAAAACTCGGATTCGAACTGCGCCAACAGAGCGTTGGAAATGTTCACTCGAACACGTTTTTGGTCTAAAGTGAGCAAACACGGTACCCAACGCGCGGACAGCTTTCTCATGCCTAAATCTTGATTTAATGTGTGACAAAGACGTTCTTTGAACATTTGCATAGCCCCTGATATCTCTCTCACCTTAATTCGGCGGCCGTCTAACACCGTTTGGTGAACTTAAGCGACGTTATCGTCAATTGTTGCAGTTTTTGGACGTCCCGAACGTTCATCGTCACCCAAGCTCTCACGGCCACGTTTAAATTCAACTGCCCAAAATTCACAGTGGTAAATGATGGTGCAGAGTCCGCATACACAGAGTCCAACTCATCTTTGATTTGCGTAGGCGTATTGCCTTTCAACAAGAAACAGTTAATGACAGCTTGATACTCAACTTTGTCCATTTTCACAAAAACACACATCGGTTCACTCAAATGACTGTAAAATAAAAACGACGCTTCCAAAATGGCTGAAAGTTTGATGAATAACTGTCAAAAGATGCACAACAACATTCACTAGCTTTTATTGATGAGTGCTGCTATCTTCACGTTGGCGTCGGAAACTTTTCAGGCAGCCCATGTTATCAACAATGCCAATATCCAGAGATCTGATTATCTCTTTAGAGCTATTGTAAAATATATTTTACTTCAGTACAACTTCTTCCCTTTACAAATCCTAAATTAGATCTTCACTCAAAGACTACTCCTATGTTTGGATCAATGCCACAGTCATTGTCTCATCGAAGGCACTGCCTGAAATTTACCTTTTTTATACATTTTACCACAAGTATTTATGATATCATACCAAGGAATGTAGTTTATTGGCCCCCGCGGGTCGATTCGGTGGATCCCATCAATTCCAATTCATTCCTTAATGATAGGTGAACTTCTATATCAAAAATCATTTTGTGACAAAACGCAGAAACTATGGAAATCCCTTCTAGTGCGAGTATTTCACAAGCATTACAATCAGCAACTATTTAAGAACGACTCCAACAGTTATCTAATAACGCGCTAACTGAGTGCTATGGATTCACCTTTCTTGTGAGTAGTATTCAAAAATATGAAACTCATTGAAGTACCAGGCGCAAATCTCTCAATTCTGCCATGAGCACATGTGCGTGGCGGATCCTCCCCATCTCTTTTCTATGGCCGGTCGTAAGTCGCTTAATCCGTCGTTAGAACAGAGGCGTCCGAGATCATGCCTATCTTTGGTCTGTAGGTATTGTCACGGCTGTTGCTTAACTGAACTCAGAGAATGCATTTCCGACCCCCTATTATTTTATCCATCACTTCTGGCCTCCTATTACGTTTTCCATCAATTAGGAAGTGTGCATTAGTTCGCGTTAAAAATTGACTTTAGACATGCTGATAAATAAAGAGTATGCCTCTTCAGTCGGTCCGCAGAAGTCACGAAATGCTTTGGCTGCAGATTACTCCTTTTTCTATGCTTCCTCTTTTTCTGATCGCACTCTGGTTTAACATTTAGAGATAACTTAAAATTCAGAAAATATATTTGTTAATAGCCGTTAAGTGTAAAAAAAGAGAACGACGGGTAGATCTTTAAACTTGAAAAATACCAACGAAAATATTGTTTGGTTTTTCTAGTGTCATTTAGAAATATACCATCGCTCATAAATGTATTCTGTCCCTTCAGATGTTTACTCGGCAATCTGGAAACGAATATCGATAAATCGTTCTTCAGCCGAACCACACATTCATAGAACACTCTACCTGGTCGTTAATTTCATTATAATCACCAATACCTCCTCTACTTATCATCCACTGTTTATCGGGTAGGACAGTGTTTTGACGTTTAAGTGCGTCGGAAATCCCTTTCACGTTGGTGTTATATTAGTAAAACCCATCTGCGCAGCATTGGGAATCATTTGTATTTGCCGAGTAAACGTTTTACCACTTTATATTTTCAAATTAGGATATACATTTTGTTTGACGCAATTTCATAGTAGGCACGTGCTGGCCACGTTTTCTCACTTAAGTAGGTCTAATTTACCACTGATCCACCAGGCTAAAACATTTTAAGACCACTAGAGAGTCTGTTCCTCTTTGGGCATTTTTAGGTGGTGTAAAAAATCAAGCAAATGTATTAATTTGATTGTGGACACGTGTCGGAAGTTGTTCGGTAGTTACCATCCTGTGGTTTTGGGGGTGACAACTACTACTTGTACAGTATGGCAAGTGATAGTAAATAATAAATGAATGAGGGTTGGTTTGGGTTATGGTTATTTTTAGGGAAGACACTTTGGAAGTGTTGCGAACACTTAGGAGTGGATAATTGACAGATATATACTTTCGGTAGCAAACGGTATTTTTCTATGGATAATATTTTATTTTTTCTACGAAATCAAGGAGCATAACTTTCTGTAGAAAATCCTTATTTGGACGAGACATTGGTGTGGTAAACCTTTTAGAGGAATTCCATTGCTATTTTGCTATGATGTAAAATATCCGACTGGCAAATTTTCTAGTAAGGAAAAACAAAACAATAGTATTGTAATTTACCTAACAAAAACAAACAATAAACATGTTGTGCTGATGCCCCTACAACGTATGATGAGTTGCTAAACAAAAGTACGACAAAACGAGCTTTAAAACAAGGTTCCGCCGAAGGTGATAAAGGTCACTTGCAGCACCCAAGACAAAATCTGGTCTACTGTGGGCAGCTCACGGAACAATCGATAAAATGAAGACAACATTTAGTTGGTCGTTTGAACAGGCTAAACAACCAATTTGCAATGTTGTATTTAGAAAAGGTTCTATCGACAATGAACTACAGAATCAGAATCAATTCCTCACAAAAAGTACAAAGCACCAATCACAACTTCTAGAAACTAGATGTTATGTTATAAATGTCTTCCAGCTAAAATGATGATAACCATGACATCGCGAGTCATCAACAGTGGCTATGAAATTAAACAAGAAGAAGAAATCAATAATTGTAGAAATAAATAAACAAATAAATAAATAAATAAAAACATAAATCCATCTATTCCATAAAAAAAAAACATTTTCTCCGCGTGCGAAAGAAACTGTATATTCGACGACAAAGTAGGAGGAAGTAGTGAGACAATTGTCCTACACTTTATACGAGGGTTGCCTTTTATATTTCAGGATTAGAGAACAAAAACAAATATTGATCATCGAAAATCACTTTATTGTTTTTCAAAATATTCCCCATGAAGATCTATACACTTTTGCATGCGTTTGAACCAATTGTCGAAGCACTTTTGCCACTCTGATTGAGGTATCTCCAACACATGCATTCTGAATGCAGCAACCGCTTCTTCAGGTGTCGAAAAACGTTGACCTCTCAGTTTGTTTTTACGTACGGGAATAAAAAGAAGTCATTCGGTGCCAAGTCAGGACTATACGGCGGATGACCCATCAAATCGATGTTTTGGGTGCTCAAAAATGCAGATGTCGCAGCCGATGTGTGAGAGCTCGCATTGTCGTGGTGAAGAGTGATCCGTCTTCGGCGGTTGGTTTTCCTGATTTCTTGGAAGACAACTGGCAAACAAATGGTTGTGTACCACTCAGAATTGACTGTTCTGCGTTGTTCTAGTGGTACGGTTGCGACATGTCCAGTTTTTACGAAAAAACAGGCGACCATTTGCTTGGAAGTGCTTCGTGCGCGAAAAACTTTTGTTGGATTTGGCCCATCTTGAAACACCCAGACAGTCGACTGCTGTTTACTTTCGGGCTCATACGATTAAATCCACGATTCATCACCTGTCACGATGTCATAGACGTGTTTCGAAGCACTGCGACCGTATTTTTTGAGCATTTCTTTCGACCAATTGACACGACCCTTTTTTTGGGCGATTGACAAATTGTGTGGGATCCAACGCGAACAAATTTTTTTGACGGTCAAATGTTTATGCAATATTGAATGTATGCTGGTCCCACTAACGCCTAAGGTTGTCTCAATCTCACGATAGGTCACATGACGATCTTTCAATATCAGTTCGCGCACAGCATCAATGGTTTTCGGAACAACAACTGATTTTGGACGACCTTCACGAAATTCATCTTGGAGTGAACTACGACCACGATTGAATTCACCATACCATCGATAAACACTGGTCCTTGATGGAGCTTCATCGCCAAAAATTGAATTAAGTTCATCCATGCACTGTTGCTGAGTTAATCCACGCCGAAAGTTGTAAAAAATAATCGCACGAAAATGTTGACGATTTAATTCAATT
Organism: Microdon myrmicae; assembly: GCA_963931805.1. NCBI lineage: Eukaryota > Metazoa > Arthropoda > Insecta > Diptera > Syrphidae > Microdon > Microdon myrmicae. Next base: position 56,694,620 of record OZ007498.1, on the reverse strand, counting down.
TTTGGGCCGAGATAAATCTTTTAAGTTACTGTAAACAACACGAATAGCGCTCGTATGTCAAAACGTTCTGAGTGCGTATAACCTCAAAAATGTCCAACTTTTCGACAGAGCTGTCAATTGCCGGATTGCAACACTAGGGTTGCCAAATCCCGAAACATAAGAGGCCACCCTCGTTTTAGCAAACTGTTAATTACAAAACATATAAGGTGGTGAGAATTATATTGGAGCAAGTCAAGCGATTATGAATGGTATTTTGCATTTTTATAAATTTATTTATTTATACAGTGGGGCTTTTCAGGGCCCGAAAAGCCACGCATCGCTTGATCCCCACCATTACCAGCAATACAACTTACCTTAAATTGAAATTTCGGCAAGATTGTACAATCTTACTAGGGCATTAACCGCCACCCAATTAGCTGGAATCATTTCGGTTATCCCTACGGATCCCCGCCCTTCATCGGCGAATCCCTTAGGTTCGTTTTCGTTGGATCTCTGTAAAGAGACATCCAATAATTAGTCAGATATTTTACGCCAAGGCATACGCTCGCGCAGCAGTCGGAGTCTGATTTGAATCGCGAAATCTATAACCACGGAGTCGTCGCAATTATACCGATAACTTCCTTTTCGAGTTTGTGTTTTTGTTAAAATTAGCCATTCCGTTTTTCTTGGCACTTGGAACTATAGAGTATACAAACGTGGAGTTTTCTCCGGTACGGCTGGAAGTGAGAATAGATATAATACTTAAGATCTAGTGGAAATAAAAGGAAAAAAATACCATTGACAGAAATGGATAATTGATATTGTTTTAAACTTTTATAAAAACCGTAAAAGGCGCGTGGCGATCAAATAAATTACAAAATACGTGAATCAGTGTGTGTTTGTTTATTCTGATGTTCGCTCCGTTTGGGAAGTGATTTTCGAGACAACCCTTTTGACCGGAGTTCCTCAATTTTAACTAGCGGTGTTGCTGAACCCCATGCCCGTGAAGGCGTATTAGCAAGACACTATCTACAATACCACCTCATTTATTGGGTTAATCAGTCAAGCAACATAATTACCTACAACTAAAGTATATATAACTTACAAACTAAAGAACGTAAGAACTAACTTAACTAACCTTAACCTAAGGTAACCAGAACAAATTAAAAATGGTGAAGTGGGGTGGGAGGTGGGGGGCGGTTATAGTATAGTGTAGAAGCGGCGCTTAAGATTGGTGGTGAGAGTGGTTCAGGAGGCGATGCTTGGGAGTATGGGTAGAGAGGCCGAAGTCAAACAAGGTGGAATTCGAGTTGACATTTCTCAGCACCCGCGAAAGGGGTTCGTTGAGACCATAAGAAGTCCGGTGAGGGGGAATGTAGAGGAGGCGGGGATTACGCGTATTTCGAGGGTTTGTGCTCAGAGGAATTAAGTTAAGCAGGTAGGCGCAGTCGGCCGAGCCGTAGAGAACCCGATGAATGAACAGTATGTTAGCCACGACCCTGCGCTCCCCAGGGGTTCTGAGGTTGATTAATTTGAGACGGTTAATATACGGGGGAAGGATTAAGGGGTTTTCATCCTAGCCATCCTATTCCCCGGAGAGCGAACCGAAGGAAGAGACGTTGAATACTTTCGATCCTACAGATATGGATCTTGTGATAAGGAGACCATACCGGGCTAGCACATTCAAGCAGCTGACGGACGAAGGTAAGGTAAAGGGATCGAGTTACGTATGGGTTGGAAAATTCGTTAGACCATCGTTTCACGAATCCGAGGGCAGAATTGGTTTTCCGGATCGTCTCATCAATGTGAGAGAGGAAGTTAAGCTCCCTGTCGCAAAGGATCCGACGATCTCGAATAGATCGGGCAATGGCCAAGGGTTGATTATGAAGAGAATAGGGACGCTTGAATACGCTTATGGGAAAAGGTTATGGATTGAAATTTGGCGCTGTTAAGTGCAAAGCAATTTTGGTCACACCAAGTCGAGAAGTTGTCAAGGTCTGATTGCAGCAGTGCAGAATCGTGGTGACTCGATAATCTTATATATCTCGGTGTCATCAGCATATCGGGACAAGCTGGAATTCTTAATGACCTTATCGATGTCGCTAGTGGTAATTATAAATAGGAGAGGGCCCAGGTGGCTACCTTGAGGGACCCCAGAATCGGCAAGGAAGGGGTTGGATATCATGGACCTGAACTGAACGTAATAAAGTCTATCCTTCCGATAGGAAGGAATCCTAGTTCAAAGACGAGAGCGGATAATTTGAATAGGATTAGATTGTGGGAGATTTTGTCGAATGCTTTACGGAGGTGGGTTGAGACCATATAGACCTGGTGGAAAATGTTGTTGAAGTGTGAGAAATGTTGTCTTTAATGTGTGAAAAGTAGTTTTTTAGAGGATTAAGGACGCGATTTATTATTTATTGGCCTGTAGGAACCGGGAAGTTCATGACCTCACCGACTCGGCTTCGCCATCGTTCCCTGTCCCGGACACTCTCCTTCCACGCTTGACCATTCGATCCGATCTCCTCAAGGTCAAACCAAACATTGTCCTCCCATCTCCGTCGCGGCCGTCCTGCCGGTCTCTTTCCCGTTGGATTACCGTCAAGAATTCTATGCACGGTCCTATCGTTACCCATTCGCGCCACGTGTCTGGCCCATCTTAATCTTCGCGACTTGATTACTCTCACTATTGTAGGTTTGCGATATAGCTCTTCCAATTCGTGGTTATGGAGTCTCCTCCATTGTCCTGACTCCTCGTCATATTTACCTCCAAAGATGCCCCTCAAAACTTTATTCTCGAATACGCGGAATTTGTTTTCTTCCCGTTTTGTGAGAGCCCCTGTTTCGTATCCATATAGAACAATCGGCATGATTATGGTTCTATAGACACGGAGCTTTATGTTACGTGATAGCAGTTTGGATTTCAGCAGTTTACTGACTGTGTGCCAACTAGCGTTGCCGGAATGCAGTCTCTTGTTAATTTCCTTCGACATTTCGTTACTGGCCGTCAGTATCGTTCCCAGATATTTAAATTCTTTAACTTTTTCAAATATCTTACCTCTGACGTTTATATGTGTTCTCTGAGGTCCACCTGCTCCCGCCGTAATCATGTATTTTGTTTTGTCTTTATTTATTTCTAGAAGGACGCGATTTATCATAATTATTCAGGGTTTAATTATGTAACAAGTTATAATAGGACATTTGATTATATTCGCGCTTTTTTAACTCCTTTAAAGACAGAATGGACCATCGTCTAGAGACTCATGGATTTAATTTTTTTGGTACATCTATAGCGTTCGCGACGATAGTGAAGAGCGTGTGATTCGAACTGACGCTATGACGAATAGAATCATTAAAAATTGAACCAATGCTCAACACATCAGGCCACTGCCGCGTGTACGAATTCGATTTCTAAACTTAAGTACACTCAACTGATGTGAAATTGATATGTTATTGCTTGTTATACGGCAGATGATTTTTGTTATTCGATTTTGTTTTCGGTTTTCCTCACTGTTTGCTTGTGTATTCGGTGTGTATCTATTAGAAACGCTACACTACTACCTCTTCAGTAAATTTGTGACGATCAACTTCGTGTGCGAAGGATGGAGCGGGAGAACGTCGGAGCAGGCGAGTGAGCCGGTGCTCTGTGCCGAAGTAGAGACCGTAGTAGTAAAGTCGTGCTTATTTATGGGAGATGGTGTCCTGTTTGTATACAGATCACGTCGGGGTCACCAATTACAGCGTTTGCTATGATAGGGAAGAACGTGTAAATCGAACTGACGCTATGACGGTTAAATTCACTAAAAATTGACCCAATGCTCAACATATCGGGCCACTGCCGCGTGTACGAATTCTATTGCTAAACTCAAGTACACTCAACTGATGTGGATTGGTATGTTATTGCTTGGTATACGGCTGATGGTTTTTGTTTATTCGATCTTTCTTTCTGTGTTGTTCTTCACTATTTGGTTGTGTACTGTGTGAATATCTGTTAGAAACGCCACATATCAGTCTCAACTCTTCGGAGTGGTCAAAAGTGGACAAGTACTTGATCCTATTTTTATAAAACAAGAATTTTCGAGAGTTCACAATTTTTTTTTTTTTAATTATTTGCTATAAAAGATTCCCCATTAGCATCGATATGTTGTATTTTCCACTAGGGATGATATTCTTTTAAAATTACAGAAAATTCGAAATTCAAGGTCGATGCTTGAAAAAAAATTCAAGTATTTCTGTTGCGGCACACGGACAAGTCCCTGGGTATTTGTGGCCTCTCTCAGCTCTCCAGCGACTCTTTATTCAGTGTACTCTGAGCAGTTGGAACGTATGCATCGCTGTTACTGTTAACTTCTGTTCAGTGCCTGTGCCACGAATTGCGATGAGTTCTTCGATCGAGCAACACTACGCAAAACTCCAGAAATTTCTTGCCGAGAGCAACGAACAGATCAGAGAAGTTTATGGGGACTCTTTTCTATCCGCAAGTTTCCCGATGGTTAAAAACATTTAAGAACGACTGGGAAAACATTGATGATGAACTTCGCTCTGGACAACCACCAACAACTTCAACAGACGAAAACTTCGGCCATATTCTGTTCAATTCGACCATCGATTAGATGGCCGATTAATTGCAGTTACTGTTAATACCCCAAAAATAATGCTGTATGATAAGAAAAGTGTGTAGAAAGTTGGTTGCAAAATGTCGACTGACGAACAGAAGGATCACCGACCCGGAGACCCAAGTGCCGAATGGCGCTCTTGGTGTCTCCCAACTTCAAGAAGGCAAGGATGAGGAAATCGAGGGTAAAAACGATGCTCATCGTCGTTTTCCACGTCAAAGGTGTGTTTAACAAGGAATTTCTGTCTCAAAGACAGAAAATTAACGCTGCCTAATACGTAAATGCTCTTTAAAGATTGACATATTTGAAGGTATTCTCCAAGGATGCCTTTGAACACGTATTTAAGAAGTAACAGACCCACTGGAACAAGTGGGTTGCATTACAAGGAGACTACCTTGAATTTGATTGAACCGTTGCGTGTTAAGCTTACCATATACAAAGAAATGTATCACATTAGTGTTAGTCTTTGGTGAACATCTCTCGTATTAAAAATCCTCTGCAAAAATAAATAAACGAGAGGCAAATATAAATCATCACCATCATCATTATCGGCACTACAACCGGGAAATGGTCTTGGCCTTATTTAGCAAGTCCTGAGGCTTGTTAAATTTTCCATAATGATTTGTTTTTTTCCGGGCAAGGCCATTAGTCTTGCGCCGGAGGCTCCCCGACGGGGAATCGAACCCCGGTCTCCCGTGTGACAGCCGGGTATACTAACCACTATACTATAAGCTAAATAAGCTTGCACTGTGCTTTGACATTTAAGGGTTGATCGAAATTCCCATTTGTGCGTGCTTGTGTAGTAAAAATACCACCCTATCAACAATGCGAAAAATAATTCATAAGTTTATCAACAGTTTAGAGGATAACTATTGATAGAGATTGTTGTCCAAATTTTTAAAAACCAACCATTAGTTAAAAAATAATTCCGAAACCATAGGCATATCCACGATATGTCAAAATTCGCTCATGATTAAGGCCTCAGATTAAGTCGCTAGATAACCCACATATTTTAAAGGACACTGTTCAGTATCGTGAGAAGATTATCATCTCTCTTCTCCACCTAATGAAAATCGTTTTGAAGGCCAACCACATACATATTGCCATTCGCTTTAGAAAAACACCTTTTCAAGGTTTGGCAAAAGTGTTGACACGTGTTCTAAATTAAATTATGTATCTGATTTATGGTATTGAGTCCTGTATCATGTCAAACGGTCGCACGTGACTTATAATCTTATCCCAATTACTTACTCAATCAGAGGAAAGCCTTCTGTTAAGTGCTCGACTACGCTCGGTATCAGTGATTTGTTGCCGGAACCAGTGTTAACCATCAGCGTTGGTCGGTCACGTGCTACGGAAAGGACACCTTCCATAAAGAAGTTAATCAATCGGCTATTAAGTAGCCCAATCATATTTTTGTTGGATGTGTGCCATTTTCAAGTACTACAGCACACCCTTGGCTTGTACTCGTATCGCGCTCTTCTCCATGCATAGAACAACATTATCCTTCCACCAACAGGTTCTACCGGTCGAGCCTATGTCAAGTTGGTTTTAGCGCCCATGTATCATTTACAATTAACCCTCTTCGCATAGGCCTGAGCTACATTTTTCACTGCGTCATTGTGTTTGTGTTCGGGTGTTTGCTTTGTGGGTTAGTGCCCATCTCTCTACTTAGAAAGGGAAAATTGAAATTTGGGGTGCGGCGAAAAGAAGAGAACCATCATATAAATTCATCCCTTAAACAATTTCTGATAAGCCTTGGGGCGATTTAATGTCGAAATAAAAGGGAGGAAGTAATAGCCACAGTCAAGGTATAGAGAAAAAAATGAATTACGCCACTGCATGCGATGAATCCCTTTGATCACATGCCTGTCGAGATATTCTATTGGCCACGTATTAGAGACCAACCCCGCCAACGATTGGTGTGCTAAGGAATAGGGGTTGCTTCCTGATAATAAAAACGAAGAGAATCAACCCCGGCCCGGTGGTTGTATAAAACTAATGACAACTCTTTTCGGAATTTTAGTTGCTGGACGTATCGCGGTTTGTTAACAAATCAATGAATTCCATCTAGTCCAGAGTTGATCGTTGCGGAACAGTGTTTGAAGAATGTCTTCGTGTTACAGTGGTTTCGATGATCGTTCATTTGAATTCGATGACTCATCTTTTGACAGTGGTTACGAAAAGAGTTTTGAAACAGCTAGTAATATTTATACCCCGCGTAAATTAACTTTTGATAATTCTCTTGATTACTGTCAAACTGAAATATGTTCCGATGCGACACCAGATGGTGCTGTTCCGATTTCTGTTTCGTCGACGAGCTTTACTCCAAAGTTAGGAGTTCAAACATCAACTCCAACCAAAGAAGCGACGAAAACAAAACGTAAATATGCCGTAGGGAAGAACCGCGTGACGCGTTCTCGAAGTCCATCTCAAGTGATTCGTATAAAAAAGTTCCGGCGAATGAAGGCAAACGATCGCGAGCGGAATCGAATGCACACACTCAACGATGCTTTGGAGCGTTTGAGGAATACTCTACCATCGATGCCAGAGGAAACCAAGCTGACAAAGATCGAAATCCTAAGATTCGCCCATAATTATATTTTCGCGTTGGAACAGGTGCTCAAAAGTGGCGGTACCATTCGATTAGACCTAGAGAAACTCCAGAACATCACTTTAAGTGGTGAGAGAATCACCAAGGAGCTATTTGATGCAATATTCGTCAATCCTAATCCTTATCACAGTGTAACATCGCATGGATTTGGACCGTACGAGTTTTATAGCAGTTTCAGGCAATATGGAATGTGCAACGCACAACAACCGGTAGAAAGTAGCCCACATTTTTCGCAGGAGAAATTCGATCTGTTTAGAAGTACATTTGATGCTGCTGTTTGCAGTGGATTATCAACACCACCAGCGACTACCTGTCTCCAAACGAATCCTGGTGAAAGCTTTAATGGACATGCTCCTGCTGTATATGAGAGCCCCAGTTCCACTCAACAAGTTATTGATCAATATAGACACAATCAGTTTGAGACGGCGTCGTATCATCATCTACCAGTTGATCAACAACACCAGCAATATTCTCAGGCAATAACGAACTCTGTGCATCTTAACAGCGAGGAAAGCTTCTATCCACAGACAGTGCCCTGGAAGGATTACAGTGAACAGGTTGTGAATGCTGCAGGGTATGGACAATATTCTGTTGCTTAGTGTAGGTTAAGACTTAGTAGGTTCCTATAACAACATAAGATGATTTAATTCTCTTCTGACGATTTACACCGGTGACAAGTTTAAAAATATTCATTTTGAATGTGAAAAGGGGAAAACGACTTTGGAGCTAGCAGAGTGTCAGGTGAAAAGTTGTACAACGTGAAGTTTGTGGAATGTGTTTTGAAGTAAGTTTTATGTCCTTTTGGAAATCAACAGTTTTTTAGAGTATAGCAAATTTTTCAGAAAGATTGTGTCGAAAATTTAAAGTTCTTATGTCGAATGTGGGAGTGAAAAAAACCATTATAAAGGAACAAACAAAAATAACAAAAGATAGTCTGAAGAGAAATTTTTGATTGTGCAATGGAAGCAAAGGACTTGTGTCTCTAAGTCTGTGTATGTGATAGAGTTCTAACTGCAGAACCTTCAAAACCATTAGCTCTCCTCAAAGTCGTTATGTTCTTACTCTATTCCAGTGAATTAAACCAATAAGTTGGCGTTTCAACACAGAGCGATAAAATGTCTACTAACTTTTAACATTACAACCTTTTTGTTTATTAATTTTTTTAATTTGGAATAACTAAGACGAAAATTGATTAAGCCCAGCTTATATATTTGAAATCTTAACTTACTCTAAAACCAGCACTTTGGGTTGAATATAACTTGATTAACGTCGATAGGTGTTGCCTTTTGGGTTTACTTTCAAATCTTTTATAAAACGATCATTTTCAAAGAAACCTTAGACGTTAAAAAACCTTGTGTATTTCCATGTTTTTGACTTAAAACTAATGAGACATAATCGTAACTCTCTAATATAATCTATTTTTCAACATCATCGGCACTACAACCGGGATTCGGTCTTGGCCTTATTTAGCAACCCTCTCCACCGGTATCCGAGACTTGTTAAATTGTCCATAACAATTTGTTTTTTCGGGCAAGGTTATTAGCCTTGCGCCAGCCTTTCTCCGGATATCGCTGCATGCATTGGTTCACTACTTGGCGGATGCTTTCACGTGGAGACTGCATGTCACCTTGGATTGAACAGGGACAAGGATCATCCTGGCCTTCGGCAGGTTGAAGGCAGAGACTTTGCCTTGTATGTTCGCTCCCATCCCCCACAAAATCTATTTTTATATAACTTAAATCTAGCCTAATTTTATACTGAATCTGGAAATGCCTACTACTGATAAAATTTACTCAACCGATTTTGGCAAGCAGGTTTTTAGTTGTTATTCTACCACGAGAATTGATAACACTGATTATTGCTGTCTCTTATATCCCCGTGAAATCGACTATCCTGCTGAACCACAGGCTCCCTTTTCGGAGCGTCTCATTTCTCAATCATAATATAATCGTCTACCTACGTTCGAGCGATGTAGAACATCAACAAAATGCCGATTTCCTCCACTGGTGTGTGGTGCACCCTTATCGCTAAGGTTTCGCAGCCATTTTCGACCTCTTCAAGTCCCGCTGTGCCTTGTCCCACTTTGACTGCCCGTGGGCGATTGGGGTTTTCGGCTTTAGATTCCAGGCACGTGTTAAATTCTTCGGAATTCGGTTTAATGCATGGAAAGGTTAGGTTAATGTTTTCCACGAGCTCAGATGGACCTTCATCACCTATCATCTTGATAAGGGAGAAGCGTGTCGTTGCTCTTTTGGGTAGCCCTTGTCCGTTGGTAGCTTTTTGGCACGGAGACATTTTTCTCGGAAGTTGCCTCTCCTGATGTGCGAGGTACCTCCATCGCTGGGGTTTTGCAGCCAAGTTCCCGCGTTTGAGAACCCTTGGAGGCGTTACAAGCGGCCTTTTCGACCTCTTCAGGTCCCGCTGTGACTTGCCCCTCTTCGACTGCCCATTGGCGATTTTGGCTTCTCCCTTTAGCTTCCAGGAGAATATTAACTTCCTCCGGATTCTGTTCCATGCGTGATATGGTTATAACTTGGTTGGGTTTCAAAGCGCATGTATCACTGTTGTTGATATTGACTTCGTTGAGTGCCTGCTCAGCGCCGGTGTCAAGCACTAGTTGGTCGTTTGGACCTATACCTAAAGGTAGACCAACTGTGGGTAGACTTGTTTGTGGCGGCTGAGGGTATTCCAAGTGGTAAATAGTTCGCAAGACTGTCGGGCCGGACGTGTTTTGCTTTGCTATATAAGGCCCTTTTTACCAAACCTAATGTCCTTTGATGGCGCAAAGCAGTAGCAATGCAAATTCATGTAATAAGTTGTACATACCGCAAGAATTATATAGCTGAACAAAATCATTGCTCTCACAATATGTGCAGAACCAGTTCGCGCAGAAAATTAGTCACTCTCTTTAGGTAGGCCTCACTGTACAAAGTCCATTCGGATAGTATTTTTTGTAATAGGAAATCTAGAGCAAGTTTGGTGACAATATCTTTTGAAAACCCCTTTCCTTGAGATTTGGGACTGAGGTGAGCTGCATGGGGCACCCATATATAAACGCTAGCCTGTTTATAGCTACAGCTTGGAAATAGTTCCTGCAGATTTGAAAATGATCGCATTGGTTTCAACTCGTACGGAACCCAAATAGGCTTTGATCTTGGATCATTCCTAATAGTTTCAAACTTTTCGAAACTATTAAATGATTAACTCTCAATCATTTCCATTGTAACTCTGACTTTTTCTTGTTGTTGTGCTCGGTAGGAAAGTGGGAAGCTTAAAAAGATAGATCTGGATCAATCCAGGTGCATGCCGGATTTTTATAAAACCGCCTTCTTGTTTATAAAACCACATTGTCGTTTATAAAACCACATTTTTGTTTATAAAACCACATTGTTGTTTATAAAACCACATTGTTGTTTATAAAACCACATTGTTGTTTATAAAACCACATTGTCGTTTATAAAACCACATTGTTGTTTATAAAACCACATTATTGTTTATAACACTACTTTATGGTTCACCGCGGTACTTTCTAGATCTTGCATCGGGGGGCAGGACGCAGATCATTTATTACTCTACTCGCCACGATTCATCTGTGCCATTATTCTACATATGATATAATTTGTTCCAGATCGTACTTCTTTGCATTTTTTTTTTTACACTAACATGCGCACAAAAGGGATTTTGAAATACTCTTTAAAGTCAAAGCACAGAGAGGAAGTGGATACGTGAAGGAGATATCAATGTACATTGGCCTGGAAATTACAACGACGAGGAAACACATGGTCAGGTAGAGCATCCCACATTCGTGTGGTACGGCTAAAGAATGACTCTCTACGTTTACTTGTGCGCTTGAAGTTAGTATAAATTCGGTTACCCTTTTTTTATCGGAGTAACCATCAGTCGCATATGTGACTGCAACGCTATTCGTGCGATCTAGAATTTCACGCGTCTGGCATTTTCTATTTCGCTTTCGTAATATAAGCACTATGGGTAATTTACATGTTTACACTTGTGCATGTACTGTCCAAAGTATCCATGTCCTGATATCAGCTGAGTCAAGTAGTACTTCAGCTCGCCATGATTTCTTTTCATCCATATTTCTACATCAGTTAATGGCATTTGACGTATGTAACGCTATCTGTATGAAACACAAGAACTTATTCAAATCTCCGAGAACTTAATATTTTATTTATTGGCTTATAGGAACTCGGAAGTTCATGACCTCACTGTTTCGGCTGCACCATGGTTCCCTGTTATGTGCACTCTCCTTCCACGCTTGACTACCTGATACAATCTTCTCAAGATCAAATCTTACATGGTACTCCCATCTCCGTCACGGCCCTCCTACCAGTCTCTTTCCCGTTGGTCGTCCGTCAAGAATTCTACGCACGGTCCTATCGGTAACCATTCTGGCCACATGTCCGGCCCATCTTAATTTCGGCGACCTGATTACTCTCACAGTTGTAGGTTGGGGTATAGCTCTTCCAATTCGTGGTTGTGGAGTTTCCCCCATCACCCTGCCGCTCATCATATTCACCGCCAAAGATACTCCTTAAAACTTTATTCTCAAATACGCGGAATTTGTTTTCTTCCCATTTTGTGAGAGCCCCTGTTTCGCATCTGTATAGAACAATCGGCATGATTATGGTACTATAAACACTGAACGTTATATTACGTGAAAGCAGTTTCGATTTTAGCAGTTTACTGACTGCGTGCCAACTAGCGTTGCCGGAGTATACTCCTTGGTTAATTTCCTTCGACATTTCGTTACTGGCCGTTAGTATTGTTCCCAGATATTTAAATTCCTTAACTTTTTCAAATATCTTGCTCCTAACTTTTATGTGTGTTCCTTGAGGTCCACCAACTCTCGCCGTAATCATTTTTTTTTATCTTCATTTATTTCTAAGCCCACCTCTTTTGCCCCTTGGATGATGATTTCACTGTTTTTACTTACAGTTTCTAGATTATCGCCCAAAACGGCAATGTCACCCGCATATGCGAGCACTTGTGTGACTCCGTTCAGGGATTATTGGGCCATGTTGTCGTCTTGTGCCTTTCTGATGATATACTCGAGCACAAGCTTAAAAAAAAGGTGGTGAGAGGCCATCCCACTGTTTTAGCCCGCCGTGGATTTCAAATGGTTCTGAGAGGTGGTTTTCTATACGAACTCGTCCTTTATTTGCGTTCATGCAGATTTGAATGAGGGCGGCATATATTTTCGGGACTCCCAGCTCAACTACAACATGGTAAAGTGTTTGCCCTGCGACTGAGTCGTAGGCTTTTTTGAAGTCAACGAACTGATGGTGAACGGTCTCTACGTATTCCCACTTTTTTTCCAACAGTTGCGTTATTGTGAACATTTGATCGCTCGTTGACCGGTTCCTACGGAATCCACGCTGATAATATCCCAGTATTTCTTCTACGTACGGTGTGATTCTCGCCAGTATAACATTTGTTAGTATTTTGTATGTGGTTGGGAGCAGTAATTGGCGCAAGGCTGATAACCTTGGCCGGAAAAACAAATTATTATAGAAAATTTAACAAACCTCAGACTTGTTAACTAAGGCCAAGACCGGTTCCCGGTTGTAGTAACGATGATGATGATGGTAGCAGTAATATTCCCTTGTATTTTTCGCACTCAGATCTATCGCCATTTTTGAAAATGGGGACGACTATTGACATTTTCCATTCTTCCGGAGTGACTTCCTTATCCCATATTGTTTTAATCAGTTGGTGGATCTTTCGACTGGTTGCCTCTTCTCAATGCTTCATAAGCTCTGCCGGTATGCAGTCGACTCCGGGAGCCTTGTTGTTTTTCAATCGATGTATTGCGTCTACATCTTCGTTGAAAGAGGGCTCTGGGGTCGGCTGTATGTACATCTGGTGCGTACTTATGTAAAATCCTAATACTATAATATCACATATAACTTCTTAGCCTCAACATGGGTGTTAAAATATATATACTTATCCAACCAAACACACAGGTATCTGACTACATCCTTCGCTTACGATATGTGCCTATGTTGTCCCATGGCAATTACCTTTCATCATGTTTTCTTGCATTTCTAGGGGCTCTATACAACAAGTTTTGAATAGAATGGTTTTATACCTCTGGAAGGTGATCTTGAGTTTTGAACCATCGTTTAACTTACACTTTGAAGTCACACTCTTTTCGACGATTACTTATATAAATGTTAGTCGGTCAATTATATGTTGAAAATAGTCGGGATAATACTTTTGATTTAGTGTGCCTTTCACTAAACCCCGAAGGAAATGTCAAAAGGGTTTTCTTGATCAGTAATTATATTTTTGTGGCGCAAGGCTAATAACCTTGCCCGGACAAACAAATTATTATGGAAAATTTAACAAGTCTCGGGACTTGTTTAAGAATGCCAAGACCGGATCCCGCTTGTAGTGCCGATGATGATGGTTTATATTTTTGTTTACACTTACATATTAATTGTAATTTACATCCTAGCAGTTCTTCAAATACAATACAGAATTAGCTAAAACTACACAATGAGAGATTACATTTCCTTACTATTCAAGCGACGCCACGAAAATACTCTACCCATATTGTGTTTCCAATTTCACAGCGTCCTCCTCATAGAGGGAAAGACACTACTCTGTTGTTGTTTTCTTTCTTTCGTCACTTTCAAGGATTACTGACGAAAGTTAGAAAGTTGTTGTAAAACTACAAAAGTGGTGTCGTACAAGGAGAACTTTTAACTCTGAAATTTAAAGATAAATTAGAGCGTACATATACAGCTCTTTGCCTCGAACTGTTCTTTTTCAAATAACTTCCTGCTGATTCTACTTCCGGAATATGATTAAGGTCTCTCCCAATCATAACTGATTGAGGTGGTATTTCAGTGGATATTTCACCCGGTGGCTGGACCCTACCTACCACTCAGTAATTATACCAAACTAACACAGTAGCAAGAGCTGTCTGTTGAACTTAAGTGTTGTTTACGAGGGTGGTCAAGACATTTTTCCTTAAAATTTATTTTTATTTTTCTACATAGTCTCCTTGTAACTCTACAAACTTCTCCCAACGATGCTCTCATCTCTCTAACTCGTCCAAATAGTACTCGGGGTTTTTATCTGCAAAAAAAACTGTTCACGAAGGTGATTGCCTCCTCATTTGACGAAAATCTTTTTCCTCCAAGCTCAATGTTTAGATTAGGGAACAGAAAGAAGCCGCTTGGGGCTAGATCTGGTGAGTAAGGCGGATGGTCAAGCAGTTCAAACGGTAATTCGTGGATTTTCGCCATGGCAACCACTGAGGTGTGAGACGGAGCGTTGTCTTGGTGAAACAGGATTTTCTTTTTCTGCAAATGTGGCCGTTTTTCCGCAATTCGTGCCTTCAGTTGGTCAAGTAATGATGCGTAGTATGCTCCTGTAATGGTTTTTCCTTTTTGAATATAATCGATTAACACAACTCCATGGCTATCCCAAAAAACAGTCGCCATCCCTTTCCCAGCCGAAAACCAAGTTTTTGCTTTTTTTTGGAGCCGATTCCCCCTTTGCAGTCCACTATTTTGATTGTATTTTTGTTTCGGGCGTATAATGGTGTATCCAAGTTTCACCGACAGTAATTAATCGGCGCCAAAACTCGGATTTATTGCGCCCAAACTGCGCCAACAGAGCGTTGGAAATGTTCATTCGAACACGTTTTTGGTGTAACGTGAGCAAATACGGCAACCAACGCGCGGATAGATTTCTCATGCCTAAATCTTGATTTACATGGGTGATGCTATCTTCACGTTGAAGTCGGAAACTTTTAAGCCCACCCTCTCACATCTCTCAGGAAAGGCGACCCTATACCGCATTAATGCCTTGAGATCCTATATTTTCTCGACCGAGTCTATAAGTCAAGTCCCGAAGATGATCAAGGATTTCTTTCTACTATTTTATCAGGCGGATGGGTATGGGGAACCAAGCTGTCACTCACTGGAATGCACACTCAAATGCATGGGACAACTTCCTTACCAACACAGTCATTGCGGCGGCTAAGATTTTACAAATACTTCTAGAAGTCACAGCACCATTTTTAGCAATGAGCCTCCCCGCATTTAACATGTCGTCAAGTACATAAAATATTGTACTTGGATGTAGTTGACGATGTATTAAATGAGGGTTATGTAGATGATGTAGACCGGGGTTCGATTCCCCGTCGGGGAGCCTCTGGCGCAAGACTAATGACCTTGCCCGAAAAAAAAAAAAAAAACAAATCATTATGGGAAATTTAACAAACCTCAGGACTTGCTAAATAAGGCCAAGACCGGTTCCTGGTTGTAGTGCCGATGATGATGATGATGTAGATGATGTAATCGTAAATTACCGTGATTCTTAAGGAATCTTTATTTATTACAAAGCCTTCATAAGTTAATCAATTTTGTTCCTTCTGGATGAACCAATTCATTATATTTGAATATGTACCAACGCGCAATCTTAGACGTACATCTCAAACTGATTTTTCGTTATGCTCCAGCGATTCTGTTTTTATCAATGGTGGCAAAATGTCGCCCTTTCAAGGTTCTATCAGCGTCGGGAAAAGAGAATAGTCTTAGAGAATCATGTCCGACGGATAAGGTGAATTTTTTATCCTTTTTTGGGAGTACCCTTAAATGTCAGACCGTGCGAGCAAAACAGTTTCGATTTTTACTAAAAAAGACGAACAAGTAGTGAGGGATGAGTGAGAGTAAAAAATCGTTGACCACACAACAGAACACTTATAACGTTTTAGACTGTCAAAAACGAATTGAACATAACTGGTCAAACTAGCTGACATATGTCAGAAACTAAGGACTCAAACTAGGCGACATATGTTAGAAACAGGTGTATCAAAGAAATAAATCTGGATCTGCGCATGCAATTCAAAAATTACCGTTTCTACTTACTGGACACGCCACATGTGGCATGTGTGACTAGCTCCTATAACTCTTCAAGCCGTAAGGTGGTACAGATCCCATTTAAGTCACGCACGCTCCAGTACACCAGTTCTTGCAATTATTCCATTGTATTCCTAAGAGACCAGTCATGGTGTAACATGCGTAACCCATCTTAAAACCAAATCATTTATTTCACGCCAATTAAGTAAAGTTACGACTTTCTCGAATAATTTACTAATACTCGATAAAAAACATATTGAATCAATAGTATCGATGGCAGATTCATTGGGTTCATGCTCCCTTTGTACTTTTTGGAGATAAGTGGTATGGTAGTTGTTTTCCAAAGACTAGGATAGTAGGTATAAGCGCGTTGTTCCTGGGAAATTCCACAACACCACTGTAAACATCGATGGGAAATCATTAACCTCTAGGAAAGCATCAACGATGAAAGTATTACCGGCAATACTCCAACCCAATCCAGAAGAGAAAGAGTACAAGGAATTACTATCCTTAGAAATGGTAAAGAACTTTCACATCAATAACACAAATGAAATCAGACTATTGTAAACAGTAAACATCCAAGTAACCTTCTACTCGCTCATCTCCTGTCTGGGAATACTTGACATAATAATCATGATCCGTACGGTTTTACCTGGACGAAACAACACCAGGGTCACCATCCAAATTCCAGAAGCAAAAATGCGGAGAAACATCCCTAGTCAAGGACAATTGCAGCCCCTAACCCCCCCCCCCCCCCCGCTATCCAGAGGTGTCACGTGGAGACTGCATGTCAACTTGGATTGAACAGGTACAAGGATCATCTTGGCCTTCACCAGGTTGAATGCACAGACTTTGCCTTGTATGTTCGCTCCCATCCCCCCATAATCTATTTTTATCTAACTAAAATCTAGCCTAATTTTATTACTGAATCTAGAAATGCCGACTACTGATAAAATTTACTCAACCGATTGGCAAGCAAGTTTTTAGTTGTCATTCCACCACCAGAACTGATAACACTGATTATTGTGTCTTTTATATCCCCGTCAAATCTAATATCCTGCCGAACCGCGGGCTCCCTTTCCGAAGCGTCTCACTTCTCAATCATAATATAATCGTCTACTTACGTCCGAGCGATGTAGAATATCAACAAAATTTACAAATATGATTCTTATATTAACTTACTGGCTCTTCGCAAGCAGTCTAAATTATACATTATCAATCTTTTGTTTTTCTTATGCCTTTCGGCATAAGCGTCTCGTGCACATAGATGCACTTCGAATCGCTACCACAATCAATAACAAAAGCAGAGTTAGGGTAAATTAGGAAATACCAGGTGTATGCATAAGTTTCTTTTTCGGTTTAATTAAGAGATGGCGCCAGCGAGAAGTAGGCAGCGTATTAATTTGACACATACGTCATTTTTGTTCGTTTGAGATTTAACTACAAACATACACAAGTTGAGTCCGCCAAAAACTAGCGTCTTCGTTTTATAGTTCAGTGATAATTTCGTGCCTGAAAAATAATATTTGCGACACGCATTGCTTTGATTATTTAATCAAAAAAAAAAGGCCGCTGAAAGTCACCGTTTGTTGGTAGAAACATATGGTGAACACGCTCAATCAATTGGAGCATGTGAGACATGGTTTCGCCATTTTAAGAGTGGTGATTTCAATGTGAAAGACAGTGGGCGCTCCAGTAGACCACAAAAATGTGAAGACGAGCAATTGCAGGAGTTATTGGATGATGACCCAACTCAAACTCAATGGCAATTAGCAGAAGCATTACATGTGTCACAAGAAACAATCAGCAGACGTTTTCGAGCAATGGGGAGGATCAATACCAGGTGTATGCATACGTTTTTTTTCGGTTTAACTAAGAGATGGCGCCTGCGAAAAGTACGCACCACACAGCAAAACAAAACTAGTGAAAGACACCTTGGAATCCCTTAGATGGGACATCCTTCTGCACCCACCGTACTCCCCGCACTTGGCGCCTCTTCGCATCAATGGCACGCGCTCCCAGAACAGCAATTCAGCGATTTCGAGAACATTGGAAAATGGCTCGACGAATGATTTGTCGCGAAAGACAAGCAGTTTTTCTGGCATCATCACCATCGGCGCTACAACCAGGATCCGGTCTTGGCCTTATTTAGCAAGGACAATTTTTAAATGTTCACATAATAATTTGTTTTTCCGGGCAAGGTTATTAGCTGCTGTTTTTTTTGGCATGCTATTCCTAAATTACCTGAAAGATGGGCCAATATTTTGAATAAAAAATAACCTAAGAAACCAGAAAAACGTATGCATATACCAAGTAAATACGAGCTATGTAATATTGTTCGAGTTAGTTTATTAAGTACATTAGAACAATAGAGGTCAACATGATCGGGCTTGTGATTTTTTTTATTAAATCTTATAGTAATTTAATTAACTTATACAGTTCGGTGACAAATTATAGACTCAAACGTTAATTTTCAGTTACCTTGGAATGAGTAGTAAGCTTCTAGTTTTGCGACAAAAAATTGTCAACTGACACCAACTCAGGGAAAACTCTTTAATGGCTTTTTTGCTTGTTTAGTAGGAATGGTAATTAATTTTCTAAAAAAAAAAAACCCCAAACTTCACATGTGAAAAAGTATAAACTCAAGACATTCATATTTTCTTTTCTTTTTTTTTTAATAATAATTTATTTGATTGGGGCAAGACTAATAACCTTCCCCAGAAAAACAAATTGTTATGGAAAATTTAACAAGCCTCAGACTTGTTAAATAAGGCCAAGACCTCATCCCGGATGTAGTGCCGATGATGATGATAAATTTATTTAAGGGGACATTCCGGTTTGTTCGGTTCAAAAAATAAATTTTTTCGCTTAATCGATTGTTTTATCCTTCAAAAATAATATGTTAAAATTTGGAAACGAAATCTTGGCGGTTCCAAAGTTATAGGTCATTAAAGGGTCGGGTCTCCCGCGGATACAAATCCGTATCATAGGTGGCAACTACCGTGTATTTAGAAAGATGCAGACTATCCATTTATGGGCATTAATTTGCTTCGCTGTTGGCTTTGCCCAACTGCCACTTCTTTGAATATGTTGCAATCTTCTGCGACTGAACAACATGTTCATAAGCGGTAATGGATAGTCGCTCCTGTGTATGTTGTTTTCAAATTCGGGCGTACTGCGGGTGACCTGTGATTGCCTGAGTTTTAGTTAGTTTCATATATATGAAACTAACTTGCCCGTTGCAACCTCACTTGGATCCTAAAGTACGAACAGCTATTTACCCAGCTTACGTAAAACTGACAGCTCCCGATTTGTTAAAAAAATGCGAGGGAGGTTTCACGCAAAATAACAATGAAAGTTTCAATGCTACTATCTGGCAAATGGCGCCAAAACACACATACAGTGGTAAGAAAATCATTGAAGTTGCGGCTCTTACCGCAGCTTGTATGTTTAATGAGGGGTTTTTACCCGCATTGCTAATAATGCAAGTCATGGGCATCAAAATAGGGTACGCTGCGAGAGCGTTTGCGAATGAGAGGGACAGAGATTGGCTGCAAGACGCTGACCGCAGCCTAGTATACAACTCGCACGAGGCACGAACAGCGAGGAAAAAGGCAAAAATGCAACTGGAGGACCAATTCAAAGTCGTGGAAGGAATTGTTTATGGTCCAGGAATAGATGTCTAGCTGTTAGTATAAAAAATCTCGATGATTTCATGAAAAAAATCACTTTTATCTTTTGTCTAATTTATCTCCAAACTTTGAATGCGTTTTTGTCAAAACGACTTTTTTGAGTGCGGTGTAAGCGATAATATAAAAACGGTGCATGCGATTCTTATGAAAGTTCGCACACATATTTTTAATAAGCACACGCAAATTGTGAGTGAATTACTTTTTTATTTATTTATTTATTTTTTTAGTTATAACTAAAAAATAGAGTAAAATAGGGCCGAAAAATAAGTTTCCAGTTCCGGAATGACTCGACAAAATTTACAAACGTAGTCGAAAGATGAATAAGATGTTTAAAAAAAAATTGTTGTTATATCTTTAACACTTTCTCTTAAAAAAATCATGAAAATAACCAATTTTTTGACCCAACAAACCGGAATGTCCCCTTAATATGTAGCTTTGTCCATTATTTCTTATAATAATTAGACTGGTAGACTGGCAATAAGAATGTTTAAAGTGTTGTCCTGTATATTATTCCATTCTTCAACAATTCTTTCTCTGAGTTTTTCCTCGTTTTGAGTTACCAGCTTTTCCTGATCGTAAACCGCCCATGTCAGGATTCCCCAGAGGTTCTCAATGGGGTTTAGGTCTGGACTTAAAGCTGGCCGCCGTAAAAATGTAATTCCATGCTCTTGAAATCACACTGCTGTTGTTCCGATAGGAACGTTGTCCTGTTGAAATATGAGATCTTCGTCTTCTGTTAGGGTTATTAAAGGAAGCTGCTCTTCAAAAACTTCTTGGTACTTTTTGGCGTCCATTGTTCATGAAATAAAAACAATTTCTTTTTTCAGATTTCCAATAAAAGCTGCCCATAACAGCTCTTCCTCCTAAAAGCGTACATGACATAATTTTCCGTTCTTGCCTGAGATCATGCCAATAGGACTTGAAACTGTCGGGGCCGTCGAGATTAAATTTTCTCATCGCTGAAGATCACATAAGACCACATTTCACAGTGTTGGATGTGTGTTTCAGTGAATTCAATGCGTGAGTCAAGTTTGACATCCTTGAATTTTACAAAAAAATATTCTTTTCCCACCTACGACCGGAGTTCGACAGTTTATTCGCTAATTTTTCGGTACAAAAGAAAGTGCTTACACTAAATTTACCTGCTATTTATACACCATTGTTATCAACCTAAGACGGACTTATCATTATACTACATCGTTATTTATTATTATTTATTGGCCTGTAAGAACCCGGAAGTTCATGGCCTCACCGACTCGGCTTCGCCATCGTTCCCTGTCCTGGGCACTCTCCTTCCACGCTTGACCATTCGATCCGATCTCCTCAAGGTCAAACTACATCGTTATCTTAACATAAAACAAAGAGTGACTTATCATTATACTATGGTATGTGGTGTTTTTCACTAACAGATCTTTTGACGCTGCGAACGTGATACTTCGAATCCCATTATCATTTGAAACCTCGTGCAGACTTTCTTTACCTATAGTTGGTTGAAGGATATCTTCGTTATCTTAACATGAATCATCAGATGTGGTTTTAAACATAGAGCTGTGGAAAATTACGTATCATTGTAATGAGTAAGAGTGATAGGTTAACTCGTGATTCCTTATGTCGCTGTTTGAGTGGTGGTTTGCACAAGAACTTTCGATACCTCAAGTTGCATGAAGCTATTGGCCATTTTCTAATGAGGCTAGAATCGCAGTCCAAATTAAATCGTCGAACCATTTGGGGCGAAGAAGCTCCTGTTTTGGACATCTCACGTAGAATGCCTCGTTTTACCGTCGGCGAAAATTTTGTTGGTCTCCCGGATCACTTATTTCTTCCGTAATTTTCAATATCGGCTTGTAGAAAATTCTTTAATACACCTTGGGGGCGATTTATTTCATTGGCATTTGTCTTTGCGCGATTCCACTATTTTGCAAATCGACTATTCTTTGTTTTTCAATGTCCGATAATTGTTCCCCATGTAGCTTATTTAGAGCTTTAAAAAATGTACTGCGTAATACTAAATCTGTTTATTATTAATCTAGAATGTCTGCACTGTTTTTTAAGAACTTTTGTTATACCAAGCTATGCGTTACAATTAAGCCTGAAATTGAAAAAAGGGATGAGTTTATACTTTTTTATAGGCGAAATTTGGGTTTTTTCAGAAAATTAATTACCATTCCTGGTAAAAAATCAATTAAGCCATTAATAGGTTTTCTCTGAGCTGGTGTCGGTTGACAATATTTTGTCGCAAAACTAGTCGTAATAATTTATTACTCATTTCAAGAAAACTGAAAATTTAATTTTCAGTCTATAATTTTTCGGGTAGATTGGTATGACTGACAGTTGGCAAAAATTTCATGATATTTGTTTGGATAGATAGGAAATTACAGATCCTTTTATGTTGGAAGAAAGTTGTCATTGATTTTTTAAAATGGATAAATCTGTGAAACAAAGAATTTACGTCGATTTTGAAATTAGCTCAGATGGACTTAAAATGTTATAAATGTGGGATCGATATGTATCAAGATTGAAATGGTTCCAATCATATAATGAGAGTCGTACAGATTTTGTCCTATTAAAGTAAATTGCTGCTTGCTCACAGTTGTGTACTACAATAGTGTTTATGACTCTGCACTTTGGCACTGTGTTATTTCAACGGCCTTAGGTTACAAGTTAGTAACTCATTCAAACCTGTTTGAATTTTAATATTTAAATTTCAATATTATACTTGTCAATACAAGTAGATATATTAAAACCATAACAAAAATTCATCTAAACATCGACAACAGTTTTGGATATTTATTTTATTCTTCTTTTGATGTACTCGCCGATTTTCAACTACTTGTTCGTGAATTATTGACTGCACATAAATTATGACAACCTTGCGTCTGTATTCCCCAGGAATAAACTATGATGTTTCTACCTGTTTCTTAAACTGAAAACATCAATGTTAGGTTTACTAATAATGTCATTTGTCAAGTCTTAATGATGCTTGTAAAATATTTTAATTGTACATTATAATATGTACTTTGAATTTAAGCCAATAGTCTCAGTTGGTAGGTAAACCTTTTGTTGACTTTATTGATAATAATTTTAAATAACTTCTTAATAATAAATATTCATACTGATATTTTGCATATGACCGCCATAAACAACCATCAATGGCAGCCCAGTTAAGGGGCTATTCCCTGCCTTTAAGCCTTTTTAGGATTTTTTTGTAAAGATATTTGAGATCTTCATCATCATCACCAGCACTACAACCGGGACCCAGTCTTGGCCTTATTTAGCAAGTCTCTCCACCGGTATCCGGTCCATATCCGAACATGGTTAAATTGTCCATAATAATTCGTTTTTCCGGGCAAGGTTATTAGCCTTGCGCCAGATCTTAGGTATACAAATAATATATCATTGGATTAAGCAATTCTTGAAGGTAGAAAAAAATGTGTATTAGAACTTTTATATAAATGGCGGCTGTATAAGAATTAGCGTAAACTACTACTTCAAAATAGAAGTCTCGGCGGCTCAACCTAGAACAAAAAAAAATTTTTTTTATTTACTTGACTTTCACTGGGCTCTTCGATAGTATAGTGGTTAGTATACCCGCCTGTCACACGGGAGACCGGGGTTCGATACCCCGTCGGGAAGCCTCTGTCGCAAGACTAATGACCTTGCCCGGAAAACACAAATCATTATGGAAAATTTAAGAAGCCTCAGGACTTGCTAAATAAGGCCAAGACCGGTTCCCGGTTGTAGTGCCGATGATGATGATGATGATGATGAGTTTCACTACTGAAGTACCCGTGATTATATTTTTCGAATTTTTTTTCCCGAAATAGCGTTTGTTTTAACAAACACTCGTTTTTTTTTTGACGAAAAAAATCTACCTAAATTATTTATAACTTTTTTTCCTGTTAAACAATCGCTAAAATCGAATCGAAAATCTACTGGTACTTCAGTACATAATCAAACGATGAAGCTATAGTTCAAATTCCAAGTCAATTGGAAGAACATTTTTGAGTCCTATTGCCGGCCGATTTTGAAAATACGATTTCGAGAAGAACGCGTTTAAAGCTTCAAAATGCATCTGTTTCCAAACGGAATTCATCCATACTTGGCCCGGAAAAAAATGATAATAAGAAATTTTGAATATTGATCGGTACTTGGGCGTTGTAGATTTTGACTCTTGAGAGGTTTTTACTTGATTTAAGTCAATAAAAACAAAAAAAAAAAAAACAAAAAAAATTAAGCCAGGGATAACCCCTTAAATATTCGCGTATCACCACTCCCAAAAACAAAATACTTAAACACAAACAAGACATAAACATAGTACTCAATTAATTTTTACAAAAAGCATGGTTTCCGATATATACAAAGATCCATTTCTCTTCTAAATTAATTAAATGTAGGTTTATTAAAAACTTGTTCCAAAAATGCTACGTGTTGAGTTGTTAACAAATTCATTGTTTTTTTTTCAATGAATGGTGTTGGTAACTTTTATTTGTATTTGCACGCGATACAAATTTTTATAAAAGTTTTTTTTTAAGGGGTAACGCCACTCTGCTTCGCACAAAAATGAGCCTTTTTTCGTAATTGTTTGTGGAGAAATGAGCAGGTTGGTAGGATAACTATTAATAACGGGTTATAAATGCACATTTCTAAAATGTTAAAATAAATGTATTGGCATTTTCATACAAAATAATGGCTTACTCAAAATAATCCAAAGAATTGTTTTTTCAAAAAGCCTCCACCTCAGAAAACGTAACTGCAACAATTTTTAAGCTGGAAACTAAAACTGAAGTACTTTTCAAGCTTAGTGCCAAAATACATAAGATGTGGAATTTTTCCAAAATATTGATTTTTAACAAAATGCCGGTGTTTTCAAAAATAAATTTTTTTTGACCAAAAATTCACTTAGATTATTTATAAAAAAAAACTAATCAATGAAAAATGTAATCAATATACTAAAACTGTGGTTCTTTTTAAGCTTAGGGTTAAAATACATAAGATGACATAGAATTTTTCCAAAATATTGATTTTTAACAAAATGGCGGAGTTTTGAAAAATAATTTCTTTTTTGACCTAAAATTCATTGATAGATTATTTATAAAAAAAGAACTAATCAATAATTGAAGTACTTTTTACCCTTAGAGACAAAATACATAAGATGACGTAAGATTTTTCCAAAATATTAATGTTGAAGAAAATGGCGGAGTTTTGAAAAGAAAATTCATTGATAGATTATATATTACAAAAAAAACGAATCAATATACTAAAACTGAAGTACTTTTTACGCTTAAGGTCAAAATACATAAGATGACGTACGATTTTTCCAAAATATTAATTTTGAACAAAATGGGGGTGTTTTGAAAACAAATGGTTTTTTGATCAAAAATTCAATATATTTATAAAAAAAAAACTGATCAGTATACTAAAACTGAATTACTTTTAACGCTTAGGGTCAAAACACATAAGATGACGTAGGATGTTGCCAAAATATTGATTTTGAACAAAATGGCGGTGTTTTTAATTAACAATGTTTTTTGACCAAAAATTTATTGATAGATTAATTGATTAAAAAAAAAAATCGGTATTTCAAAAATCTCCTACGTCATCTTATGACGAATGTCATTACTAAGTTGCAGTTAAAATTTCAAATCAATCGGATGAAAAATGAGGAGGAAACGCTTCCCGATGTTTTGAAAAATGTTATTTCGTAATAAACTTGTTTAAAGTGTTCAAAGCGATAAAAGTATGGACATTTTTACTTTACGTTTAATCAGCAATGCCAGCTCCATACATTTCACCTTCAACACTAACGTCCATCTTATCTGAATCCTTCCGGAATGATCTGTTGGACATTCTGGTCTCTCGAACGCACAGTAATTTCGGCAGGTAACTTACAAGAAATGGGAAGAGCACTCGACCGGATTATCGCCCGAGCGGGGACGTTGCACCTGCCTTCGGCGGACTGTATTCTTAGGTACTTCGAATTTTATTTGGGACTTGGGACCAAGCGTACATCAATTTTAAGACCATAAAGAATAATTTAAGAAAAAAAAACGATTTTTTGAAAAAACCTCAACGTTTGAACCAAAAACAAAAAAGTTGACGCGGTTCAATACTGTTTTGCGCTTTTAATTTTGGTTCGAACATGGAGTGTTTGGAAGAATATATTCGTCATGTTTTGCTTTACTACAAGCTTGAAAAATTACTAAGTATAACTCGGAGGAAGAAGACAGCAATTTCTAAAGAAAAACAAGTCTCTTTGATCAACATTAAGTAGAACTGAAATATTATATGAGAATTCGGATCTGCTTAACTAATTTAACTCCATATGTCAATGTACGGTTCTATTGACATAAGATTTCAGTTGTATATAAATTTAGTTTAAAAACGACTCATACGTTTTTCCTTTGAAATTCCTGTTCATCCGTCCTTATTCTGGTAAACTTCTTCTTAATATTCCAGTTTCGTAGCATTTTTGGAATCATGTTTTTAATTGGGTTTAACTTGTCAGTGATTAATTCGTTGTCACTTTGACGTTGGTGAATATTCGTTATGCTGTTTTTTCTTCGTGCGGTTTTCGGCTCTTGCTCAGACTTATGTCTTGAAACCCCGTTTTTTAAGGTAAAAATTCACAAGTAAGCAGTTAAAGCAAATATCGCCTGGTACATCAAAACGTATATAACATTTTCTGCAGCCAGGAAAAACCTAAGTGTGAAAAATAGTGGTCAATGGGATATTATGATTCAAAGAAACACAGATCAAAAAAGAATTAATTGTGAATACCTATTTATCAAAAGCTTACACAGTTTCCAAATTTTATATATCCACATATGTGTGGTCAAATTTAATACATCCTCGTAAATAAATTGGCAAATGCAAAAAGAAATCTTATTTATAGTCTTAAAAAACGATTTCACTATAAGACAAAAAAATCATCTTAACATTTTCTTTTACAATAAAAATTGGCAATAAAATTTTTAAAAAATAAATAAATGAAATGAAAAAAAAGACATATAAATTAAACAATAAATGAATAATCAACACTGTTACATATAGAATTATATTAAGTTTGATGTTCATATATGTAACTTGTTTTAAATTAAAATTTGGAACGTTTTTTCCATTTTTTTTTCATTATATATACATTTTTATGTTGGTCTTTTTCTTATATTTATTTTACTTGGTAGAAAAAAAATGCTTCTTGTTCTAATTTCTAACGTTTTTTCCATTTTTTTTTTTCATTTTACGTACATTTTTATTTTGTTCTTCTTATATTTATCTTACTTGCTAGACAAAAAAAAATGTTTTTTCTAATTTGTAACGTTTTTATTTTAAAGTGACTAATGACAACCTGTAAGCGAACCGAACGTTGTCTGTTCAGTGAAGATGACGATGAGGATTCCGGTTCTTAGGTGTACTTACTTTCATCTATAGATTATCCTTCTCCGTTCGCTTTAACTTAATATTAATTATTTAACAATATCTTTACATTAATTACTCAATGTTAACTTTACATTAATTATTCTATGTTAACTTAACATTAAGTATTCTTTGTTAACTTAATTTTATTTACTCAATGTTAACTTAACATTAAGGATTCTTTGTTAACTTAACTTTATTTACTCAATGTTAACTTAACATTAAGTATTCTATGTTAACTTAATTTTATTTACTCAAGGTTAATTTAACATTAAGTTTTTTCTGTTAACTGAACTAACCTAACTTCACATTAATTATTTTCTGTTAAAGCGAAGGAAGAACGATTTTAAATTTAAACTTTCGTCTATCAAAGGTGGGGTCTAAAAAGTTCTGCTAAAAAATGTAAACCTTGGTTACCACTACATACTGCCGAGGTTCTGAAAATGATTATGATCTGTGCCACCATTAAAAAAGCCACTGCCTTTATAGTCTACGTAGATACCATAATTTGTCGCAATTTTATAGGAATACACAGATAACTTATTAGCTAATTGCCATTCAAATTTGCTTAAACCAAGTTTTTCGTTAAAATGCGAGGAATTATCGTCTTCGGTATGTCAAGCTCCATTTCCAGGTATCCCACTGAAGTTTCCCTGGAAGGATTCATGAAATCACATACTTTATTGATGTTTTATTCAGAAAGCACATCAATTGGGAGTTTCTCTTTGTACACATTTTCCTTGCCCTCCTTTAATCGTGATAACCTCTCAAACACTTGTCTTTTAGATCGACAATTATCACCGTAAGCTTTTTTCAGCATTTCAAATGTTTTGGTAGTATTTTTACCAATTTTAAAACATGCATTGTATATTTTTGACCGATCTACAAAAACTATTGTCACTTAATGCTTGGTATTTCGGCTTCTACTGAACAAAATGTCATGAAAATTTGGCTGTTAAGGAAGGTTCACACTAGACAAATGATTTACTAACCGACATATGGCGGCAAGAGTTGCATTTGTAGAAAGTGATTCCGATTTGTTTTGGGAGAGAGGGTATATAATAGCACAGAGTCGTAAGTTGAAGTTTCATGTGGCAACCTTCTTGTGTACTCCCCTACTGAGTCGAGTTCTGCCTATTTTCCCGCAATAAATAATCAGTTTATGACAAATCCAATAAAAGTTTAGTGCCGCAGCTATGAATTGAAAATATGCATTCTGTCATGCAATACTATGCAATTAGTTCAGCACTGAACTTTAAAATGAATTAATTAACTCGGACGATTATGATTCTCATATTTCTTATATTAAAATGAGATTTGTAAAAGATAGGAAGCTCTGTCCACCAAATTGTTCTTTGTGATCAAGAATTTCTTTACTTTCGCTCCATTTTATTCAACATCTTGTATGTCAAAATACATAGAACCTTGTCGGGACGTAGAAGAATGAAGTAAACATCCCGTCATGATAATTATATAAAAGAAATAATATTTATAAAAATATATAATATATATATATATATATATATATATATATATATATATATCATCATCATCATCATCATCGGCACTACAACCGGGAACCGGTCTTGGCCTTATTTAGCAAGTCCTGAGGACTGTTAAATTTTCCATAATGATTTGTTTTTTCCAGGCAAGGTTATTAGTCTTGCGCCAGAGGCTCCCCGACGGGGAATCGAACCCCAGTCTCCCGCGTGGCAGGCGGGTATACTAACCACTATACTATCGAGAAGCCATATATATATATATATATATGTATATAAAAAAATATAATAATGATATATATAACAAAATAATATTTATAAAAATTTATTATAAGAATATATATAAAAAAATAATATTTATAAAAAGGGGCAAAAAATGTGCAGTGTTAAATAATCGCGATGTTTTTCGCGGAAATTTCGCATAATTCAAATTAACAAATTAAGGGGCACAACTAGTGTGAACGTTTTGAAAAATTGTTTTCTTGTTTTCCAATTTTCGATCGTCTGTCTTCTCAAGAATAGCATGCAGAAAATCCAATGGAAGATCTCAAATAGGTTTTGAATTTTATCCTTCTAAATACCACGAATAGATGGCGTGGAGAGGGTGTGACGGAGGAAGATGCCCCATCACTGATTATTGTAATTTTTTTTTTACTATTTATTTACCTGTAGGAACCCGGAAGTTCATGACCAAACCGACTCGACTCCACCATCGTTCTCTGTCCTGTGCACTCTCCTTCCACGCTTGACCAGCCGATCCGATCTCCTCATAGCCAAACCTAACATTGTCCTTCCATTTCCGTCGAGGCCGTCGCATTTTTACTTATAGTTTCTAGATTATCGCCCAGAACGGCGATGTCATCCGCATATGCGAGCACTTGTGTGACCCCGTTTAGGGATGATCCGGTCATGTTGTCGTCTTGTAACTTTCTGATGACATACTCGAGCACAAGGTTAAAGAGACACGGTGATAGACCATCTCCCTGCTTTAGTCCGTCCCGGATTTCAAATGGTTTTGAGAGGTGGTTTTCTATCCTAACTCACCCTCTGTTTTCTGACTATTTGAACCCCCAAGACTCGTGGGAACAAAAATGAATAATCAATATACAAAAAACAGTCTCACGAAAAACCCGGTGGGTGTAGGTGTGATAAGCCGACACTACCATAAGGGAACAAATCATCAAGAAAAGACCGACTCGGCAAAAAGAAAACGTAAGGATTATTGTCATACAACAATTTTTCTGCGCACAGAATATTTACATACTACTAACTATGCTCCGCTTATACGGTAACACAAGAGTGCTAAACGGATTTGGTATTTAGCAGTGAGGGAGTGCTTAAAACATAAAAAAACTGGAAAACAAAATGTCCTTTTTATGGGAGTTTTCAATACGGAAAACAATTTTTTATTTAATCGAAACACAGAATAATGGAAATGTCAGTTTGAAATTTATGATACCAGGCGTACCGTTATGAAGTGATCATTTTTTTTAATAAAACACTCATTTTAGATGGGAAAGTATTGGCCATTGCTTTCTACACAATTCGACCACCTTTTTGGCAATTTGTGGATACCACGCCAATAAAACCGGTCGTCTGTTAAGGCAAAACATTCGGAGACTCAATTTTCGACTTCTTCGTAGGAATTGAAATGGTGCTCAGCCAATGCGTGTCCCATCGATGAAAACAAATGGTAGTTAGAAGGAGCCAAGTCTGGTGAATACGGCGGGTAACACTTCCCAGCCAAGAGCTTTTAATCTTTCCTTGAAGAATTTTGCTGTATGACTAGGAGCATTACATTGCAACAAAATTACATTTCCGTGTCTTGTGGCCCATTATGGTCGTTTTTCGATCAATACATGGTTCAAATTGATCATTTGTTATCGGTAGCCTTGCGCATCAACAGTTTCGCCAGCTTTTAGAAGCTCATGATACACCACCCCCTTCTGGTCCCACCAAACACAGAGCATTGTCTTTTTTCCGAACCGATCAGGCTTTGCATTCGATGTTGGCGCTTCTCCTGGATGTACCCATGATTTTGCGTTTAGGATTTTTAAAATAAATCCATTTTTCATCACCAGTCACAATTCGATACAATACTGACTTCCTTTCGTGTCGTAGAAGCAACGTTTCACATGTGGTGTTTCGCTTTTCCATCTGCCTGTCATTCAATTCATGTGACACTCAGTTTCCACACTTTTGGATCTTTCCCATAGCTATTAAACGGTCAGAAATTGTTTGTTGTGCAACATTTAACATTTGTGCCATTTGTTTTTGACTTAAAGTGTCATCTGGATCCAATATTGCTTGCAATTCGACGTCTTCAAACTTTTTTGGTGGTCTTCCACCTTCTTCATTTCGCACATCAAAATCATTATCTCTGAACCGGTTAAACCATCTTTTGCATGTTGCTTCCGATAGAGCATGATCACCAGCAGCCTCGACAAGCATTCGATGCGACTCTGCAGCACTTATCTTCAAATGAAAACATAAAATTAATGCATTCCGCAAATAATCATTTTCTGGTATAAAATTCGACATTTTTAACAGGATTAAAAAAAATAATGTTGTTTGTACAATGACTTGATGCATACTAAATATGTTTGACAGATGTCATAGCAACCAAATAAAAAAAATGTAAGGGCTCGTGCACAACATTTGTATCTTGACGCTCACTTCAGACCGGTACACCTGGTAGGTGCAGTACATAAGTTACATTTAAGTATGGAATGAAAAATTCGCCATAATGTAGCTTAAGAGATTCTTAATTAATTTGAACGGCGTAGATTTGACTGATTTAGTTGGTTTTGAACTGAAGTACTTACGTCGACGATATTTTCGGTACTTTCACTGTGGCATATTTTTACTGGTACAGAAACATTGAATAGTGAATATCTTGGCTCTAATTTATCCACTATAGGATTCACAACCTGTCTGGTTGGTCGAATATTATAACCCAAATAAGAAGAAAGCGCTATTAAAGTTGGGACCACCGATTTAGAATTTTGGTAGTAATTTATAATAAATACCAAATGCTGCTCGTTCGTGAGCTTCGCCACGATAAAAATATAAGCACTCACTGATGTTTAAACATTGATAGATTCTGAAAAAACTGTAAGAATGTGTTTGTATTCGTTTTTAAACAAACATGCGATTTATGTTATTGGAAGTTTCACGTCACTAAAACACCAAAGGATCCGAAAGTAAACTCTCGACAACAACAACAAAAAAAAAACAATTAAGGAATACAGATTATATTTATTTATTTATTTATTTAAAGTAGGGAAAGAGACCGCGACGGAGATGGGAGGACAATGTTAGGTTGGACCTCGAGGAGATCGGATCGGATGGTCGAACGTGGAAGGAGAGCGCACGGAACAGGGAACAGTGGCGGAGTCGAGTCGGTGAGGTCATAAACTTTCGGGTTCCTACAGGCCAATAAATAGTAGTAGTACTAGTAGTAGAGATCACATGTTTTGGATTATGGTAAATAAAAGGTGCCACTAAATAACACTTAACTATGCACATAATTCTTCATGTGTTAATTGTATTTATTTCTGGTATTGCTCGCTCTGAACGTTAAAAAAATAAATGATCGATCTGGAGTCACCATTAGACTCTTGTACTATAGGTAATCGACACAATTCCTGAACAGGCTTTTTTTGGACAATATATATATATATATATTTAAATATATATATATATATATATATATATATATATATATATATATATATATATATATATATATGTACAGACTCAATATTCATTCTTTTTTTACCTCGTTATCTGGCCTTGCGGTAAAACCCTCCCAATGCGACAATGCATAGTGGTCACCCATTGACCCACTTTCCATTTCGCGGTCAACAAAAGTGTAACAATTAAATTAATACGGAAAATTTAACAAGCCTCAGGACTTGCTAAATAAGGCCAAGACCGGTTCCCGGTTGTAGTGCCGATGATGATGATGTATTCTATTACTTCTCCCAGAGTAACTGTCGGTCTCATATGTTTCTCCAAAATCGTTCGTGCGGTCTCGAATTCACGCACTCTGTGTTCCGAATATTCTATTTTGCCTTCGCAATAGGAGCAGTATGAGTGATTCACATGTTTATACTTGTGCAAGTATTGCCGAAAGCATCCATGTCCTGATATTAGCTGAATCAGGTGGTAATTCAGCTCGCCATGTTTCCTTTTCACCCATGTTTCTATATCAGGTATCATGGTGTGGGTCCATCTTCCTTTGTTGGGAGAATCGCACCTTCGTTGCCATTCTCTTAGGTTTGAGAGCTCCAATTGTGATTCTCTTGAGAGACCTCATGCGATGCAGTGTTTTCTTTAGCTGCAATATCAAGTGGCGTTTTCCCGCCCAAACCATTTATGGCAACTTCGAATACCGTTCGGAATGCACTGCATACTCTTAATGATGCCAGCCTATGTGCTCTTATGTACGACTTATACTGTGCAGCTCCTCCCCATACGTGAGCTGCATACATTATAATGGAGGTGTTGACACTGATTATAAGTTTCTTGATGTGAGGCAGGGGTCCCCCAACATTAGCTAGCAGTCTCGCCAAAACTTTGCATACTCTTGCCGTTTTTTCAATCGTTTTCCTCAGGTGTTCCTTGAAGCTCAAGCTGTTGTCGACTACAACACCAATGTACCATCTAGCCATCGTGCTCCAGCTATCGCATTGCGAGCGATGTCGCACACCACAAATAGTGCCTTACCGGTTGATCTACCTTTCCGGAACCTATACTACGATTCAAAAGCCCCGATGTCCCTTCAGTGAATTGTTCCAGGTGAGTGGCAATTACTCGCTCAAGCGGTTTTCCTATTGTGTCCAACATAACAACGGCCGCTGGTTTTTCCATCGTTTGGGAAATTGTCCTGTTTGATGGCGGGTTGTGAAGAGACCGCTGAAGACTTCCGGCTTTTTTGTTAGAGTAGTCTTAGGTTAGTGAGGGCAGAACCCCAATTTATTTGGCTTAATGCAAGCTTAAATGCATTCACTACAGCGTTAGGGATACCATCCAGTCCCGGGGTCTAGTTTTTTTTGACAACCCTTGCAGCCAAGAGCACCTCTTCGGTGGTCACAGGAGGTGTGTGTGTGTGTATGTGTGTGGGTGTGTAGCATTGACATCTAGAACAATACCCCTCAGTGCGTGCATATTATAAATAACAACATGTGGTTTTCCACATTCTTAGATATACTCGGTCTTTCGTCTTTATTTTAAACAAATCAGTGCTTATCTTGGTGGGACAGACACTTTTTTTTACACTGACACACTTCTATCACATTCAGATTGACGTTCTAATGTATTTGTTTATAATTAAAAATCAACAGTAACTCGTGACTTATTTTCTAAAGAAATGGGCGACGATAGATTTTTTACGTGATATTGATATCAAATGGAATACAGTCAGGCAAGTAACGTGAAGGATAATAATGTAGTAATATCTTTTCAAACCAAAGTGCATCAGGCTGGGAGCAATTGCCAGATTCGATAAAAAAAAAAACATCTTCAAAAATACTTAGGCATGGGCATCTGCATTTTCCACTCATTTCGGTAGTTTTTGCCACAAATGAAACAATTATTATATGCAATAGCCGCTTTGGTATTCTAAGTTATAATTCCATTAGCTAATGTCCTCTAAACTGGAAAGTTCTGAGTACGATCTCCTCTTTTAATCAATAAGAACGGAACTGCATTAGTTACGCCAGTGCGTCCATTTATCCCAATTTTTATAATTATTGATTATCTGCTAAGCTTTTATGATTTTATGAATATGTCATTTTAAATTACTATATAATAATAATAAATAATAAAAATATTTTGCTTTTGTCCGCAACAGAACCCAGAAAAAAAAATTAGTTTAACACTACCAACAAGAGTATATGCTACCTCTTAATTGATTTTGGAAAACCACAGTTTAACTCATGCAACAATGTGTGATTCATTCTTCAATTAAACAAATTCACAAAGTCTTCACTTAATATCCAGAGACTTAATTTTTAATTATAGTTTCAGCGCAATCACTTTAAAAGATTGTGTATCGACATACCGAATAAATGCTGTACTATAGAAAATAACCAATCTGCGCATATCTCCACTTCTTTAAATAATATATTATGCCTGTAGGTAAGCTCTTAACTCCCTCTTTTCGTGTAAATTTTATTTATCCAGTAACGGTGTTAGTTATTCCCATAATTTTAAATAACCAATCAAAATGAATATCTTTATCAATCCTCCCATTGATTTTAAGTCACCCATTTATCAAAAATGTTTAATCGTCAGAAAATAAATTAAATCATACTTCGTTACAAAAAAGAAAGAATTTAAAATGTAATGGAAGCTAGTGAAAACCCTTGTTTGGATAATACTCCCGTATAGGGGTAGATGCCTTAAAACCAAAGAACAAACAACATGTACCTTATATTTGGAAGAAGAATGCACATACTTAGATATAATGTATACAACAATGAAAAGTATTTCATATTTTATATATTTAAATGAACTTACTTTTAAGGACGAAATGTAAAAGTTTTTAACTTTATAATAAGCTATTTATTTAATGGACTAGTCATTTTTACAACGAGACCTAGGTAGGTTGTGTGTTTTTTTACTGATGTAAATTGTATATTTTTCAAAATAAAAATGAAAAAACTCCGAACTATTGTTTATATTATTTTTTATTCTCCGCTTCACTAAAACATGTAAAACTTACAATCATCATCATCATCATCGGCACTACAACCGGGAACCGGTCTTGGCCTTATTTAGCAAGTCCTGAGGCTTGTTAAATTTTCCATAATGGTTTATTTTTTCTGGGCAAGGTCATTAGTCTTGCGCCAGGGGCTCCCCGACGGGGAAACGAACCCCGGTCTCCTGGGTGACAGGCGGGTATACTAACCACTATACTATCGAGGAGCCCGTAAAACTTACAATACGAATACATTATTGAGGACGAGATGATTGTTGTGAAAACATAGGATAACATAACCGGAAACATTTGGACTCACGGGGATGTTCCAAAATAGAGGTAATTGTACACGAGAAGTAATTTGAAGAGAAAACATACGTTTTTAAATATATATATTTAAATTTATTCATGAATTATATTGTATAGAATCATGTATGTAGTGTTGCCAGTGCATACCTTCTGCATCCATCCTTGGTGTTGCACACTTTCCCCAACTAAAAACACCTTGATAAAAAGTTACAAGAACTACCGTTGTCTAACACTCTCAGTCAACCGAATTGAGTTCTGTTCTTAGCTTGGCACACCTCTCACTAATGATAGCCGTACATTTCAGTGTCATAGCTATCCATATCTCCTGTTGTGCGTCTTTTCAATTTTTTTTACAATTTAAAAAATAGAATTAAATTTGCAACAATAAGTTTATATTAAATTTTGCGTTAAAAACAAATTAAATGGTGTACATATGTAAATGTGGACATAGACATCAGTACTCTAAAAAAACAGGTCAGTGGCACGAAAGTTTCAAAAATGTTAAAGAATCCGCCGAAATGGAAAATCAATGAAAACATCGATAAAGGAGAAGAAATATTCGATAATAAGCACAAATTAACCATCATTGTGCTAGTAAAGAACTTGACCATTGTTTATAGATTTGTTTAACCCTTATGTCAATGACCGGGTACACGGGTACCCATTTCGATTTTTTAAAATGTCAATTTGAAAGTAAAAAAAAATTTTATTTTTCATTGAAATTTCGTAATTATCATTCAGAAACGTTTGAATGGAGATGATCTAAGACATGGGACCGAAATTCGTCTACTAGGCCGAGCAATCGTGAAATTGCGACGAAATGATTACTGTCGGTAAAGTTGGTCATTGACATAAGGGTTAAGATTGCCAGCAAAGTTGGTGCCGATAAAACGAAATTTCCTGCAAAAACAGAACCGCGTTGAGATCGCAAAAGACATGAATTCCAACGTATAATCGATTCAACATTCATCAAACGCATCATTACCGGATGCAAAACGTGCGTTTATGATTACAATACGTAATTTAGATATCAAGCGAGTGAATGGCATACCTAGCCTAAAGACCCTTTTTCAATAAAAAAAGGGATGTTCATGATTTCCATTGATTACGACGGTGTGTGGATCATGAACAGACAGACTGCGGATAACGAGTATAATTTGGACATTTTGAGACAGTTGGTGAAGATGTTCGTTTAAAAAGAATGAATGTTGGGACAAACAACACGGGGATTTTGCACGATAATAATGTACCGCCGTACAATACCGTTCTGATGACTAAAACAGACACGATACCAACACGCAAATCCGTACCAATAGAGCACCAAAAGAAAAATTGAAAAATAAACCATCAGAGCCATATAGTCTAGCAATTACTTAAGCGCAGGTTCTCATCCCAACCGACCAAA
Source organism: Microdon myrmicae (assembly GCA_963931805.1). Lineage (NCBI taxonomy): Eukaryota > Metazoa > Arthropoda > Insecta > Diptera > Syrphidae > Microdon > Microdon myrmicae. Next base: position 56,657,493 of record OZ007498.1, on the reverse strand, counting down.
AGATAGATTTGTTTTTCATTTTTCAATGAGTTATTATATGTAGAATGTATTCCCAAAACCATCAAATCGAAAATAAATTAGAAAAAAAATATGGCATACTAACAAAACCTACTTTTTTACTCGATAATTAAAATCGAACGGTAGTTGAAGCGAAGCGTATCTCACACAAATATTTTTGAAATGCGCGCCTATATATTCAAACTATGGTAAGCAGAAGTACCGAAAGTACCGCCAAGGAATGTGTTGGACACGTTCAAAAACGTATGGGTACTCGACTTCGAGCTGTGGAGAAACAAACTAAAGGCCTCGGAGGTAAGGGCGTAGGCAAGCTGACAGAAAAGAAAATTTCAGATTTGACGATGTACTACGGTTGGGCCATTCGAAGAAATGCAGATTCAGCTGAAAAAAATGAAAAATGCCGTGTGGGCTGTGTTTTATCACAACATTTGATGAAATACCGCAGCACATGCACCTGTGTCGTCTCTAACAGTACACACGCAATTCACAAGCAAAATAGTGAAGAACACCGAACGAAAACCGAATGAGAAAATAGATCAGAGCCATATACCATAGCGATAACATAACAATTCACATCAGTGGAGTATAGTCGAGTTTAAAAATCAAATTCTAAAATCGGCCAGTAGCCTGATGGGTAACGCTTATGTTCAATTTTTGGTGATTCAAACTGTCATAGCGTCAGTTCGAATCACACGTTCTTCTTCTTCACTATTATTTCAAACGCTATACACCGTCCGGCCGGCAAAGAGGGTTGGTATAAATGGCGCGTAACTAAAGCCTACGGCAATCTTGAAACGTTTAAACAGAAGCACCCAGTTACAGAAGAAGTTTAAAAAGCTATAAAACCCGTTTTTGAATCTTTATCACCTGGCGACTTAATGGGACGATGTACTAGAGGTAATACACAAAATTCGAATGAATCTCTGAATGTCTTACGTGTAGAAGCTTGTTCCAAAACACCTTTGTGGCGGTTCTACGAACCACACAACCCACTATAGGTTGAGATATCCTTGTTCCACCAAGGAACATACTTACCTATATCCATTACACGTGCTCACAGACACGTTCCTCAAAGTCCTTCCGTCCACCTGAAACAAAGGTAACATTCCAAATACCCCAACATTGAATTCAATACTAAAAACCAATCGAACTTGAAGTTCAAAATTTCCTAATATTGAATTCAATGCATCCATCCAATGCATCCATCCAATGTATCCATTCGATTCATCCAATACACGCATTGTTCTGAAAACAAACAGAATAATCTCCTCATGTAGCTAATAGCAATTAGCATCCTAAATTCCTCGCAAGATCCCAAACGGCCAAGCGCACGTGCGCAAACAAAGGCCTAGCGATTCGCCCGCCGACCAACAATTCTTGCGATCATAAACATCGTAACGCCTATCCGACGTTAGATGTTTATGACTGGGAAATGCGATCTACGAACCAAATCCCACGGTTCCTTTGTTACCCATCGGAAGCACACAAAAACTCTGTTGTCGTAAGCCAGATGGGTAACGCAAACAAAGCCCATAATAGAATTGAGAAAGAAGTGGCGGTACGCTCGATCCTTCGAACAAAGATACAGATAAGGAAATGAGAATCGAAAAGAAAAATGTCTTTTACAGATAAGAGAATGAAAATGATTATGATGGGAAATTTTTTTTAGAGATGAGGGGAAGAGAATTGGGAATGGATATGGAAAATTAATTAGAACAGTCTACACCGAGTACCAGAACAGTCGAACAGAGAGTTAGAGAACTCCGACGGGGAGGTACCCGCGTAGCGAAAAATGAAATAAAAAGTCGGCTCAGAGAAACCCTACGAACAGGTCGGTCCGCGCCGCGTAATATAATAAAACAAACGTAAATATTCGACGTTCAGCACGGTAAAACGGGGAAGTAACGTTCGACGAGTTTAAACATAGTAAAATAAGTAACGCGAGTTAACCGGAGGACATTTGTTAATTGTAATTACACTGTGATCGAAAGTAATTAACGTAAGTGTGGACAGTCCATACGGGGACCGAGACAATAACACTCGTCGCGACATTTTGTGATACGTGAACGTGTGTCGTTTTCATATATTGCCACTTTTCGGTTGGAAATAATAGTGAAAGGATAATAGGCGATAAACAAAGATAAACCAGGTTATTTCGAAATTTAAGACAATGCAATGTGTAGCGGAAGTTTGTCGTTTCTTTGTTTATCTCCTGAACTACTATAAAAAAATAAATCTAAAATTTGTGTATTAGATCCTTAAGTCAAAAGTAACAATCAAGGAAATAAAGAGCGTTCTCAAAAGGAAAAAAAAAAGAATTTGTGTTTTAATTGTCGCTGTCTTCGCTCCGTGTGTCGCTTAGACTAAAATCCGCCAAACCTTCACTGCGGCGCTAAAATTGTGGTACATAGCGGTCAGACTCTACAATGAGGACCACATTACCCTTCTCAAAATTACGGATGTATTGGGAGTCGCCGTCCGACTTGAAGCCAATACTTTTGCCTGGTTCGCAGATGCATAGCGTATTATTGCGGCTGAGAAGAGTTTGATGGATGCAGTAAAAGCAGGTGCATTATCCAAAAAAGATGACCAAATAAACCTGCAGGAGCAATATGAAGCAAAGGAGGGGCTAGTGTATTATCCCGGATTCGCTGATTAGCCGCAGGGTATATTTTTTTGACATTAACCCCAAGAAGCTTTTAATCAAGTCTTTAAACGCGTCTGCTGTAAAATCGTGTTTTCTGAGCTTATGATCAAGACTATTCAAAAACTGCTTAATAGATCGACTTGACTTTTTTATTACAAAGTAGATTTGATTTATTGGATCCTGAACTAGAATCAAGATATGTTTTTGTTTTTTGACAGAACTTTAAGGAGCGGAAAAAAGTTAAAAATTGGTATAAAAAATGTAGATGTTTGTCTTTAATTTAATTTTAAACTTAAGTTAAAGATTCTACTCTCGAAACTACTCATATATTTTCTAAAATTCTTGATGCAGAAAAAACACATCGCTCTGAGACTAAACACTGGAACTTTGAAAGTATTTGAACAAAAACACTACACAAAAAATGTGCAATAACTCAAGATAAATCAATTTATAATCCCGATTTGTTCTATTGTTCTTTTTGAATGACCCGGTAGCATGTTGCATACTCATATACCTACGTCGACTGAAGAACAATTCCATGTTCTTAAATTGAGTGTAAACCTGCTAGCGTTCCCTGATTGACGTCTTTCGAGGAGGAATAGTTGAGGAGAGCGAATGAATGACAAAACTTTCGATTGCATGAGCAGAATTTGTGGTGAAATCTGTAAGACAGGACCCAGCAGAATATATTCCATTTTTGGAATTCGTCAACTCCGTAAGAGTGCAATTTCGACTGAAAAATGCCATGCCTAAATCTCTCAAATGCTTTTGGAAGTATCCTAAAAGAACAACTTTGTTTTTACTTTTCGGTGGAGTGTTCTGAATCTTTGAAAACCAAATACTTATGCATGCTTTGAATACTAAAGAGGAGTTCACCGATTGATTAATGAATCGAACTTTTGCGACTCGGTGCTGGACCGGTAAAGAGAACAGACGCGTTTCCTCTTGCCCACAACATTTAAATCGGGTCGATTCACAACCGAAAGTCGCGCACCGATGTGTTTTCTTGGTGTTGCGGTATTCTCCAATCATTTAAACCCATTACTATTACTATTTATTGGCCTGTAGGAAACCGGAAGTTCATAACCTCACCGACTCGACTCCGCCATCGTTCCCTGTCCTGTGCACTCTTCTTCGACGCTTGACCATCCGATCCGATTTCCTCAAGGTCAAACCTTACATTGTCATCCCATCTCCGTCGCGGCCGTCTTGCCGGTCTCTTTCCCGTTGGACTACCGTCAATAATTCTACGCACGGTCCTATCGTTGCCCATTCGCGTCACATGTCCGGCCCATCTTAATCTTCGCGACTTTATTACTTTCACTATTGTAGGTTTGCGGTATAGCTCTTGCCATTCGTGGTTGTGGAGTTTCCCCCATTGTCCTGCCTCCTCGTCATATTTACTGCCAAAGATACACCTTAAAACTCGGATACGCGGAATTTGTTTTCTTCCCGTTTTGTGAGACCCCATGTTTCGCATCCGTACAGAGCAATCGGCATGATTATGGTTCTATAGACACGGAGCGTTATGTTACGTGACACCTGTTTGGATTTCAGCAGTTTACTGACTGCGTGCCAACTAGCGTTGCCAGAATGCAGTCTTTTGTTAATTTCCTTCGACATTTCGTTACTGGCCGTCAGTATCGTTCCCAGATATTTAAATTCTTTAACACAGTAAAAACTGTGAAATCATCATGCAAGCGGCAGAAAAGGTGGACCTAGAAATGAATGAAGACAAAACAAAATACATGTTTACGGCGAGAGCAGGTGGACCTCAGGGAACACATATAAACGTCAGAGGCAAGATATTAATTAAAACACATATCCACAGTAAATAAACACACTAACAACATTTTACAATGCATTAAATAAAATAAAAAATAAAAAGTGCATAAAAAATCACACGAAGAACAAATTAATAATCAATTAAAATATATCTCCTTGGTCGGAAACGTGAAGAAGAAAACAAACAATATATTGCGCGTTAAGCAATTAGTTTTTAAATCATCATTTAGCGCGAATGTAAGGTCACTGGCTCTTAATCGGAGCTAGGCGAGTTCGAGTGCAGGTGATGGAGAAAGTGAGCTGCCACTGCTTCGTGCAAGCAGGCTGGGTCGCCATTGTTTTTTTAAAATGAAAACAAACCGGAGAGTACCAGCATGGTCACGGACGTAGAAAAAAACGCGACAACACACAAAAGAAAAGGTGCTCCGAAAAATTCCATTGTGACGCGAAGAAAGCCACGAAACTAACGATGAAGAAAAAAGAACAGCTAACGACGAAAGACAGTGCGTTTACCGTGAAAGATCTCGAGTTTACCGCTGTAAAACCGTTCACCACAACCAAGGCAGGAAGGGAAAACCGGAAGCTACCCTTCTTTTTAGTCCAATTAACACCCGGCAGTAGAATTGGTGGTCTAAGGAAAATGACAGTCTTGGATCATTAAATTGTCACATGAGACAGAGTAAAAGAAGGCAGAGACATTCTACAATGTGTCCGCTGCCAAAGGTTTGGTCATGCAGCGCCGAACAGTGAAATGCAGCATCGTTGCGTAAAATGTGGACAAGACCATAAGGCAGAAGAATACCCTCTGGGAAAAGAAAGGGTAAAACATAAAGCCCTTCTAAAGTGTGCAATGTGTCGAAAGGAGAGACATCCCACTAACTATCGAGGATGTCCTAAATTCCGAGAAATACTGGCAATAAGTGTGACTTGGCAAAACAAAAAACAGAGGCAAGTCGAACAACAACAATACCCGTAACGCTGCAGCGGTCATATGCGCAAACTGTGGCCGAGGGGAGAACAAAAAAATAGGCTGTAACACTGGTAGCCACAAATACAGACTGAAACAGCATTACAAGCAGACGTGTTCACAGTCTTGCTCAATCTCCAGAGACAGATGACACAGCTGCAAAGTCAAATAAACGAGATCTACTCGCACTTGTCCAGTCTAAATAAAAAGTCGTTATAAACCCTCTAACCAAAACATCAATGCTCTTGTCGTGAATGTAAAGTCACTAATAAGAATTGAGAGAAAAGCCAATCTTTTCAGCCTGTTGCAAGATGAAAACCCTGATATACTCCTGGCGGGGGAAACGAAGTTAAACCAAATGCATAAGATAGGGCATAAAACTACGATATCATACGAAGAGATTGATCTTACCCCCTCTCAAGGGAGAGATGTCGCAATTTTTATTACAAAAGGAATCCAACATAAAGTTATATATAGTGGAAAAGTGCACAGGTTTCGGTTTTGTATGCGATTGCGGTCTATGCACCTGAGGAGGAGCACTAACCTAACCTCTTTATAGCAGAGCTCGAGACACTCGTTCGATGCTTACAATTGCACTTGGACAAAAACCATTTTATCCTAGGTGAAGATATGAACGCCAAGCATAAAAACTGGGGAAATTATATATGTAATGCCAGAGGAAATCGGTTGGCTTGTTGGTTAGATCTATGCACCTGAGGAGCACCAACATAACCTCTTTATAGCAAAGCTCGAGACCCTCTTTCGATGCTTACAATTGCACTTGGACAAAAAATATTTTATCCTAGGTCGAGATATGAACGCCAAGCATAAAGATTTGGGAAATTATATATCTAGTGCCAGAGGAAATCAGTTGAATATAGAACTGAGCTACTAGCTACGGAATATCCATCGTTCCCTACAGGTAGATCGTTCTTAGATATCCTGCTTATTGACTCACGACTGAGACTACTTAACACCAACAGACGAAACAGAAACTGTTTACGGACAATTGTAATAAGTAGTAATAAAGCTTCCGAACGATCTGCCAGATCTGGAGAAATTCGTGATCCCGCAACCCTACAACTACGGGGCAATGCGATGGTTCACCAGGTCATTGACAAGAGAACTTCGTTCGAATGACTTTAATCTGCCAATAAACAGAAACCTGACAAATGACGGAATCGACAAATACAATCAACAAATGGACGAAACCGTAAAACGAACAATGGACGAAACAATTCCCAAAACAACAGTTACAGATCACATAAATATGTACAGAAACACAACAATTAGCGCACTCCACAAGAAAAAGAGCAGACTGCTATCGAAATTAAAACAATTACAGAGACAGTTTACAGACAGACAAAACCAGGAGATAGTACCGCTGAAATCCCGATTAAAAAACCTCCAACAATTACTTAAAGCTAACTATAGATTAGCAATAAATTTGTATTGGAACAACCGAATTCGAGCTATAAAAACCTATAACCCGAATATGTTCCCACAAATAAAGAAAATGTTCAGGAGAAATAATCAAAACGAGATTCAGTGTCTCCAAATTCCACATACCGATCTAAACAAGCAGCTGCTATTCAACATTGGCGTAGATACAGAGAACGCGATCCTCAATAGTGAGCTCTTCGTGATCGAAGATCCTTTGGAAAAGGTGAACGCTGTGGGAGCTGTCTCTTAGGAAATGTGCAAGGTGAATGAAAGCATTCACCGAAATCACGACATGGAGGACAGAGCTCTACTGAATCACCTCTGCAATTAAATTTCGCTTTGGCAATCGGAAAAACCCGGTGACGATAATCTGTCAATTGACATTAATGCCAATGGTGAGGCTAATAGCCTTTTAATCACAAGGGAAGGAATCCAGAGTATCTTCGACTCATTAAGAAGCACAAAGTCAGTGGGAATAGATGGAGTACCTAACATCGTACTCAATAACCTGCCCCCAATGGCAATAGATATATGTTATACACGGTCCTGTTTAACAACGCGTTGAATAATGCATATTTTCCTGCGCGTTGGAAAACGGCAATCATACAGCCCATCCCAAAAAAAGGGCAAAGACTGTACAAACCCAATGAACATGGGTTCGATAAGTTTACTCCCAAGCAACAGTAAAGTATTCGAAAAGACCATTAACAAAGCTCTGCTAAAATGGTTAGACGAGAACAACGTTATTCCGATTAACGAGTTTGGCTTTAAGACAGGTCATGAAACCACACTGCCGCAGCTAACCTGGTCTCCGACATACAATGGAATAAATGTAAGAACCAATGCATAGATGTCTGATCGACTTGGAAAAAGCCTTTGATACCGTCTGGATCAAAAAGTTATATTAAAACTGGTCAGACAAGGCATATATTCATCATCATCATCATTGGCACTACATCCGGGAACCGGTCTTGGCCTTATTTAGCAAGTTCTGAGGCTTGTTAAATTTTCCATAATGATTTGTTTTTTTCCGGGCAAGGTCATTAGTCTTGCGCCAGAGGCTCCCCCGACGGGGAATCGAACCCCGGTCTCCCACGTGACAGGCGGGTATACTAACCACTATACTATCGCGGAGCCCAAGGCATATATTAACCTTTACCATATGTACTTTACGATATGTTAAAGGACAGGAGGTTCGTGGTCAAAAATGGTAATGTGACTTCTAATAAAACGTATAATATCAAGAACAGGGAGCGGTACTTTCTCCGATTCTTTTTAACATTTACATTAGCGACTTATTGGATGCAGGCTATTGCGTATGCAGACGATCTCATAATTTACAGAACATCTTCGAAAGTTGAGATAATAAATAGTTTACTACAGCGAGACTTCAACAAAGTGCAGCGCTATTGCGACGACTGGAAACTTAAGACCAACTTCCAGAAATGTGAAGCCATCCTATTTAGAACCCCATTATATAAAGCCACGAACGACACAAGAAAAAACTGGCGAAAGTAAGTTATGGTGGGACCGCATGAAGGTAAACGGGAAACCAAGAGTGTAGTTAAATACCTTGACATCTGCCTAGATCAATATCTGTGTTTCAACAGACATGTAGAGGCTGCTTTAGCCAAAGCTAGCAAAACTTTTGCTATGACAAGGAGGAATTTCGCTGATCTATCATGTAAGTAGATCATCCGTAGACGGGCGATGATGCTACGGCCGGGAAATCAAGTGCACCGTAGACGAGTTCTTGCGCTTCAGTAGGGTTATCTCCTAAAGAGACCGGGACGATAATGTTGGACAGCGCCACAGTTCTGGTGGTTGAATGGCAAATAAAGACCTGGATACCAATGTCGGTAGAATAACAGTATCATCAGCCAGCTTACACAGACTTAGCTTTTCTAGAATTAGGGTAGTATGGTTTAAGTTAAGTTCTTTTAAATAAAATTAAAAATAAATTTAAAACAAAAATAGAAGTAAGTTGAATTTTAGGAAAAGAAAAAAGAAACCGACACAAAGTTTTCCTAATTTTTCTTTGTCATACAAATAGTCATAAATACAGCCACAAACAAAGTTCTGTCGCCGAAAGGGAAATTATATAATAGTCATGTTGTGGGATAAGTAGCCACAGAAAATTTAGTATATTTAATTTCAAAACGGGTTACCTGTTTTTCCTCTTTAGGTTCTTCCCCTCTTCGCGACCAGGGCGGCCACCGTCAAATGGTGATTCTGGAGAGAAGTCGATGTGTTTCTGTGGTTCCAAACGCACCACAAGCGATGGGATTTTCACCTCCTGCTTCCGAACTCAATTGTGTCTTTGGCCGATCAACACGCGAACATGATGGATAGAGTTGACCAGTCCAATTTTAAACACTTGCGCTTTAATCGGCGCTCCAAGAAATCAAAAACCTTTATTCCTTTCCCTCTTTTTTTAATTTCACAATTGACTCGTAGGAACGGGAGTTGTCCAAGTGCTTTACAATAACTTTTTCAATTTCAATTCTCTCTCCTTTACATTTCATTTATTCTCCTTTTAATTCTTTTAAACTTTACTTTTACACAATTGACTCATAGGAACCGGAGTTACTGCTTTTTTTATCTCTTTTTCCGCTGCTGACCAACCGAATTCGCAAAAACCGTATTCTAATATCATCTTTTTGTCTCGAATCAACAGTATCGAGCAACAAAAACAAAACAACCGGAATCACAACAAACCTGTCGTTCCTCTCTCTCCCTCTCCATCAACATCCACTCCGAAAACAGAAATCGAACTTGCACACGATCCACACTCGAACAGGAATACGTTCGCACACTCATCATGTGGATCGCGTGCTTTTCCCACCACCTTACCATCAAATTATATTAAAAACCAAATTATATTAAATGCAATTAAATGATGGGGGTGGCGGTAGCCGCACGTAACAATGTAATATTTAGCTTAGAGCATCTGCGCACAGACCAGTAAGTTGTAATATAAGATAATTAAGCTAGAATTTAAGCATTTTTTGTCTAGCATATAATGTCGAAATTAAGAATATAAAAAGAAAATAAAAAACGTTGCAAAAATGAAAAAAATTGAAATTTGCGTTATGTGTAATAGAAAAAAAAAGACGGCATTGCACCTGCTTCCGTCTATTTCAGAAACAGTTCCCTTGATTCCCAATTCTAGATTGCACCCATCCTATATGGGTGTTTATTATACTCGCAAAAGGGGATTTATTATAGTTTTCTTGTGCTGTTTGCGCCTCGATCCCATTTCCTAAGCATGTTTCAAAAACAAAAATAGTGTTTGTGGTTCTATTTTTTTCAATAAGGGGAAATACTTCTCGGCTTCGTAGTTTTATGTCTCGTATTCACCGGTGTAGTAATGCTCTCCCGTCTTATAAATTTCAGGCGTATATTATCGGGACGAAGAAGTTATATTTTTAATACAATATAATTTATTATGTATTATATATACAATATAGCTTAAGATAATTTAGTTACAGCAACTATAAAAAATTAGTGAATAAATATTGTTAAATCTAATTCAGTTACAACAACCATACAAATAAGTAAATAAAAACATGAAGATTTGCGGGAGCCCTTACATTATTGAAATCCTTCATGTGGAAACAATAAAAAAGACAATAGAAATTCATAAAATTTCTTCCTTCGGATACACGTGCGCATTTTCAAATGTTTACAATGATTACATTGATTGAAGTGGCCAATAACTCTTACCATCTTTTCTTCTTCAGAATGCCCACAGTTTGCTTAAGGAACCGTGAATTTTATACACCTAATTATTTAACATGTTAAATAAATACCTGATGTTATTTTAACCTTCTTTATTATTTCCGCATTTATATAAATAAAGAAAAAAATAATTTACAAGTTTTTGAATGGAATTCTATTGGTTCTACATCGGTCCACATCTGTCTCGTTTTATTCGTTGCGATTAATTCGAACCGTCGCACTGAGTTGTTGTATTTAACAGTCGTCTTGCAGAACGGACCGCCGTAAGCGTTCTCCAGCACACATCTCATAATTTACTTCGTATTCTCGAAAATCCCGAATCCTGATTCTTTTGACTGCGCCTAGTATTCCGATTTGCTTTATGTGCAGCAGGTGACGTGAAATCGTCCATTGTTTCCACTCACCCCATGTCGAATGGGATGTTGAAAACATTGTTAAGGAGGGTTGGGTTTTTTTTCCAACGTTCTTTTATACACAATTCATGTGTAGGTAGGGTTCCTTGCAATTCATGTCCTTTGTGGAAATGTTGAAGATGAGATAAATGTTGCAGTCAGTTTTTGAATGGAATAACTTTTTGTTTTGAAGGACCAAAAGGTGCGGTTCATCAATTCGAAAAGGAGTTTTTGAACGAGATTGTGTTCTAAGTAAACATATGAATATATAACGAGCAATATGAGATAGATGGGAAATTAACAAGGTAAAACCGCTTGTTTGAAATGAACCGAAGATAATTTTCAGATGTGAAGAAGGTATATTTTTTGTTCTTTAGATTTTCAAAATTTATTTATTTTTGGCACAGTCAATAAATCATAAAAATGAATGGTTAGGATATAAATCAGATATAAAACAGGTCAATGGGAAAATCCCGAAAGTAGTTTATGAAAACAATGTTTTGTCAAGAGGATGCAATACATTCTGTCAAAAAATACCGAGAGCTGATCATTTAAAAAGCCCGCTTAAAGGGATTGTCAAAATTAGGAACAACTGCCTTCTATCCTGACAAGAAGTTTGAGTGCGATGTCATTTAGCTTATTTAGTGTGCGCATCTTACGGAATCGACGACAGTTCTCGCCGCGAAATCTCTTTTATGTCTGCTAACGTAATTGTCCATGGTAAAAAAGAATGGTAATCCAATGAAGCAACATAAGGAGAATATAGAGGAGTGTTGGCTGTTTGTTCGTGAGTTCTTCGGCTACCCTGTGCAATTGTGCTGAGTAAACATCTTTGCTAATGGTTTTACCACTTCAGACGAAAAAATATTCTACACTCCACGAAAGCAAGTTCATCTCTGAAACATTTGTTAAGTCGTCTGGTGGGATTTCGCAAATGTAAATCTGATAAAGAATTTACACCCCTATACACCCTTTATCTCAAAATAAACTGAAATGGATTAAGAAAGAACACAAACAATGGTTTATTTGAAATAATCTCCCGAAGTGCATCTAATATTAATTAAAAATTTGTACCCAAGAAAGCTATACGTAAGATTGGTACCACTCACAAGGAAAGAGAAACAACGTTGTGAGGATTTTTCAGGTTTGGCGATATTTCGAACAACCGAGGTTTTGCGATGATTTATAACCAGGAATGTAAAATAAGTTTTTCGTTTCACACCTGAGACGAAAGAACAGTCGAAACAATAAATTTATTGCGTGAGGAACATGATTCAAGCTCACGCTAGGCACCAGGCTTGTCTTGACTCACTACATACTCTGCGAGACTGCTGTACGGCGCTGGGATTTCTTCGACCCTCTTTCGATGCCATGCATTTCAATACAGTTGCATGTACGTAATCTGTTGGACTCGCCACAATTTCAAAAAGGACAATCCGTACCGTAGAAAGTGAAAACTGCTGGCATGAACACGTTTTAGGAATTTTTTGGGATACGAATAGGATCATTTCTATTGACTGAAAAAGGAAAAACAATAAACAGCGCAGATTGAGCCTCAAGGTAGTATTGGAGTTATTTGTTTAAAAAAAAACCCCCATTTGGTGAGAAAAGAGTTTGTTTGATAATGACAATATTCATGTCTACAATCAATGAAATCAAGTTCGAATTGTTGCCCCACGAACCCTATTCCCTGGGCTATACATGTTCTATTTCCAAACTTTAAAAAATGGTTCGCAGGTAAAAACGTTGTTACGAATGAAAGGATAGAGTCTGGAGTTAATGGCTGTGAAGAGCTCACTATAAACGGAGTACCGAGCCTATTGGGCACTCTTGGAAAAAGTATATCGATTAATAAGAGATCATCTTAAGAAATGTTTTCCTAATTTTTAATGTATGTATGCTTCTCTAAGGGGGGGATGGGTGCGAACATACAGGGCAAAGTCTCTGATTGCCTTTAACGCGGCGAAGGCCAGGACGATCCTTGTCCCTGTTCAATCCAATGATTTAAAAAATTTTTCATGGAACGTACGCTCACTACACAGAGCTCGAGTTGCACAGCAGCTAGCCGATGCCCTGTCCGAATATAAGACTGACATAACAGCATTGCAAGAAATAAGATAGACAGGGAGTGGTGTTATTCAAAGAAAAGAGTATGACAGCTGTCACGCAAAACACCATGTGCTCGGGGTAGGGTTTTTAGTCAGCCAAAAACTGAAGCCTGCCATCATCGGCTTTAATGCAATAAATGAAAGGCTATGCACTCTCCGCGTGCGAGGCAAGTTTAAGAACATAAGCCTCATAAACGTTCACGGACCTACAGAGGAGTCCCCTGACAACGAAAAAGAAGAATACTATGAGAACGTCGAGCGGGCCCTCAATGCCTGCCCAAGATACGATGTGAAAATCGTTCTTGGGGATTTGAATGCAAAAATAGGTCGGGAGCCGGTTTTCAGGCACTACACAGGTTCCCATAGTTTGCATGAGAACACTAATGACAACGGACTACGAGTCATCGAATTGGCAGCATCGAAAAACTTGGTCGGTGCGAGTACCAGGTTTCCGCGTAAAGATATCCACAAAACCACCTGGGTATTACCTGATGGAGCCACTCGCAACCAAATTGACCACGTGTTGATAGATCGCTGCCACTCTTCGAGCCTGATGACGGTACGAACGTACCGAGGTGCCAACGTCGACTCGGATCACTATCTTGTTGGTATAGTTTTCCGAGCGCGAATTGCCTTACGGACACGTATTGCATCCGCGGATCAGGTTCGAATTAACACGGCTGCCTTACGCAATGAGAATACCAGTAACACCTTTGGTCATGCGTTAAGACTCGCCCTCGAAGAGTTCGACGGCGGGAGAGTAAGTCCAGGGGCCAGAATGCCGGGCGTAGAAGAGAAATGGACACGCCTTAAGAATACTGTCATCAGTACTGCCAACTCCATCTCAGGCAGGAGTCGTAGAGATCGGAACGATTGGTTTGATGATGAGTGCAAACTAGCGGCTGAACGTAAGAATGCTGCATACCGGGCAATGCAGCAGTCTCATAGGACGCGGGTACGCGAGGAGAAATCCAAAGAGCTCAGGAGATCTGAAAAGAGACTTCACAGACTAAAGAAAAGTACCTGAGAAAAAAACCTTGTCTGTGAAATAGAGAAGAGTAGAGAGCGAGGTCCGCACCAGGCGCGGTAGTTCTACGAAATAATCCGCAGTATGACGCGGTACACACCACACTGCACTTACTGCAAGGATAAAGAGGGTAATCTGATCACGGATCCTGAAGGCATTGTGGAGCGATGCGAAGTGCACTTCAATGAATTGCTAAATGGTCAGCTCACAGAAGAATTGGAGGCTCCACCAATGCAAGATCAAGACCAAATGCTGACGCCACCAAGCATTGAGGTAACATTAAACGCCATTAGACACCTCAAATCAAATAGAGCCCCTGGAGCTGATGGCATACCAGCTGAGCTGATCAAACAAGGAGGGACAGCGTTACATCACGCAATTCATGAGATCGTGGTGCACGTATAGGAGCAAGAGGAGATGCCGGAAGATTGGCGTCGCGGTATAATTTGCCCCATACATAAGAAAGGAGATATCACACCGTGCAGCAACTATAGGGGTATAACATTGCTGAGTAGCGCCTATAAGATACTCTCCACTATCCCACAAGACCGGATAGCCCCATACGCTAAAGCCATCATTGGTCAATATCAGTGTGGCTTCATCCCAGGCAAATCAGCAATTGATCAGATATTCACCCTTAGGCAGGCGATGGAAAAATGTCAGGAATTTAAGATTCCATTATATCATCTGTTTATAGACTTTAAGGCCGGCTACGACAGCATAGCCAGGGTAGAACTATATAATGCCATGAGAGCATTCGGCATTCCAAACAAATTGATACGACTTTGTAGGTTGGCCATGACCAACGTAACCAGTCAAGTAAAAGTAGCGGGATTGCTGTCCAAACCAATAAACATCTATAATGGACTCCGACAAGGGGACGGTCTGGCCTGCCTCCTCTTCAACCTGGCGTTGGAGAAAGCAATCCGTGACTCTGGCGTTACAACAAGAGGGACTATTGTCACCAATTCCAGCCAGATACCTGCCTATGCAGATGACATCGACATCATCGGTAGAACCGAATCGGCGGTACAGGAATCCTTCACCCAGATCGAGCAGGCGGCACAAAAACTGGGACTGCACATTAATGGGGGAAAAAGTAAGTACATGGTGGCAACTTCTGCCAAGAGAAGACCTAACGTTGGTTAAACTATCAGGGTAGTGGAGCACGAATTTGAAGTAGTGCAATCCTTTAACTACCTTGAGTCAATAGTATCAGCCGATAACAATATGGAAGAAGAAATACGCGAACGGCTGATTAAATCCAACAAAGCCTACTATGGTCTATCAAGGCTCTTTAAATCCCGAAACTTATCCAGAACATCCAAGCTACTACTGTACAAGACCATGGTCTTACCAGTACTCATGTATGGATCCGAGGCCTGGGTGCTTAATAAAAGGCACTCTGAACTCTTGGCCGCGTTCGAGAGAAAGGTCTTAAGGAGAATTGTTGGCCCCGTACGAGGGTTGCCTTTTATATTTCGGGATTAGAGAACAAAAACAAATATTGATCATCGAAAATCACTTTATTGTTTTTCAAAATATTCCCCATGAAGATCTATACACTTTTGCATGCGTTTGAACCAATTGTCGAAGCACTTTTGCCACTCTGATTGAGGTATCTCCAACACATGCATTCTGAATGCAGCAACCGCTTGTTCAGGTGTCGAAAAACGTTGACCTCTCAGTTTGTTTTTTACGTACGGGAATAAAAAGAAGTCATTCGGTGCCAAGTCAGGACTATACGGCGGATGAACCATCAAATCGATGTTTTGGGTACTCAAAAATTCAGTTGTCGCAGCCGATGTGTGAGAGCTCGCATTGTCGTGGTGAAGATTGATCCGTCTTCGGCGGTTGGTTTTCCTGATTTCTTGGAAGACAACTGGCAAAGAAATGGTTGTGTACCACTCAGAATTGACTGTTCTGTGTTGTTCTAGTGGTACGGTTGCGACATGTCCAGTTTTTCCGAAAAAACAGGCGACCATTTGCTTGGAAGTCCTTCGTGCGCGAACAACTTTTGTTGGATTTGGCTCATCTTGAAACACCCAGACAGTCGACTGCTGTTTACTTTCGGGCTCATACGCGTAAATCCACGATTCATCACTTGTCACGATGTCATAGACGTGTTTCGAAGCACCGCGACCGTATTTTTTGAGCATTTCTTTCGACCAATTGACACGAGCCTCATTTTGGGCGATTGACAAATTGTGTGGGATCCAACGCGAACAAATTTTTTTGACAGTCAAATGTTTATGCAATATTGAATGTATGCTGGTCCCACTAACGCCTAAGGTTGTCTCAATCTCACGATAGGTCACATGACGATCTTCCAATATCAGTTCGCGCACAGCATCAATGGTTTTCGAAACAACAACTGATTTTGGACGACCTTCACGAAATTCATCTTGGAGTGAACTACGACCACGATTGAATTCACCATACCATCGATAAACACTGGTCCTTGATGGAGCTTCATCGCCAAAAATTGAATTAAGTTCATCCATGCACTGTTGCTGAGTTAATCCACGCCGAAAGTTGTAAAAAATAATCGCACGAAAATGTTGACGATTTAATTCCATTTTTGGGCCGAGATGAATCTTTTAAGTTACTGTAAACAACACAAATAGCGCTCGTATGTCAAAACGTTCTGAGTGCGTATAACCTCAAAAATGTCCAACTTTACGACAGAGCTATCAATTGCCGGATTGCCAAATCCCGAAACATAAGAGGCAACCCTCGTATATGAAGGAAGGACGATTCCGGAGACACTACAACCATGAGTTGTACGCAATCTACCTTGAAGCTAATATTGTAAGAAAAATCAAGCTCGGTAGACTCCGGTAGGCGGGACATCTAGCTCGAATGAGCGAAGAGGAGCCTGCCCGGAAAGTCCTTTGTGGCGCGGCAGACCTTGTCTGCGATGGAGGGATGGCCTAGACCGGAGCCTGGGAGTGCCAAACTGGATGACATCGGCTCGAAATCGGGACCGGTGGAGAGATTTGTTAAATAAGGCCAAGACCGGATCCCGGTTGTAGTGCCGATGATGATGATGATGCTTCTCTAAGTCGGGTTCATTTGGGGCAACCCTCACGCATATGTATATATATATCATTGTTAATTTTTTACACTGAAAATTTCAAAACTCAATCTCGAATAAACTCGATCAAAAATACGACAAAGAAAAAGTGTTTTGATCACCGAGAATGCAGATAATAAAAAACACGCCCAGTGGGTTTTCTAATCCCACTTTTCAGCTGGCATTTATTCTCCTTTTACTATTGAAAGATTCATCTACACGTAGTCATCCTCCATGGTCTGTAGGCATTCTACATTTTCTCTATGTGGTGCTTCCTCTATTATATGTGGTAAATTGCATTATGTCGCTTCTGAATTGGGTAGTCTTCCGTAATTATTGTACTGCAACATACATACTTCGGGTGCTTCGATTGATATTAGCAGTTTGCGAAGGTATATTGCGCTGCTACTACTTTCTAAACAATGAAATATCCCTAAGTCGAAGATTACAACACTCGTCCATTCAGACTTCGGCCCCTTTCACTACATTTTTTCTAGTAAAATCTACAATTTGGTTATAAAAAATTCGCCCCTAGCTGAGGGGTGAGATAAGCTGTTAAAGAAACTGCTCTAAATATTTGTCTGCAGTTTTTCTGCTCGACTTCTTGTTTTATTCTTTTTACTTTTGCGTACAATTTCTAACATCTGCTGTCGAGTTCGCAAGATTTTCTGGTTCTTTTTGAACTTGCTGCAATAAGTTTTTCGAGGTAAATTCATAAGCTCAATTTTACAAGAGACAAACCTGTCAGCAAATTTCAAACGACAGGTGTTTATAGTACTTTAGCGCTCTGTTTACCTCCATTGATAGCTTGACTTTCAGATTCTACAACGGCTTTCTGGGTAGACTTCACTAGTAATTCACACCAACATGGGATAATTAGTGACGAATGTCGTGGAACAACATTACGTGACTATTTCTTGACTTCGGTAAGACTGAGTATCGAGTGATAGTTTAGCGACAAAGGCAACAGACCGGAACATTCATCCAACAAGAGGTGTTCCTTGGGTACTTATACAAATAGGAAAAAGTTGATGGATTGCGAAGGGGAAGAAAAAATTATAATTACGGGTTTTGATTAGGCGGTGGGATTTCTTGTTGATTGCCGGGGTGGCCACTCAGGTGAGGCAATAAATGTTTATCGAGGGTGCGCTTGCACTGAACTTTGCTTACGAGCTAACACCAACTCACATGTAAAAACGAAAAATTAATCGCTGTTTTTATTTGACTCAATACTTTTTTAAAGGAGAGGAAGAAGAATTTGCGCTTTTGACGAACCTAATATTTTTCGATTTAAGATTGAACTACTCGCTTTTGCCTCTACCCAATCGGCTTTGATGATTGCCCACAATTCGATGTCATACTACACTTACTACGTTGTTAGTCACTTCGGATCGTTTCATGGTTTGGTTTAATTAAATTTGATGTTCGGATATGACAGGTTTTCCAATTTTAACACACGTTTGGACTATCAGTTATGCCACAATGTCAGTATCCGAATAGATATTAAACTAAAAAAGGCATATTTCTTCCAATGTCTAGCTCAAACATTAGTTATCGGATACACCTTTTTCGGTGAATCGTTTTCGCCGTTTTTATTAGCAGAAATTTATTTTTGCAATGCCTTTTTTTTCAGACCAGAATCGATGACGAAAACTTAAATTAAAAAAAAACTTAGGTTTGTTATTAAAAATGTAATGTGTTCTAAGTGTAAATCATGATATTAAAAAAAGAAAAGAAGATATTTGACTAAAGCTTTGCTAAATACCCGCCACAGATTCAACTGATGACTATTGCAATTGTGATAATTCGGCACAATTATTGGATGTTAAGTTGGTCCCTATGTTCCGGAATACTACGCTAATAATCTATAAGCTTCTTGAAATGGTTGCGAAAAATCCTTGACCATCTTTGGGAACTTGGTTGATGGACACGGTTAAATAAAATCTCAGAGCAATCTCTAGTAAGTTCGCTTTTCCTGAGAGAAATAAAATGGAAAAACAAAAATAGTCGTTTAGCATGTGTGAGAATAAATCAAAATTTAAGTTGCTCCACATTAAAGTATTGGACAGAAACACGATATCTCTCCCGATAAGCTTAGTTCAGTTTATTGACTTAATTCAAGCAACATAATTACCTACAACTAAAGTATATATAACTTACAAACTAAAGAGCGTAAGAAATAACTTAACTGAGCTTAACCTAGAGTAACCAGGACAAATTAAGAAGGCACGAGTAGGGGCGGGAGGTGGGGGCAGGTTATAATAAACTGTAGAAGCACCGCCTAAGATTGGTGGTGAGAATGGTTAAGGAGGCGGTGCTTGAGAGTATGGGTAGAGAGGTCGAAGTCAAACAAGGTGGAATTGGAGTTGACATTTCTCAACATCTGTGAAAGGGGTTCATTGAGACCATAAGAGGCACGGCTGGGTGGAACGTTGAGAAAGCGGAAAGAGGAATTAAGTTAAGGAAGTAGGCGCACTCGATCAAGCCGGAGAAGACCCAATGAATGAACACCATGTCAGCCAGAACCCTGCGCTCCTGAAAGGTTCTGAGCTTGATTAATTTGAGACGATTAATGTACGGGGCAGGAGTAAAGGGTTTTCCCATCCTAGCCCTCGGAGAGCGTACTGGAGAGAGCGACGTTGAATACTTTCGATTCTACAGATATGGATCTTGTGATAAGGGGACCATACCTGACTAGTATATTCAAGCAGCGGACGGATAAAGGTAAGGTAAAGGGATTGAGTAACGTAAGGGTCGGGGAATTTCTTAAACCATCGCTTCACGAATCCAAGGAAAGAATTGGTTTTCTGGATCGTCTCATCAATGTGAGAAAGGAAGTTAAGCTCCCTGTCGCAAAGGATCCCAAGATCGCAAATACACTGGACAATGGTCAGGGGTTAGTTATGAAGAGTATAGGAACGCGAGGATGAGTTAATACGCTTACGGGAAACGGCTATAGATTGGAATTTAGCGATGTTAAGTACAAAGCCATTTTTGTCACAGCAAGTCAAGGTTTGTTTTTTTTTGGTTTCGGTAGGAAGGTGGAAATCTTCAAAAGATACCTCTTGACCGATCCAGAGGCAGGCCGGGTTTTTACCAACTAAAACCACCTCGCCAGGCTCATATTCCCGTTGATCCCCGCGGAACTTTCTTTTAGATATTCCATCGCGGGGCGGGACGGAGTTTACCTGTTACTCCGCTCGTCGCGTCGCAACTGCTGCATCATTTCACAGAGAATACCATTTGTTACGGACCATGCCTGTTTTGAACTAAGCATGTATTCTATTACTCCTCCAGGAGTAACTGTCCGTCTCATATGTCTCTCCAAAATCGTTCGTGCGGTCTCGAATCTCACGCACTCTGTGAGTACGTGTTCCGCATTTTCTATTTTGCCTTCGCAATACAAGCAGTATGGGCAAGTATTACCGAAAGCATCCATGTTCTGATATTAGCTGAGTCAGGTGGTAATTCAGCTCGCCATGTTTCCTTTTCACACATGTTTCTATATCAGGTATCATGGTGTGGGTCCATCTTCCTTTGGTGAAAGGATCCCACCTTCGTTGCCATTCTCTTAGGCTTGAGAGCTCTAATTGTGACCGCATTCTCCGACGATCCTCTTGAGAGACCTCATGCAATGCAGCGTTTTATTTAGCTGCTATGTCAGGTGGCGTCCTCCCGGCCAGAATATTTATAGCTTCTTCGGATACCGTTCGGAATGCACAACATACTCTTAGTGACGCCAGTCTATGTGCGAAGTTCACTCCCCTCATGTACGACTTATACTGTCCGGCTCCTGCCCATATGTGAGCTGCATACATTATAATGGAGGTGTTGACACTGGTTATGAGTTTCCTTATGTGGGGTCGGGGTCCTCCAACATTGGGTAGCAGTCTCGCTAAAACTTTGCATACTCTTGCTGTTTTTTCACTCGTTTTCCCCAGGTGTTCCTTGAAGCTCAACCCGTTGTCGAGTATAACACCAAGATATTTAATATAAGGACTGGATCTGATTATTTGTCCTATTTCCAAATCAATGTGCAACTTTCTTGCGACTGCTTATTTAAACCACATTCGTTTTATATCCAGCTAGTTTCAGTCCGGCCATATCTAGCCAGCATTTAATGCTCTGGATTGCTTGGGAGCAAATATTCTCCAGGTCATCTAGATGTTTAGCTACAGCCACTATTGCCAAATCATCTGCGTACCCAATGATTATAACCCCCTCCGGTACATTGACCCTGAGCACACCAAGTCAAGGTCTGATTGCAGCACTGCAGAATCAAGTGGTGACTCGATGATTTTGTATAATTTGGTATCATCAGCGTATAGGGACAAGCTGGAATTCTTAATGACTTTACAGACGTCATTAGTGGCCAGTATCAATAGCAGAGGCTAATAACCTTGCCCGGAAAAACAAATTATTATGGAAAATTTAACAAGCCTCAGACTTGTTAAATAAGGCCAAGACCGGATCACGGTTGTAGTGCCGATGATGATGATGATGATGATGATGATGATGATGATAAATAGGAGAGGACCCAGGTGGCTACCTTGAGGGACCCCACAGGCTGAAAGTGGACGGATGTTTTGATTAAACTAAACACCCGATGTTACAAATGAAAGGCGGAGTTAATGTTTGGTCGTAAAATTCAGTTGCTTAATTTTTGTAATATGGACGAATAATTCGACTTTATGTTTGATGTTACCCTTGTGTAGTGTGGATTTTGTGTCGATGTTCCAGTGATTCCCTTGTGTTATATAGATGAATGTTGGACAATGATTTCCGTGGAAACCTTTTCGCTTCTCTTGTTGAAACTTCTGATGGACTTAAATTATTGAAGTCAATAAAACTTATAACGTACACCAACTTTTACACTGCCGTTGCTTTTTGCTCCGTATCTTATCCTTAAACGTTCTACTTCTTCTTTCTTAGAGCTGTTCGGTTGAAAATCTTTATTGGTCTCGTTAGAAATGTGTCGTTTATTTGACATGATATTCTTTGTTCGGTTATCGCAGATCAAGATTAGTATTTTCGTCCTGTTCTCTTGATCTGTCCCCAGTTTTTCCCGTGTCACAACAAAAGTTGTTAATATTTCCGAGTTCACAATATTTCCTTCTGGCATTGAATGTGTTGTGTGTTGCCAGAGAGGGGGAGTTTTGTGTGGAGTCTGTGGACAGATAACATGGAGACTCTTTTTGATGGAAAGCTCTCTTTCCGACGGAGAAGATGGTTCTGGGTCGATAGATAAAGAGCAGGGTGGCTGGTGCTGCAGACTGCCGTATTCTGCTTCTTGTACTAGTATGGAGTTGATGCTGCATAGACTACATATCGAACTTTCCAAGCAACTGGTCCTGCAAACTGCCGTATTCTGCTCCTCGTATTTGTGTGGAGTTGATGCTGCACAGACTACATATCGAACTTTCCAAGTTTGTGTTGGAAACTATTAATGCTCTGTTTTGAAGTTTGATAGTGAGACTTGCTTTGGAGCCACCAGTTTCGAGGAGCCATTTGTTCATCTTATTCTTGGTATCCGTCTTAACATGTGTATCGCTTGCTTTGGGAGCTGCTATTGGCATTTGGAGCTGCTGTTGAATATCGGCGATCCACATCTAGTGGTCCGTCAATTAGTTCCATATCACATGAAGGAATCGGTGCTTGCTGCGGTATGATGAATCGATAGCTGCGATCGTCGTTGGAGCTTCTGAACAGGGATATCACCAATAATATATATATAGGTATTGCTGCGGCGGCGAAGGTGAAGATAAAATATCAAAGCTTATGCACCTCGTCGTTAGCGTTAGGTTACGTATCCCGATATCAACATAAATATATTATCGTTACCTATTTGGCACCGTCAGTATCTTTCCGGCTGTGCCAAATTGTAATGTTATGTGATTTAATATTACCTGATTGGATGTGGGCGGTCCGCTCCGCTCTTGCTGTTCCTGGTCTCAAGTAGACAGTTAAACGCGGAGAAAATTTTGGTTCATTCTTTACTTTTATTACCGTTTCCTTACCTATTACTATTTTTTATTTAGGAACAAAAGCCCCGCTTTGGCTACTAGACTGAGTTTTATCTTATCAGAGTAAAATGCCCGCTGTACTGTGGCAAGGCTACAACCTTTTATACTGATCGATTAACTTTCAATTATTTACTCCGTTCGATTAGCTCTCTCTTCTATTCCGTTGCAACCACTCTTTGTATACCCAAATTAGGGGCGCAGAAACGCAAACGATGCATCTCATTCCGCTTGGACTTCGACTCAGAACGTATGACTCATACAATTGCCTAACACGAGTCATCTGCATTGCTTAATTGCTATCGCCGCTTGATTGATATATTTTAGGTGCATCGGCCTTGGCTTAGCAATTGTATTACTTAATTGATGTTGGCATTTGACCGAACAAATTAAAGTACAATAGCCCACGTTCAAGCCATTCGTATCGTTTAATCGATTTGCGTTTCATCGCTATGTCTGGATTTTGTGTGTGCGATGTGAACATTAATTGTATTATGTGAATTGAATATATGATATTAATTGTGGGAAGAATCACATTGATTGAGAGAATTGCAGTTGGATCGTATGCGTTAATTGGTTAACGAGTTATGGGGTTTATGTAGCGGGATGCAACAAAGGTAACGACTTCGATGATGAGAAGGTAATTGACAATGACGATTGATAGGAGATGTGTGGCTCTCAGATAATTCTTTTACCATTTCCGATGATACTGTTATTCAACGATACAGCGCCTGGTGTTATCGCAGATAGGATTGATTTACATGGCTGCTCACCAATTTCCGTGTTATAGAGTGATTCTCTGAGCTGCTCCTATTATAATTGCCGATAATAGCGCTGCCTGGATGGTTGTTGCCGGTAGATATGGAGGGGTTGCTAGTCGAATGATAATGATGACGAAGAAGTAGATAGTTGTTACCTAACAATTCACTCGCACTGTTATTTGTTATTGACGTTGAACAATCATTTTGCGACCAGTTATGCGATGGAAGGGATAACAATTCGCTCTCTTGACGTGAGCCATCCAGGAATAATGTGGGTGACCTCAGACTCTAGTCTGAGCTGAACACAAGACTGTGATAACCTTCCGATTGGACACATGACGATTGCCTTTGAAGGTGAAAGATAGATTGAACAATGGTCGGGGATTGGTTACAAATGGAATAGGGACGTTCGGATGAATGAATACACTCACGGGAAAAGGTTATAAATTGGCATTTGGCGATGTCAACTACAAAGCAATTTTTATCACACCAAGTTGAAAAGTTGTCAAGATATATCTTGGTGTCACCAGCGTATAGGCACAAGCTAGAATTCTTAATGACCTTTTCAATGTCATTACTGGCAAGTATAAATAGGAGAGGGCCCAGTTGGTTACCTTGGGGGACCCCAGAGTCGACAAGGTAGGGTTGGATATCGTGGCCCTGAATGCCAGAAAAGAAATGATTTTTATATAACCCACTACGAATAATACTCGTAAAGCAGCTTCATTTTGGATAGGAGGCTGGATGGCTTTAATGGCTATGAAGTTAAGTAGTCCGAGCAAACTCATATTATCATAATTCACACATTCAATTCACATTTCTGTTTAAAATCTACCTGATTGATATGTTCACAATTGGAAAGCCCTAGCAAAAAAATACATTCCAACGGTAACGTTGTAGCAGAAGATTTTATTTTTTTGTACACTACACACGTAGAAATGGATACTTTGATGTGCCCTTAAATGTCAGAGCACAGTGCGATCGGGAGGAGAGGAAGTGGATAAGGAAACGAGGTATCGATGTACATTGATCTTAATTGCCTGAACATTACAACGACGAGGAAACACATGATCTGATAGAGCATTCCACATTCGTGTGGTTCGGCTAAAGAATGACTCTCTATGTTTTTTTTTTGTTGTGCGCCTGAAGTTAATTCTTAGTTTAACGAGTATCGCGGGAAAATATTCTTCTAGTAACTTCAGTTGAACAACGACCATAACAATACCTATGAAAAAAGACAAGCATGATACGTTGCGCCTGTGTTCTATCGACGGAATTGATCGAGGGCGTGTAGCGCAGTCTTGGATGCGCCTGACCAAATGGAGGAGTTCAACTCCATTTTGAGACGAACGTACGCCTTGTAAATAGTGGCCAGCTTGGATGGAGTGAGGTATCTTTTGCATCTCTTAAGGAACTCCATACATTTGGCTTTCCACAGCTTCAAATATTTGGTCGCTCTAATTAAGAGTAGAATTAATTCGAGTGCCGAGGATTGATAATTCCACTTTTCGGTAAGGTGCGCCATCAAATCTCCTGTGGACCGGTTGCTACGAAAGCCGTATTGGCGGTCATTGAGGGCGCCATTTGATTCCAGGTATTTCGAAAGTTGCCGGTTAATCAGTGATTCCAATACCTTGGACAGAATAGAACTCAGTGCAATGGGTCGATAAGAAGAGAGGAACAATTTGTCGCGCTTTTGGGAATTGGCTGAATGTTTGCTGATCTATCTGGGAAACGGCCAATAGAATAAGACAAATAGAAAAGTTTCTACAGTAGTGAAGAAGAATATCTCGTCAAAAGAAGGGCGGAGTGTTATCTGGGCCAACGGATTTGTTTACGTTTAGCTTCTTGAGTGCGCAGGCAACAGTACGCGGTCGAAAGTGAATGTGGCTCGTTGTGTGCTGTTTATGCTCAAGTTGAGACGGAACTGATGTGGTATCAGGCAGCATTTAGTTCGTTTCAAAACTAGTCTGTCAGCGACCTTTAGTAAAGAAATGGGGGAGGAGACCGAGTTGAATAAGCGCATTGCAATCAGTTCTAGCTGTCCTGAATCTTTTTCGGTTTTCCTCAGTATGTTTTATTTATACACCGGAACCTCAACTGTTTAACCTTAATGGAATAAATGTTCGCACACCAAGTAGAATCATGTCGGCCAATGTGTCTGCTATAGAGTCAACATCGTTATTGAGGAAAAATAAATACCAATTCATCGTCATCGGCACTACAATCGGGATCCGGTCTTGGCCTTATTTAGCAAGTCTCGAGGCTTGTTAAATTTTCCATAATAATTTATTTTTACGGGCAAGGTTATTATCAATTCAGCTTCCCAAAACACTCGTTCACACATTCGCAGTTGGCTTTCTTATAGAACCATACTGTTATTTTCGGAGTTTTCTCTTTAGCGTTGCTGTTGGTTAGAACAAATTAAGCTAATACGACACTGTGATCTAAGGTCCTCAAGGCCGAAGAAACTTCAATTGTGTATTTGTTCGGGCGCGAAATAAGAAACAGATTCAGTGTGTTTTCGGAAAGAGCATCTGTGTTTGGGACCACTGTTTGCTCATTGACGAGTTGAGTAAAACTATTGGAAACAACAAACAGCTGCACATACTGGTCTTCATGTGTTGTGTATCCAGAGTGGTGAAGCTATATCGTTTGCGACGATAGTGAAGAACGTGTAATTCGAACTGACGCTATGACGGTTAGAATCACTAAAAATTTAACCAATGCTCAACACATCAGGCCACTGCCGCGTATACGAATTCGATTTCTAAACTCAAGTACACTCAACCGATGTGGTAGTGTTATGTTATCGCTATGGTATACGGCTCTGATGTTTTGCTTATTCGTATTTCCTTTACGTGGTCTTCACTATTGGCTTGTATATTGTGTGTGTATCTGTTAGAAACGTCACAAAGCCACTGAGAGTTATGCACATTGAAATCACCCGCAATAACGATTTCAGTGTGCGGATATTGAGTCAAGATCCTATCGATAGAATCAGACAGGACATCAAATTCATTAAAGGATGCGTTTCTCTCCAAGTTTGGGTTCCGGTAAAGAAAGCAGTAATCTATATGTCTATCAACGTGAAGTTTTAATCAGAGAAATTAAATTCTGGGTTGGAGCGGAGCCCATATTGTGGCAAAAGCTGATAACCAATATCACTTTGTATGTACGTGGCTATACCACGACGTGGAAAGAACAGAGGCACTATATTATAACCGGGTATACTAAAATCATAAATATCTGTATCAGTTATTACTTGGGTTTCGCTCAGTGCAAGAATTGCTGGTTTCTGGTTAGAGACGTTTGCAGACACAGGAGAAATTATATCGTAGGCCGCCAATGTTACAAAGACCGATGTGAAATTTCCGCTCCATTGAAATGCTCTGACACAGAAAACTAATACCGCCTGAGAATAGGATGCTGCAGTACTCTGCTTCATCAATCCCATTTAATACAATTAACAATTAACAATTCACTTAACACAATATTCATATCGCACTTGATGCAATTACTCATTAATTGCCCACCTGCAACGCGCAGTCATTGCCAACTCTAGAGTACTCGCTATTTACTTACCAGTACATTTTTTGCACCATATCGTATATCGTCATTCTATATCTATAAGCAAACGCCTGGAATGTGTAATTGCTGGCGCCTTTAAAAAATACAACGCCTGCAAAAATGCAACGGATAATGACAATTACCGTTCGCCATAGAAATGCTTACACCTACGAAAGAGGGGCATATGGATAATGATTCGGAGGTGACGAAACGAATCTTGAACCAAGGCCACTGCACTTCAGGTGGATCGCTCAAGCGGATTAAGCAAAATGAATGACTCGTGTCGGGAGAATGCACTCCATGAAGGTCACAGCAGGCTGATCGAAACTGCGGCAGGGTAAATGACTTGCGCTTGGGGTTCGGTTGAGTGGAGAAGAATTATAATAATAATAATTTGAGTATAAAAGGAGTGATTACGAAAGGAATTAAATTATAATTAATCGATCAGAGTAAAAGGTCGCAGCCTCGTATAAGTACAGTGGGCCTTTTCATCATTACCATCATCATCATAATCGGCACTACAACCGGGAACCGGTCTTGGCCTTATTTAGCAAGTCCTGAGGATTGTTAAATTTTCCATAATGATTTGTTTTTCCAGGCAAGGTCATTAGTCGCCTGACAGGCGGAAATACTAACCACTATAATAGCGAGGAGCTACAGTGGGCCTTTTACTCTGGATAAAAAAGCAACGAGCGAAGTAAAATAAATTAACTTAAATTAAGTAACAAAAGAAAAAGTTTACTAAATAAATAAATAAAAAGTTAAATAAATAAAAGATATTAGTACAATAAAAAGGAAAAGGTAAAATTGTCTTATTTTTTTTATAACTCTCGGCTCAGTAACTCTTCCCTTAAGGGATTAAGGAAATACGGTTGCGAGGGATAACAATGCGAGTCAGGAGCAGCGATAGATGAACGAAAGCAACCACTACAGGTATTATACCCTTGTAGTAGCTGTCCCACTAGATCCGTGCCGAAATGCAGGTCACATCCTTTCTATGAGGAATATTACGCCACTCAAACACGAAGAACCATCCAAAAATTATAAGTCAATCGAGAGCATCGATGCCTGAGGTACGCAACCTCTGTAGGGGTGAAAAGAGGAAAAACAAGAACACGAAAAGAAAGGGTAGAAAATTTCCCCCACTACACCTCAGTCGCGCGTGTTTTTTCACACTTTCTGATGTTCTCGGGCGCATTCAGCGATCCATTTATTTATTTTGGAATCTACAAATAGCATTGCACTGCACTCGGACGCGTGTGGAAAGATCCGTTTGTGTACTTCGGATACCACAGAAGACTTGACGCTCGAACCAATAGTGCAATTGGGTATCCTATGTTTACTTAAGATACCCAAAACGGATTGCAGAATTGATCCGATGGTACGAATCGCGTGGCAGAAGCGCACGTGCTGACTCGTCGGCGGTTAGACTTGTTAGACTAGCATACAAGAGTTGGGAGTACAAATTAGGTCGGTCCAAGTTTATAAAGTTAAAAATGCCATTATTTTAGAACAAAATGAAGGAACTGATTAATCAAAGTATTTTCCGCCCACTTTTACCCATCTCTCAGGTAATTTTTGAATTCCATCTCGAGACATTCTAAGTTAGGAATCAATTTTTGATTTCTGCGAAAGAAGGGGATCGGTGGCCCACCAAATCAAGCCGCATTCGTCGGCGGATGCAGCAAAATATCCGTTTCCAAATATTTGTACGACTTGCAACAAGAAGCCGAGCGTTTTCATGAAGAAGAAAATTTGTCAAATTTTTGTTCATATTTCGACCATTTTTTTCATAATCCAGGGCTCCAACAGTTACAACTTCGCAACATTTAATATTTACCACACACACTTGCTACACTATTTAGTTACATCACACATTCCACTGTGCAAATAAAACACACTAGTGATTCAAAACCTAATATTTAAATTTTATTTCAATTAAATTTTTATTTTAGCTAGACACAATCACAGTATGCACACAATTTTAACTCACTCTCGCTGGCCAACCGCACGACTTCAACACATGTCCTTTTTCCATCTTCGATGACGTATATATCCGCGATTTTGTATAATTATATTTTTAAGCGCGACGGGCTTTTACTCTGTTCGTTTAGGACAACGGTTTTACTTAGACTTTTTTATCTCTCCTTCGACCAAGCAGACCGAAGGACACATCCATTGTTTGCACACACGATAGATCGTCTTTCCAACACAACAGAACTATGTCTCGCAGTACATTTTATGTTTGTCTAACATACATTTTGTTTGTGATACAATTCTTAGAACCTTGAATTTACACAAGTGTTCATTTATGGGCAACGACGACAAAGATATTTTGTATATCTTATTGCTTCCCTACCATGGAATTGCTATCAGTTTTTAATAGCACATTATTTCCTTTGTGCCGTCATAGATCTTTGCAAGATGTGCTATCTGTATTCTGTTACGTGGTAACTTCCCCCCGCCGCCCTTGTCTCGTCGAGAAATGTAATAGAAATTAACCGGCTTACATAACATGTAAACGCTAAGCAATAATTAAACTTAAATACAAATAAATTAAACATATTCATTTAAGCAATGTACATTTCAGCCATAAGCATACATAAAATATATATTAAAATTGGTATAAAAAAAAAACAAATAAACATAGCAGGTGCATAAACCCAGCTCTATTTGACGAAGACAGTTTCGATCAGTTTCGAAGTTGATCGTAGCCAAGTTTCTTCGCCGAGACAACGGTACCAGAGAACAAAGAGGTAACATGATCCGCCTGTATGTGTATTTAGGATTGCACTTTACAGGTACTAATTCCATCGGATATTTTGATTCGGGTTAATCAACATATGGGGACTCACATGAAGGTAAATCCTGTTAATGATGGGGCGTATCCCCAAAAGGGTAAGTATTACGGGGTGGTAGACGTTGCGTATAACAACGCGAATCGGTTATACCTATAGCTATACCAATGGGTTTTAAATCCATCATATACAGAGCATGTCAGTTGAGGTCGATGGAAACGAATGATCGGGAGTAGTACGTTCTGTCAATTAGCCGGAATTTCCTATTTAATATTTCCGCGTAGGCCTATTGTCAAATTTCTTTTTGCCACTAAGTTGGCAGCAATATGAGACATAATGGCCTCAAGTTTGATCCCTATCTGTCAGGATGTTTACAACCACTGATTTTGTTGGTTCACCTCAAGTACGTTTTTCAATTTTTAGAATGGATAATTTAGTCGACCAAAGGACAGTCAAAACGGTGGTTTGTTTAAAAGCGGACGGGCTCCAAAGAAGGCAAAGGCCGTGAAATCAGCTAGAAAGATTATGGCCACTCTCTTTTGGGATGCACCTTATATTATCTTTATTGACTATTTGGAAAAGGGACAGATGATAACTGGACATTATTATGCGTCATTATTAGGTCAGCTAAATGGTAAATAGAAGAAAATTGTCCTCATTTTTTAAAGAATTATTAACCTGCCTCGTCCCATTGTGAGCGAGTTCTGGACGAAAAACTCAACTATCATAATCGAACAAGCATCGTATTCACCAGATTAAACCCCAACCCGGCCCGCGATGGAATACTTAAAATTAAATTCCGCTGGGATCAACGGAAATCTGTGCTGGCGGTCGGTGGTTTTCGTCAGTAAAATTCCGGCATCCCCCTAGATCGGTCGAGAGGTAATTTTGAATATTTCCATCTTCCTCCCGAAACCAACCTCCGGTTGGTAGAAACCTTGACGTGGTGCGGGGGCTTAAACTACAACGAATCACTCAGGCTACATTGACGGAAACATATGTTATGCTTCCAGTAGGGTCACCCATGTCAGACAGGCTAACGAGGAGTAACACACAAAGTTCTACCACGCCTGATCCAGGGTGTTACGCGTCACCGGGCCCATTGAATGGTTTACAGCCAGGGGTATATGGGCTGTATTATAATCGCGCCTCCGTGACACCGGGTCGAATCAGAGCAGTAAGCAGACTTTACCATATCAAAGCGGGGCTCTGATATGGCCGACTATTTGAATCCCCAAAAACTCGTGGGAACAAAAATGAATTATCAATATACAAAAGAACAATCCCTCAAAAAGCCCGGTAGGCGTAGGTGTGATGAGTCGACACTGCCATAAGGGAACAAATCATCAAGAAAACACCGACTCGGCAAAAAGAAGACGTAGATAAAAACGGAAAAAGCGGAATATACGCGTCAGGACGTGGAATGTTCGTTATATAAACCAGGCGCGATACAGACGGTCGTACAATACTCGAAACAATATAAAATGGATATCGTCGCGCTTCAGGAAGTCCGACTCCCACATCAAGTAATCGAAATCAACGGGTTTGCACCGGCTTTTGGAGGCACAGACACACATAACCTCGGAACCGGCTTCATCATAAGCAAGAAGATTACGCCCCATGTAAAAGATGTGAAATTTATTAATGACCGAATGTCCGTGCTAAAAATACAGAGCCCATGGTACAATTATGTATTTATAAACCTACACGCTCCAACAGAATCTACCGATGAAGAAACGAACACACGTTCTACGAGACCCTAGAAGAAGTATTTGGTGCGATCTCATCATTCGATGCTAAAATCCTCCTCGGGAACCTCAACGCGAAAATTGGAAAGGAAGATATCTTCCAAGCAACTATAGGTAAAGAAAGCCTACACGACGTTTCAAATTATAATGGACTTCGAATTATCACGTTCGCAGCCTCAAAAAATCTGGTAGTGAAAAGTACGATGTACCAGTGTGAGCGAGTTTTTGACCAAAAACTCAACTAGTATGATCGAACAAGCACCATATTCACCAGATATGGCCCCCTATGACTTTTTCTGTTTCCCAAACTCAAATTGCGATTTCACGGAACATGTTTCGAGTCGAATGATGCTATAAAAGTAGAATTGAAGAAGGAGTTCAAATCGACCCTGGCCGCGGCCTATAAAATATGTGTGGATGATTGGATTAATCGTTGGCATAAGTTGCCTCGAAACGGACCTAGTTTAAAGGCGATCAAATAACTGTTGATGATTAATTAAAATTATAGAGAAATTCCGGGTACACATTTGACAGCATGTATTTCTTCCTCTTGGCTCCTCGATAGTATAGTGGTTAGAATACCTGCCTGTCACGCGGGAGATCGGGGTTCGATTCGTCGGGGAGCCTCTGGCGCAAGACTAATGACCTTACCCGGAAAAAACAAATCATTATGGAAAATTTAACAAGCCTCAGGACTTGGTAGATAAGGCCAAGACCGATTCCCGGTTGTAGTGCCGATGATGATGATTTCTTCCTCTTGGGGTTGTTGTAAAATTTGTATTTCTCATACCCTTTCGCCCTTTTTTATTGTGTTTGTATCATCTGCTCTCGATTTAATTTCGTATGGCACCCAATTACCTTGTTTTGAAGTATTCCCATGGATGTCAGTCATTGGTAATCTGTTTGTTGAGTCACTCTCAATGAAACAGCAAGTTTTTCTTGCTTTGACCCGGATATTCAATCGTAATGCTTCCCATTCTTCGTGCCCAATTTTTTTTTTTTTTTTTGGCTATCCAGAGCGAGGCTTGTCTTCAATGCTAAGACCACCATTCTTGAGACGTCGAAACGATTGCCTATATAAATTATCAGTTAAAGCATCTTCACCATAATCATTCGATATTGGAGCTTAGGGTTGGCTGGATTAATTATTTTTAATAAATAAGAGCCGTTAAATTGATTTTGAATTACTATAACACTTTATTAGTCCGTTAATAACAACCGTTACTTTTACCGTACACTTAACGATTTCTTAGCTTATCGCTTTCGTACTTATCGCGTCTTTTACTTCTTACTTTTTACTTGGCTCCATGATCTGTGTGCGACGTATTTATACCGTTTCCTCACATTCTGATTCGGTGTTTCGTTTCCGTCCGTTCCATATCCTTGAAGGTTCTATTGTTCATAGTCTCCAGTTTTCCAGTACTTTATACAATATTCTAGTACTTTGTTTCGGACTTTCTCGAATATTCTAGTACTGATTGTCATATGCGTCACAATATGTTTCAGTTGCACTTTTGTTCCAATTAAAGCAGAAAAGTAAAACCTACTTCAAATGCTGCTTAGTTAACACAAAGCTTGACATATTCAATACAGTAGAAAACCAGGTTTTTAAATGAAACTTAGAGCGATATAAACTGAATATTATTGTCAACTGCCTAACTTTTGGCAACCACCGAAGTCAGTTTTCACTATAAAACATTCATAGAAGCCAAATCCATCTTCTGATAAACCGACCAAACCAATTTGTACTCCCAATACATCGGTGAAACGAGCTGTAATACTCCACTCAATGTTTGTCATTTGGTATCAGTATATTCCGATTATTTATAGTTTTCTATAAAAAATTAGGAATTTATTGTGAAATAACGGTACATTATGTTTTATTCAAAGTATTGCCCATTGCTAGACACTACTTTTTCCCATCTTTCTGGCAGCATCTAATGTCAGAATACTCTAAGTATAGCTACCAAATTATTCAAATTTACTTTGAAAATTAGTCGCTGATTTGCACAACTTATAGACGACCCCATGATTTTTACACACGGTCTACACACTGGTAGAATTATTGGATCTTATGTTTTCAAAAATTCGCACAGTGGTCAAAATTTAGCAATCCCTCAATCGCTCGCAATTTATGACTATCAAAGTGTCTGTGTATACGAGCCACTGTATGGTCTTCTAAGGATTTTTGTATTTATATTTAAAGTTTAAATCGGAATTGTTTCCCTAATTGTCATATACTCAAGAAACTTGTTTCCAAAAGCCGGAAAATATGAACACACTCGTTTTCCGATTCCTCTTTATTAGTTAGTTATTAGTTGTAACTCTTTAGAAAATTTATAACAAGGCATAATATACTTATTTAAATATCTCACCTTAAAAATAACCAATACATTCATAAACACATTATGGTATCTATTGTATCATCGGTAGAAGGTTGTCCTTTCCTTCATGTTTGCCTGGCGGCCTAACTCAAAGAAAAGCCACAGTGCTTCACAGAACCAATTCAAATAAGACGAAATCCATGAAGTGATAATTTTAATACCAGCCATTAACCTAGAGCATACGAAATGAATCGATTAATCAAATCAATGATTCGAAAATACCAATTGCGCAGTTGATAGTGGTCCTTTGGCACACTGGCATTTGCGACCGTGAAGAGTTTCAGCTAATCCATGATAATTTATTGGGCCTTCGGAAAAAACCCTTCCGCCGATTCGTAAAAAGAAAGAGTTGCTCACATGCCATCAGGGTGTATGAGTTTTTTGCAACATCAATAAAATCAAATAAAAATTAGTTCCAATAAAAAGGACTGTCATGAGGCGTATTGATTGAGTGGGGAATATTGGAGGGATATAAAAGGGTACAAGGCGTTCAAAATTGCGAATATTCACGCAAATTATTTTATTTTACACCTTTTATGTTTTTGCACATCTACTGGAACAGTAGCTCTATCTTTGGTAGGCAGTGGAAAACATTTTGCGTGCTACGCTTTTTCTTTTTCTTTTTTTTATTTGCTTAGCCCTCGTCAGTACAATTTGGATTGAAACTAATTTATTGCGTGTGATGGTACTGAATTTATATCTAAGTGAAGCATTACAACGTTATGTTTTGGTTAATGCTGCAAATGTTTGTTTTAGGAGACAAATGTAATAAGAATTTTTTGATACCACTAAAAGTTAAACCAAAACAGAGAAAGAAGAAGAAAACTCGCATGAATTTGTGTACCTGATAACTGCTGTCGATTAAGATATATTCATGTATTAACCAAGATTCAGGAGAAGAAAAATCACTAATTCTTCAAATTCCCCACAACCAAAACAAGTAGCAAATTGACGCCTAGGAACGCATATGTAAAGAGTTTGATAATAGTGGAAATGAAATAATGATGCTTTTTACTCAGGACCGATCAATAAGTTCCACAGAGTGCATGCTGTGGACTTATCACAGAGTGAAGCGGAATGTGTACTTAAAAAATGCAACAGCAACTGGCTGTAGCTTGAAATATGAAGAAGTTAATCAAAATCAATGAGCGCAACAATTATTAATGCTGAAGAAAATTAAACAACTAAACCAAAAAGAAAATGAAAAGCACAACATTAGGACCAGATATTACATCTATCAAGGGGAATTTATAACATTTTGTTATGGTAGTGAAGCACGTGATTTGAAGCCACGCTAAAAGATGTTAGAACTAAAGCACCGACGCATCAGACCACGGTGCCATATATGCAACTATATCGTATATGCAACTACATCGATTCATTTCAAGAGGCTCATCTGTTACTAATTTATGTATGAAGTTTCGTGAAATTTCGTCTATTGGTTTACAAGCTACAGTCGTTTGAGAGTTGCTACTTTCACCTTCGTAAAAGTATGGAAAAACAGAATATTGCATCTTGATCAAACATTATTTTATGATGGGAAAAACTTCTGAACAATCATGCAATGGTTGCAGAAATATTATCCTACATAGTACTGTAATGTGGAAAAATCACCCAGCGGTTTTGAAACATCTTTCTTCTGGCTCGTTATCTGTTGAAATTCCAGACATCTCAATCGGATGAATGTTCATTATCATCATCATCATCGGCACTACAACCGGGAACCGGTCTTGGCCTTATTTAGCAAGTCCTGAGGCTTGTTAAATTTTCCATAATGATTTATTTTGTCTGGGCAAGGTCATTAGTCTTGCGCCAGGGGCTCCCAGACGGGGAATCGAACCCCGGTCTCCCGGGTGACAGGCGGGTATACTAACCACTATACTATCGAGGAGCCCGATTGTTCATTATAGTAAGTTTTAATATTCATGTCAAACATATTTTGAGTTAAAGAGTTATGATATCAAACCATCCCCTCCAATATAAATCTATTTGTGCAATAATATGACATTTCTTTAATTATTATTATTTATTGGCCTGTAGGAACCCGGAAGTTCATGATCTCACCGACTCGGCTTCGCCATCGTTCCCTGTCCTGGGTACTCTCCTTCCACGCTTGACCATTCGATCCGATCTCCTCAAGGTCAAACCTAACATTGTCCTCCCATCTCCGTCGCCGTCCTACCGGTCTCTTTCCCGTTGGGCTACGGTCAAGAATTCTATGCTCGGTCCTATTGTTCCCCATTCGCGCCACGTGTCCGGCCCATCTTAATCTTCGCGACTTGATTACTCTCACTATTGTAGGTTTGCGATATAGCTCTTCCAATTCGTGGTTATGGAGTCTCCTCCATTGTCCTGCCTCCTCGTCATATTTACCTCCAAAGATGCCCCTCAAAACTTTATTCTCAAATACGCGGAATTTGTTTTCTGCCCGTTTTGTGAGAGCCCATGTTTCGCATCCAACAATCGGCATGATTATGGTTCTATAGACACGGAGCTTTCTGTTACGTGATAGCAGTCTGGATTTCAGCAGTTTACTGACTGCGTGCCAACTAGCGTTGCCGGAATGCGGTCTCTTGTTAATTTTCTTCGACATTTCGTTACTGGCCGTCGTTACTTCGAACAACCCGTTGTCTCACTGGCACAGCAACATCACACAACGAATATGTAGACTCGAATTTTTGCACTAAACTTGCTATTGCCTGTCTACTAGGGCGAGAATTACGATCGAAAATTGGAGTTAACGCTCTTAAATTTGCGGTCACCGACTCTAAATTTCGGTAGTTAATTTGCAGACGTTGTTCGTTCGTGTATTTAACCACGATGAAAATGTTGAGTTTACTGAATAAATTGACAGTGACAGTTCGATGATTAGTGAAACGGTGCGTTCATAAATTAAATTCAAAGTTGTCAAGTCCCTATAAAATAACCCTATATATGTTTCCTTAGCAATTGTTTCTTTTTGCACCTTTGTTGCGACTCCCAGACATTACATCATTAAATTCGGCATTTATTTCACAAAAAAATTACATTTTTCACTTAAGACTAAACGCTGTCCTATTTACAGTTATTTTTCTTAATTAACTTACCGATTCTTCACAAGCGCTCTAAATTGTAAAATGTCTATTTGATTTGTTTTGCCTTTCGGCGTAAAATATTTCATCGAACATTTAATATTATCTAAATATAAATATATATATGGATATATATACATATATATATATATATATATACATATATATAATATAAATTAATATATATATATATATATATATATATATATATATATATATATATATACATATATATATATATATAAACGGCCTTCCTCTTTTAAGAATTTTAAAACCAAACGAAACATCATTAGTTATTAAAATAAAACTGAGTGGGCGGTAATAATACTAAATCTAAAACTACATCTAGGGAAGGGATATAATATATTATATTTGGGGACGTCCTTTCCTTTAATCATAACCGCTGTGGAAATTATCAAAGTATTTAAATTAGTTCCCATGATCAGATTTCCCTAGCCAAGTCGGCGTCCTATTCACTTTCCCCAGACACGCCATTCGCTGGGGATCAATGATCTCTTTTCGCAGGTGAATAGCACCAGCCACATTTTCCTCTCCTCCACAATTCTGTCTCCCTACAGTTCAATGCACTATGAGATCACCACAGCCATCGCACTAGGGCAGTAGGTCATCCTCAGAGGCTGGATTGATATAAGCACACAAGCTAAGCCAAGCCCGAAGTTATTGCGCTTTCTCTTTTGTTCTTTTCATCCTTCGCATGCCCAGCGTCTGTCGAATGATGTGCAAGTATTATTCACCACGCTGAGACATGCAAATGAAAAGATTTATGAGAAGAGCGCGATGATGATTGACTAATAGCCGTGCGAATATAAAATCCAAATTTTCATCCTTAATTGGGATCAGTCGTTACACAGTCACAGCCGCAGTCGGTCACGGCGCCGCTCTAGAAAATTTTATTTCGTGTCGGTTTAACCATGAGTCGATAATCAACCACAGGAGCGTACAGACACATCGTTTTGGTCTGCTCAGGAATTGGACGTCAGTTTAAATCGTTCGCGTAAAGTTTTACATTTGCCATGAAAAGTCGGTTTAATTATCTCCAAGAAAACAGTTTTATTAATTTATTGGTGCATGTGGAGCCATTGTATGATAAATAAAGAACATCTTGAAAGTGTAAATTCGAAATCAATTGTGAACAATAAAAAAAACTATTAAAAGAAAGAAAATAAAATTAATTTCTATCTGTACCAGTTGGTGTTTCTGTGTTTTGTTTCCCCTCGGTGCCGCAGTTGATAGTGGGAAGGAAGTGAACCGCGCGCCCGTGTCTGGTGCAATACTTCTTATCCCCCACAATCCCCATACTGAAAAGTAACCGATCTAGAACAATAGATATATCGCTATCATTAAATACTCGTTTATCCCTGGTACCACGGAAAACGTGGTAAATAATAGGGATTCCAGTTTTGTTCCTACGTACGGTAAGGCTGTGGCGGTTCTACGAACCATACAAACCACTGTAGGTGGAGATGTCGTCGTTCCACCAAGACACGTGTCCCCAAAGTTCTCCTCTACACCTGAACTAAAAGGTAACAGTCATCTTGGAGTCAACAACCCCACGTATCCACAGATACGTCGGCCACAAGTCCCGAACAATTTTTGCAACGCCTGCACGGCGATTGAAGGACATGACTCAGCACAGAAATTGT
Organism: Microdon myrmicae; assembly: GCA_963931805.1. Classification (NCBI taxonomy): domain Eukaryota; kingdom Metazoa; phylum Arthropoda; class Insecta; order Diptera; family Syrphidae; genus Microdon; species Microdon myrmicae. The sequence goes on along the minus strand of OZ007498.1, from coordinate 56,618,273 downwards.
GTATCGATTCATCAACTGGATATACACAAACGGTAGGCACAGCTGCGCCAGATGTCGACAAACATCACATCTCCGGCGATAAGCGAATTACCGGAAAACCAATCCGTCGACAAAGCCTTTGTCCTGCCGCAATGTACTTCGCCTAAAAAAAGGCCATTGCGGAGCAACAGCAATAATCGAAAATGATGTTCCCCTAGGGCAAAGTAAATATAATCCCACGATCGCCTAATGTAAATCACACACTCGATTGTTTACGTAAGCAATCCAACAGAAGTGTGAAATTCTGACGATCACAGAATGATCTACAGCAAGCAGACAATAACCTCCGCGTCTGTATGTGTGAGCGCGAGCGTCGCTGGTGGAGAGATTTTCGATTGAGAGAAAGTCACCACCCAGGGAAAGCGAAAGGAGAAAGTCACCACCTAGAGGAAAGTAAAACAAGGGTTGACTGAAATCATTCCCCAGAGAAGAAACCAGTCGATATCGAGAATCCCAACAAGGGAGTTGAAAAGTAAATCAACCACCGAAGGTCGCGCGTGTGTCAGGAAGTCGAGATTAATATGTGGACTGTGAATTAATTAAGTGTGATATTAGTTAAAACATTTTTTAACAGTAGATAATCATAAACAATAGGCAAAATTAAGTACATTAAAAATGTCCGTTGAGTTTGACACTTCGCTTGCAATCGGGTAGTTTACGTCGCATACAATACACAAAACAAGATGTAAGAAAAGCCAAATGTATCCACACCAGTTCTTATAGAATCGCCACCGGTGTTCAAGTGTTTTGTAAACCCGTATTAATTTATGTGTGTATGGGCTCCTCGATAGTATAGTGGTTAGTATACGCGGCTGTCACACGGGAGACCGGGGTTCGATTCCCCGTCGGCCCAAGACTAATGACCTTGCCCGGAAAAAAACAAATCATTATGGAAAATTTGACAAGCCTCAGGACTTGCTAAATACGGCCAAGACCGGTTCCCGGTTGTAGTGCCGATGATGATGATGATTAATTTATGTATTAATAAAAACAAGACTTAATAACAATAAAATAAAAATTAAAAAAATAAAAACAAAATAAGCTCTGTGTTTCATTCGTGCTGCATTCACTCCGTGTGCCTGCCTTTTCTTTCTGTGTGTCGACAGATGTTTGGCGGAACACTTCAGAGACTTCGGCTAAAAAACAAAAACCCGCCAAAAGACCTTTACTATCCAAGAACAGGAACGCTTCGGGGGGAATAAACCATAGAACGCTCCCATAATAAGATCATGTTTACTGCACATTGCAACCCTTGCAGTGTGACCACAGATAGTTTTGACTATAAAGTTATCTATCCTGTTTAGTCCTGATTTGTCGTTATTATTATTTAGTGGCCTGTAGGAACCCGGAAGTTCATGAGCTCACCGACTCGGCTCCGCCATTGTTCCCTGTCCTGTGCGCTCTTCTTCCACGTTCGATTATCCGATCCGATCTCCTCGAGGTCCAATCTAACATTGTCCTCCCATCTCCGTCGCGGCCGTCCTGTCGGTCTCTTCCCCGTTAGTTTACCGTCAAGAATTCTACGCACGGTCCTATCATCGCCCATTCGCGCCACATGTCCGTCCCATCTTAATCTTCGCGACTTGATCACTCTCACTATTGTAGGTTTGCGGTATAGCTCTTCCAATTCGTGGATGTGGAGTTTCCTCCATTGTCCTGACTCCTCGTCATATTTACCGCCAAATATACCCTTTAAAATTGTATTCTCGAATATGCGGAATTTGTTCTCTTCCCGTTTTGTGAGAGCCCATGTTTCGCATCCGTATAGAGCAATCGGCATGATTATGGTTCTATAGACACGGAGCTTTATATTACGTGATAGCAGTTTGGATTTCAATAGTTTACTGGCTGCATGCCAACTAGCGTTGCCGGAATGTAGTCTTTTGTTAATTTCCTTTGACGTTTCGTTTCTGGTCGTCAGTATCGTTCCCAGATATTTAAATTCTTTGACATTTTCAAATATCTTGCCCCTGACGTTTATATGTGTTCTCTGAGGTCCACCTGCTCTCGTCGTAATCATGTATTTTGTTTTGTCTTCGTTTATTTCTAGGCCCACCTCTTCTGCTGCTTGCATGATGATTTCACAGTTTTTACTTATAGTTTCGAGATTATCGCCCAGAACGGCGATGTCATCCGCAAATGCGAGCCCTTGTGTGACCCCGTTCAGGGATGATCCGGCCGTGTTGTCGTCTTGTACCTTTCTGATAACATACTCGAGGACAAGGTTAAAAAGGCATGGTGAGAGGCCATCCCCTTGTTTTAGTCCGTCTCGGATTTCAAATGGTTCTGAGAGGTGGTTTTCTATTCTAACTCGCGCTTTGTTTTCGTTCATGCAGATTTGAATGAGGGCGGTATATTTTTTCGGGATTCCCAGCTCAACCACAATATGGTAGAGTCTTTGCCTTGCGACTGAGTGGTAGGCTTTTTTGAAGTCCACGAACAGTTGGTGAACCGTCTCTCCGTATTCCCACTTCTTTTCCAGCAGTTGCCTTATTGTGAACATCTGGTCGCTTGTTGACCGGTTCCGACGGAATCATTGGTAGTCTCCCAATATTTCTTCTGCGTACGGTGTATGACATTTGTTAATATTTTGTATGTGATTGGGAGCAATGATATTCCTCTGTAATTTTCGCAGTCAGATCTGTCGCCTTTTTTGAAAATGGGGATGACTATTGCGGTTTTCCATTCTTCCGGAATGACTTCCTTGTCCCATATTATTTTAACCAGTTGGCGGATCTTACGAGCGGTCGCCTCTCCTCCATGCTTCACAAGCTCTGTCGGTATGCAATCGATTCCGGGGGCCTTGTTGTTTTTCAGTCGATTTATCGCGTCTACAACTTCGTCGAAAGAGGGCTCTGGGATCTGGGGCTCGGCTGTATGTGCGTCTGGTGCGTGGTTGATGGGTGCGCACATTGAGCAGGTTTTCAAAGTACTGCTTCCATCTTGTCACGATATTTTTTGTTTCTGTCACCAGACAGCCGTTTGTGCCTCGGATTATTTTGGCTCTTCCTCGGTAGTCATTTCTAATTGAATTTATGGCGGCATACATACCTCTGATGTTCTTTGCTCTGCCATTTTCTATGATTTTTTCGATCCGAGTCTTCTCCCATTCGCGTTTTTTGCGTTTGAAAAGTCTAGTTGTTTCTTTCCGAATTGTCGCGTATCTTACTGCGTTGACTTCATCATATGCTTCTAAGTGGATCATTCTGAGGCGTTTACGTTCTTCGATCTTTGCCCTGCACTCATCGTCAAACCAAGGTTTGGAGTAAATTGTTTTCTTAAATCCTAATACCTTTTGTGCTGTTTGTTTGATTAAAATTAACACATAAAGTACATATTACACATAAATCCTAATACCTTTTGGGCTATTTGTTTGATTGTGTCTCTGATCGATGCCTATTTAGTGTCCTCACTATTGGCTTCCTTTTCCTCACTACTGTCATTCTCTAGGATGCTAAATCTATTCGTCAGTTCGTCTTGATATTCCGCCCTTTTCCGTAGGTTTTTTAGTTTATCAATCTCGAACGTTTTGCTCGTCTCCCGTGACTGTCCATGTGGGTTTGCTGCAAGCCGACTTCTATTTTTGCCCATCACTAGAAGGTGATCAGAGTCGCAATCTGCTCCTCTATATGATCTTACGTCAAGGATATTCGAGTGGTGTCTTTTGTCTATGAGGAAGTGGTCTATTTGGTTACGCGTTACGCCGTCGGGTGATATCCATGTGGCTTTATGGATTTGCTTGTGCTTGAACATCGTGCTCTTCACTACCAGATCTTTTGACGCTGCGAACGTGATAATTCGAATACCATTATCATTTGAAACGTCATGTAGGCTTTCTTTACCTATTGTTGGTTGGAAGATATCTTCCTTTCCAATTTTCGCATTGAGGTCGCCGAGGAGGATTTTAACATCGAATGATGAGATCCCATGAAATACTTCCTCTAGGGTCTCGTAGAATGTGTCCTTCGTTTCTTCGTCGGTAGATTCTGTTGGGGCGTGTATATTTATAAATACATAATTGTACCATGGGCCCGGTATTTTTAGCACCGACATTCGGTCATTAATAAATTGCACATCTTTTACATGGGACGTAATCTTCTTGCTTATGATGAAGCCAGTTCCGAGGTTATGTGTATCGGTACCTCCACACACCAGTGTAAACCCGTTGGTTTCGATTACTTGATGTGGGAGTCGGACTTCCTGAAGCGCGACGATGTCCATTATATATTGTTTCGCTTTTTCTACGACCGTCTGTATCGCGCCTGGTTTATATAATGTTCGGACATTCCATGTGCCCACGCGTATATCCCGCATTTTTCGTTTTTCCTACGTTTTCTTTTTGCCGAGTCGGTGTTTACTTGATGATTTTTTCCCTTATGGTAGTGTCGGCTCATCACACCTATGCCTACCGGGTTTTTCGTGGGATTGTGTTTTGTATACTGGTTATTCATTTTTGATCCCACGAGACTTGGGGTTTCAAATAGTCCGCCACATCAGAGCCCCGTTTTGATGTGGTAAGGTCTGCTTACTGCTCTGATTCGACCCGGTGTCAGAGAGGCGCCGTTATAATACAGCCGGTATATCCCTGGCTGCAAACCATCCAATGGGCACAGTGAAGCGTAACACCCTGGATTAGGGGTGGTAGATCTTTGTGTGTTACTCCTCGCTAGCCTGTCTGACATGGGTGACCCTACTGGAAGCATATGCTTCCGTCAGCATAGCCTGAGTGATTCATTGTACTTTAAGCCCCCGCACCACGTCAAGGTTTCTACCAAGCGGGGGCCTGATTTGTCGTACAGGACTTTATTGGGGTAGAACTTCTTATTTTGCGACTCTGGTATTCCATATATTCCAAGGCAGGAACGCAAACATTGCCTCTCGAACACCCTAAACTTCTCTATGTAGAATTGGGGATATATTTTACCATACATCCGATGAATTCCGAGTATGAGATTATTTTGACTTTGTAGTCTAGAAGACTGCTACGGAAGCGACTTATTGTACTGCTAATTGAGACGCGTAGAGGACCTTTGTCTGTTTTGTACATATTATTATCAGGACTGTTCCTCAGGGATTCGTCGTATTATTCCACAGACTTCTATTTATTTTCGTTCCACAAGGCAATCTGACGAATCCTATCTATTTGCGTACATCTCTGTAACAAAACTCGTTCCATTGCAGAAAAAACTGAATTGAAAAGCAACTAATAAAAGAGAAATAAAATGTGAAGCCTTAATGGCACAGGTAATTGGTGCATCCAACAAGATTTAGCAGGATCAACATCTAGCAACAATTCTAAATATCAATATGAGTAGGAAATCCGATAATAGCTTTACTTTCACATAATTACTAACAATCTCCAGTGTCAATCCTTTCTCCAAAGTCTGTGATGTATAAAGCCAGAAAAAATTGGGTATAAAAAAACTTGGTTACCTGTTTTTCTCAGTATGGGGGCGTCTATTATTTCGCTTCCAAGACTTCTGCTAGGACTCCTCTTCTTCTTCAGCGGCTGTTCCACCACCTGTGGTTCCTCTTCAGGTTCCTCCCTTTTAACACGACCTGGGTGGCCACCGCCAACTGGCGACTTTTGAGAAAAGCACGATGGATAGATTTGGCCAATCCAAGTTTAGACACTTGCGTCTGTAAACGGCGCTCCACACAAGGAAAGAGTTTTTTCTTTACTTTCTCTTCGTTTAATTTCCAAACGTTTTTCTTTTACAATTTATTCTTTTTTCTTAGACCAAAACGGGAAAATTTACTCTTTCAAAATTATTTCGTAATTATAACATTTTTCTTTTTACAATTTCTTCTCAAAAACAATGAATACGGGAAACTTTTCTGCTTCTTCCTCCTTCAACTGTGTGACCGAACTCGCAAAAACTGTATCTTAAAAACAACAGTCAACAACGGAATCAAAACAAACTTGTTGTTCCCTTCTCTCCCTCTCCATCAACATCCACTCCGAAAACAGAAATCGAACTTGCACACGATCCACACTCGAACAGGAGTATGTCCGCACACTCAACATGTGGATCGTATGCCTTTCCCACCACCTTAGCATCAAATTATATTAAAAACCAAATTATATTAAAAAAAACTAAATGATGGGGGTGGTGGAAAGCCGCACGTAACAAATCAATATTAAAACCCAACGAAAGCATATTCACTACATTAATAATTTGGGAAAAAAGGTTGGAGAATTGTTCACCCAGCAAAGGTTATATTGAAGGATATACTTCTCATTGTAATCCAGCATGATCTATGAGAAAAGAAATTACTCTTGGGGACTTTAAAACGATCTCTGATATTCCACCACCATCAATGTAAGTGTCTGAAGGGGAAGACCAACTGGGATTTTGAAATGCCAAAAAGAACCATACTCATTAAAGTGCATTCACATTCACCACAACAACTGTGAGCGTGGTTAGTCGCATCCTCCTTTCTGAAAGTAGTAGAAATTACGGTACTTACTAGTGGTTCGGAAAAATCGTCAAAAAACTAAAGAAACCATGTGACATTTGGCGGGAAACCATGCGACCTCGCCATCGTCCTTCAGTCGAACCACACAAAGGTGGACACCTTGCCTGGTATAGTTTTCTGCTGCGGTTATAATCTTCTAGCATTTTAAATCAATCTGCATCGACAACTTCCTTTCCAATCCTCTTTCCTTCCTTTCACATGGACTGTGCTTTGGCATATAAAGGCATAAAAAAAAATAAGTATTCGTCCATGACTACGGCAAGCAAACCCAGTTTATCGAAGAAGAATATTGTTTGCCTTAAAAAATGATAATTGGGCATTAATTTCCTCTCATGAAAAAATAACTTACTGAATTCCTTCTTTCTCCATTCGCGTTTCATCTTCAATGAACTTTTTACACTGCAAAGAAAACGGATTTGCAATTGCAGGTGGTTTGAAGCCACCGTGATGTGTTATCGTAATTATTATCAGATTCATAGCTCGTCAAGTACACTTTAGGCGTAGAATAACCAAAATATGAACACATGTATGTTCAGAAGCATCATAGTCCTAATCACACGGTACCATCTATAAGAACTGTCCTTGAATTATAATGTTATCAAACGGACCAATTCGACGGTCCTTTTTTTATCCGCCTTGTCATAAAATAGATTTTTTATTGGCAATCATTACATCTCTTCGCGATAGAATATCGGATTCTAATAGATTGTAACAGTGCACTGCATCGCTTGGAATCTTTTGTGGAGATTACTCAACCCTCGCCAAAAATATTCATCTGGCAGACATCCTTCGTTCTCGTTATGTATGATGCTCAATTTTGTCAATGGAACAACCAGACATCAGTCCTTATTTGTCCGTTGCAACCCCATTATGTGATTTGGTTTCTGTGTACACTGAGGGTGCACAAATCCGAGTTCGGATACATTGTGTCATTGTGTTATTTTGCCCTACTGTGCTGGTCTTTTGTGAGTACAAGCGATTCCCTCTAAGTCTTAACACCTTTTGACAAAATTCCTTTTTGGCTCCGGCACAACTTTTCTAATTTGGATGAACTCAGTGTCCTGGAATAATTCTTCAAATTATTCGGCAAATGGGTTGAACTGGTCACAGGGGATCTTTTCATAAAAATGGCTTTTCTTTTGAGGGAGGCGGTTTGAGAATATCCATGACAAGTATAGTTATTCGTATTTATTCAGTGCTTATGGATTCTGGCAAGGTCGCTTTATCTTTTTCCGATGTGTCACCTACTTTTGTGTGAGCGTCTGTTTATTATACATCATTTATATGGATGGCTTATATATGTTGGACCACACTTATATTTATAGATATTCAACTTCAAAAATACTCTTCGACAAATGGCTTCTATCAATTATGGTCGATTATTTGATTAAATGATTGCAGTCATAAAACTAATAATTCCTATGCACTGATAAATGTTTTCCTGTACCGTGTAGTTTCAATAACATAAACGATCCGCGTAGACCAGTGCAACGTTCGTATCTTAAAATGCGACTTCTTAACGGTATCTGGCCACATACGAGTATATGATCACAAATCACCAATTTTTACACTAGACATACAGTTTTTGCTTAGGTACTAACTGACACCGACATTTCGGATTTCAACTTGCCTGGCTATAACTTAGCGCCTTTGTTCTTCTCGGAACATAGTGTGAAGGGGACATTTTACAGCCCGGTGTAGGAAAGGATAGCTTCTTACTGAAAACCAAACATCCAAACAAACGTACCTATAGTCACTGTATCAAGCGCAGCAGGCTAAACACAGGTAGCAAGAGTGCCGGCATAAGTGATTCGAAGTTCGATTGATTTTATTTCCAAACTACCGGAGTATTTATATAATCGATCGTCGACACAAATAATTACAAATCATTCACTCATTCATTCATAAGTACAAATTTGCTTACTAGATGGATATCAACCGAGTAGTTGGAAGGTGAAAAGACTGGGAAGGCCAAATTTTGAATAGAGGGAGACCACACCCAGGCGCTATAATATATCCAAAACCGGGGAAAAAACATATGCGGATTTATTTATATATATAGTATTTATTTATATATATAGGAAGTTTATGAAGGCTAAGCCCGAGCTAAGTGAACTCGGAAGTAGCGTAAATAAAGTTCGAAAGACAGCAAAAGGGGCATTGCTGCTAGAACCGAAACGCCGTCCAGAGGCCACCACCGAGACACTGAAAGCAAAGGTACAACAAGTACTAAAGGAAGATGCTAATGTCAAAACAGTGCCACAGGAAGTCACGGTTGAGTGTCGTGATTTAGATGAGGTTACCACTGTGGAGGAAATCCTGACAGCGATCGCTATAGAGTTCCCTGCGCTGAGCGCGATCCCAAAAGAAGCGGGAAAGAGTTAAGAAGGAAACCAGATGGCACTCAGGCTGCCATGATCCGCTTACCAAGAGAAGAGACTAGCATGTTGCTGGCTACAAGTTCCCTATGGGCTGGATGGGCGAGATCCAGACTTCGAGAACACATCACACCCGCACGATGTTTCAGATGTTGGCAATACGGTTGTGACGGTTCCAATAAACGCCACAACTTACCTTTTTCTTAATTACCCAAAAATTCCTCCTAAAGCACATAAAACCATTATCATTCGCTGATGCAATTGCATGAGCATCAAACAGACATTTCTCCCAAGGGCATGGTTGCATGCGTCGCATCATCATTCTGAAAAACAATTCGGTTACAGCACCAAGTAACCGACATAAAACTCGAAACATGTCGGTGCTCCTGTCTCCCAATGTATTTTGCCGCACAGGTGCATGGCATATTCCCCTTGTTTATCTGCATGCACGTCGACCGGTCGTCCGACCGACGAGCATATCGTAGCTCACGACTGGCCGCCAAAGGAAACCGAATTCTCTATAGTGTAAATATACACACGAGATTTCGATCCTTTGAGCCGCCATCGATGTGTGCACGATCGGCATAGAAGCTGTAAGCAGTTACCGATCGTATAAACATCCAGATTCCTGTCTGCATGATGGCTTGCCCAGCTGCAGGCCCTTCTCTCGGCTTGCCCCTTTGTAGATTTACATCTGTGGTTCGTATACTCGTGGACACGCAGCATGAGAAACCGAAATGATCATCGCGCGTGTGGCCACACCCTCGTTGGGATCAGCGTGCCGGGGATCTTCTTCCATTGGCCGCTGGACGAGGGAAATTCCAGAATTCATTCTCAATACACCATCGGACTCACCACGAACTGAAAGTTAAATAGTCAATCGAGTATCAACCTTTGGTGAGAGAGCACGATAAGTAGAGTCTGTTGAACGGTAGTGCACGCCCCGAGTCGAAGTTAGTCGCTGTGTAGAAGCTCAGGAATCTCCTTGAGTGTTTAAAATTTAAATATTCCTTGATAAAACGGTGCCTTGAGTTGAATGAATTGCGAAACGTTAATTTTATAAATCCAATACTAGTCTTCACTTGAAGATGCAATTTACGAAATGAAATAATTTTATGTGCATAAAATGTAACAAAGCTAGGACAAAATTTGTGTTGTGTGTTTTGTTAACATTGTTCTCATGTTTCGGAAAAGAAAAATAAACTTTTAAGTTGTTTAAAATAAAACATTTATCACCTATAAACTTTAAGTTGTTTAAAATAAAAAACCTTTATCACCAAGTGACTTTTAAGTTGTTTTAGAATAAAGAAAACATTCATTATCAAGAGTGGGCGAACGTGTGCAGGTGTCGTCCTCCAGTTGAACGGGGTTGGCGCTTCGATCAAACAGTTCGTCGGGAAATCTAGTGAACCTGTGCCCCTGTTTGGCACATTACTAAAGACATAAATCCCACACCTTTAAAAACCCCCACACGGTCATGCGGCGAAATCCTGCAAATCCGAAGAAGATCGTTCGGAAAACTGTTTGAAAAGCGGTGAAACAGGCGAGAACGCAATGGGCTGTAAAGCACAACCCAAATGCATGTTCTGCGAATCAGGGTGCGAAGGCAGTCACCACCACTCGACAGGGAGTTACAAATGCCGAGTATTTTTCTTAAAGCGTGATGTCCAATCTCCCGAATAAAAATGGACCGGTTTAAGTGGATTCAGATTAACTTAACCATTGTGGAGCCGCACAAGATCTCCTTTCTCAAATGGTTAAGGAATATGATGCCGACATGGTACTCATCAATGCGCAGCACAGGATGCATGGCATTGCTACAATAACATGAGAAAAAGACAGCAGCGGAACAGTGGCCCTCTGGACAACTGAAAATTCTCCCAGAGAAAACAGAAATGTCCAGCGGCGGGAAAGATTCGCCTATGCTAAGATTATAGGAATTCATTTCTACTGTTGTTACGCTCCGCCAGAGGCGGGAAATAGATTATTTCAAATGCTTTTTGGACAGGATAACACAAGAAGCTAGAGATAAGAGCCCTCTTATAGTTGCTGCAGATTTCATCGTTTGGGCAGTAGAATGGGGAAGCACAAAGACCAACAGTAGAGGCCTGGCACTACTCGAAACCTTCGCAGTACTAGATGCGGTGTTACTTAATGATGGTGTTGATGACACCTTTATAAACGAGAGAGGCCGGTCCAAAATCTACATCACATTTGCCAGCTCCATGTTGGCAAAATTATGGAGTGGCGAGTTTTCGACACCTACACCCATATTGACACCGAGCCGTAACGAACGAAGTAGTACCGCACAGGGGATTCATCACAAATTGGGGAAGAAAGTCCAGAAAAATGGGTGGAAAGAGAAGGACCTGATGCGGAACTGCTCGGTTATATACTGGAAGACCAATTCGAGCAGGTTAACGCAGAGGTCAATGCGAACAGGCAGGCTGCAAAAGTCATGAAGTATCTAACTACCGCATGTGATGCTGTGGGGGTTCCCTAACCTTACGTAATTACCACCCACAATTCCAACCCCAAATCCCTTTGCATATCTGCAAACGTTTCCTTCATCAAGGACATTTAATGCACCTAATGCATCACCCAAAATTTCCTGTAAAGAAGTCAACAACATTCATGCACCCAATGCATCTGCAAAATCCTCAGAAAGAATTCTTTACCGGCAAATACATCATAAATTCAAAAACCTTATCGGCGCCCCTGTTTGCCAAGCGATTCTGCTGCACACGTGTACAGCACATTTTCCTGGCTTATCCATGGCCTCGGCAGCCTTTTGTCCAATCGACAAAAGCAATCTACGCATCTAGCGTCTACCCGCCATGAATCGAATTCTTCAGCAATCAAACATGCAAACAAAGAATTCGATCCTTGCCGCCAGCTAAGATACGGTGCACAATCACCATTGTTTACCGAAATTCCTTTTAGCACCTAGTTTCCTAATTGCGTTGCAGACTATTTACGCAGCTGCACTATGTATTCTATGATGGCCTTTGTTCCTTCCTCTTTTCTCAATTTTGTTTTCCCATGATCTTCGTTGCATGAGTAAGCAATGGATCTATTAGCACACTTGCTAAGACCAAACCGGAGAGATCCCCTCCAATTCACCACCACAAAGAGAGACTTCACGTTTCTTTCAAAGAAAAGAAAACTCACCCGCAGCCGGGAGAGTATTCACCAGGAGTCGTACCCCAACCACTAGCGAGTGCACATCGCTGAGTCGTTCACCATCCACCATAGCGTGCGCACACCCCAGTGTCGTGTTTATCCCTTACGCCGTCGAGTTTCGTTTAGTCACCCTGATCCCAAGAAAGAGTCTTCTTACTTGTTAAATCCTCAATTACACATAAATCCCCTGTTAAACATGCATCAAATAGAACACATTAATAAATCAATGAACAGTAGCTTGAATATACCAATGTTAACAAATAGAGTACATCAAATAAAAGTTAAAACTCGTGGAAATAGTGTTTTATCTTTCTTCTTAGTGAATAGTTGCCTTCAGCAGTAGGACGACGGAGTACATCTGTAAGGATTATTTAGTGTGTTGATAAGTGGAGAACTTCAAATCGTGACAAGTAAGTAAAAAGGTGCATCTTCCACGCAGCAAATCTGACTTGGTATTAGGGAGGCGAACATCCATCAAGTGATTAAAGAATAAATTCTATCAGGATCCGCTGTACGAAAGCATCATCATCATCATCATCATCCGCACTACAACCGGGAACCGGTCTTGGCCTTATTTAGCAAGTCCTGAGGCTTGTTCAATTTTCCATGATTATTTGTTTTTCCAGGCAAGGTCAATAGTCTTGCGCCAGAGGCTGCACGACGTGGACACGAACCCTGGTCTCCCGCATTACAATCGGGGATACTAACCACTATACCATCGAGGAGCAGTATGAAAGCATACGTGTTTATAATTGGCTGAGTTTCCTTGTGAAAGGATATATGATACCTAAAAGGACAATAGAAATTAAGAGTGATTGGATCAAGGTGTGGCAAGTGTACTCATCCAATTAGTGAGGTTAGCGATTTGATTAGACGTGAAATAGTGGAATCTTAGTGAACCCGACCCATGCCGTCACATACCTAAGATATTTCCTACAATGCTTCTATGCCACGACAAAGGCAACCAGCATTGACCACCAAACCAGTGTATTGGTGGAACCCAGAAATCGCCCACATGCGATCGGAACGCAACAGGTTGCGACGCTTGCAACAAAGAGCAAGAAACCGTAACACCTACACACATTTAAATGCGGAATTCGTTAACTGAGGAATGTAATCCGCAAAAGTAAATATGGGGCGTTCTGTTCCCTAAGGGACGAATTAAATAACAACCCATGGGGCAGCGCTTACAGGATAGTCATGAAAAGACTACACAACAACAGTAGTCAATTGGAATCGGTGTAGAAGCGTTGGGCGATCTACAAGTCTCACCCTACTTGGTGCTTATACTAGCAAACTATCTCTCGGATAGAAGACTCATCTGTGATACAGATGAGGGATCACGGGAATATAAAATAACAGCGGGTGTACCTCAGGGATTTGTATTAGGTCCGCTGTTATGGAATATCATGTATGATGGTGAGCTCAGGGTCAATGTACCAGAAGGGGTTAGAATCATTGACCGTAGCTAAACATCTAGATAACCTGGGGAATATTTGCTCACAAGCAATCCAGAGCATTAAATGCGGGCTAGATATAGGCGGACTGAAACTAGCTGAAAGTTGAACACCTTGATTTGGAAATAGAAGGACAAATAATCAGATCCAGTCCCTATATTAAATACCTTGGTGTTATACTCGACAACAGGTTGAGCTTCAAGGGACACCTGGAGAAAACGAGTGAAAAAACGGCAAGAGTATGCAAAGTTTTGGCGAGACGGCTACCCAATGTTGGAGGACCCCGGCCCCACATAAAGAAACTCATTACCAGTGTCAACACCTCAATTATATGCAGCTGTCATATGGGCAAGAGCCGCACAGTATAAGTCGTACATGAGGGGAGTGAACTCAGCACATAGGCTGGCATCACTAAGAATATGCTGAATATTCCGAACGGTATCCGAAGATGCTATAAATATTTTTGCCGGGAGGACACCGCCTGACATTGCAGCTAAAGAAAACGCTGCATTGCATAAGGTCTCCCAAGAGAATCGGCGGAGAATGCGGTCACAATTAGGGCTCTCAAGCCTAAGAGAATGGCAACGAAGGTGGGATTCTTCTACTAAAGGAAGATAGACCCACACCACGATACCTGATATAGAAACTTGAGTGAAAAGAAAACATGGCGATCTAAATTACCACCTGACTCAGCTTATATTAGGACATGGATGCTTTTGGGCAATAGTTGCACAAGTATACACATGTGAATCACCCATACTGCTTGTATTGCGATGGCAAAATAGAAAATGCGGAACACGTACTCACAGAGTGCGTGAGACTCGAGAGCGCAGGAACGATTTTGGAGAGACATATGAGACGGACAGTTACTCCGAGAGGAGTAATAGAATACATGCTGAGTTCAGACAGGCATGGTCCTGATGATGTTCTATGTAACACGATGCAGCATTTGCGAGGCGACGAGCGCAGTAACAAGTAAACTTTGTCCCGGCCCACGATAGCATATCTAAAAGAAAGTTCCGCGGAGATCAACGGGAATAGGCGCATGGCGGGAGGTGGTTTTAGTCGGTAAAAGTCCGACATACCTCTGGATCGGTCAGAGGTATCTTTTGAAGATTCCTTCCTACTGAAAGCAAAAAAAAAAAAAAAAAAAAAAAAAAAACCTCTATAATTTTGAATCAATGCGGGCACCGATTACATGCCATATGACATTTGCAAACAGTAACTAGGGCAATTCATTTCGATGATTTATTTCTGCAAAAATACATTTCACATCCTTCGGCTGACAAAAAAGCCAGTACTGCTGTTGAGCGACCTAGGCTCTCACTAACTTGCACCAAAGAACAATAACAAAAACCGACCCTATTGACTTTCTTTAGGAAATCATGAATAAATGAAAGAACATCAGAGGTATGTATGCCGGCATAAATTCAATTAGAAATGGCTACCGACGGAGAGCCAAAATAATTCGAGACACAACCGGCTGTCTGGTCACAGAAACTAACAATATCGTGATAAGATGGAAGCAGTACTTTGAAAACCTGCTCAATGTGCGCACCCATCAACCACAAATAAACGCACCAGACGTACTTACAACCGAGCCTCAGATCCGAGAGCCGTCTTTCAAGGAAGTTGTATGCGTAATAAATCGATTGAAAAACAATAAGGCTCCCGGAGTCAAATGGGTACCGTTAGGAAGAGGAAGCCAATAGTGTGGACACTAAATGGATATCGATCAGAGACACAATCAAACAAACAGCCAAAAAAGCATTAGGATTTAAATAAAACAATTAAGTCTAAACCTTGGTTTGACAATGAGTGTAAGGCGAAGATCGAACAACGTAAACGCCTCAGAGTCATCCACTTAGAAAGATATGATGAAGTCAACGCAGAAAGATACGCGACGATTCGCAAAGAGACAATAAGACTCCTCAAACGCAAATGGGAGAAGACTTGGATCGAAAAAATCGTAGAAAATTCCAGAGCAAAGAACATCAGAGGTATGTATACCGACATAAATTCAATTAGAAATGGCCACCGAGGGAGAACCAAAATAATTCGAGACGTAAACGGCTGTCTGGTCACAGAAGCAAACAATATTGTTACAATATGGAAGCAGTACTTTGAAAACCTGCTCAATGTGCGCACCCATCAACCACAAATAATCGCACCAGACGTACATACAGCCGAGCCTCAGATCCCAAAGCCTTTTTTCAACGGAGTTGTAGACACAATAAATCGGTTGAAACACATCAATGCTCCCGGAGTCGACTGCATACCGGCAGAGCTTATGAATCGTCGAAGAGAGGCAACTGCTTGAAAGATCTATGGGTATTATGCTAGAGGCGTCAGCACGGACGCAGGTTGAGCACAACACCACAGATTGTTCACTGAAATTGTCTCGACGTGCACTGTTCCTTCCACGTAATCATCTAAAAGTTGTGCGTAACAGAGGAATGGAAAATAAAACACGGTCGTTTCTTTATTATATATTTCACGTATCCTTTACCGCTTAGACCTTCATTGTTCTGCTTTACACTGGTATTATCTTAAAATACGATTAATCTGTTTAAACTTTAAAGCCACTTAGTCCGATTCTACGAGGTCTTTTTGACGTTAACGCACGGAACGGATTCGAACTTGACCTGCCGAATACAAAACCAATTCGTCGATATTAAATTAAGACGTAACCGCACCGTTAGAATAAAACAGCTGAAAAACGCGTATACTCATTGACGGATGATTTCGACTCCCCGGCAACGTCCTCGACACGTGTGGTCTGGTGCGCGATTCCAATCTGACTCAAAGATAATACCCATATCTGCCAGATTCAACGGTGTGGTTTACATTGATGCGGGAGGATTCTATATGTGTTCTTGTAGGACAAGTACGTTGCCCTTCAACCGACATATCGGCGACGACGAAAGTGCACCTAAATAAACATGGGCTGGTGTAATGAAATGGTATTATAGAGATATGCGATGGCCAAAAATCGCCGAAGGGAGAAATAGGTTTCTGTGTCTTAAATAAACAGAAACGCTATTTCGAGGGTCATAAACCTTAGATGACCTGCGCCTGAGAACGAAATAGGTTTTTGCTTCAAGATACACAAAAACGCTATTTCAAGGGTCACGATGATATGCACATCGTGTTTACTAAGGTGTTCATGCTAATGCCATTGTAGGCCATCGATTTTTCGTGGCGATAAGCAAACCGATGGTTTGCTCGCCTATGGCCTAGGCTATGGTAGCTTTTGTTTGTTTTACAGGCCGGAGCATCGTTCGGCATGATCTGGGGTATGATTGTCTAACGTCAATCATATTAGTGCCCAAATCCCATGATCGGTAGATAACCGACAAAGGAAATTGGTCGCAAGTGTTGCGAACCTTGGGACTGGGGCAATAAATGGATATGAACCGTAGCAAGAAACCATCCGCTACAGCTATGTCAACAATTACGCTGGCCAGCTAGTATTTATCTATTATAATTGCCGACAAGCCGAGCCGATGGAGATATGGTACGGTTCATAAACGGAAAAATTCAATGTGATGCATGCCTTAATGAGGTTTAACTTTCAGGTGAAAGTTATTTGAGAGACAGCTTAAGCTGCTCGAATGCAGGTAAGTAGTATGGGTTTGGAAGGTGGTTAATTTAAGAGGATGGGCGGTTGTTTAGGAAGGTATTAAAGAACCGCCACAGATCTACCAACTGATAAGGGATAAGGAAAACCTCAATAGGCGTCCCCATTTTCAGAAAGGGCGACAGATCTGACTGCGAAAACTACGGAGGAATATCATTGCTCAACCACATATAAAATACTAACAAATGTCATACTGGTGAGAATCACACCGTACGCAGAAGAAATACTGGGAGACTACCAATACGGATTCCGTAGGAACCGGTCAACAAGCGACCAAATGTTCACAATAAGGCAACTGTTGGAAAAGTATTGGGAATACGGAGAGACGGTTCACCAACTGTTCGTTGACTTCAAAAAAGCCTACGACTCAGTCGCAAGGCAAAGACTCTACCATATTGTAGTTATAAATATAAATATACCGCCCTCATTCAAATTTGTATGAACGAAAACAAAGGGCGAGTTAGAATAGAAAACCACCTCTCCAAATCATTTGAAATCCGGGACGGACTAAAACAGGGGAGTGGCATCTCCTTTTTAACCTTGTGCTCGAGTATGTCATCAGAAAGGTAAAAGACGGCAACATGACCGGATCTTCCCTGAACGGGGTCACATAAGTGCTCGCATATGCGGATGACATCGCCGTTTTGGGCGATAGTCTAGAAACTGTAAGTAAAAACAGTGAAATCATCATGCAAGCGGGAGAAGAGGTGGGCCTAGAGATAAATGAAGACAAAACAAAATACATGATTACGGCGAGAGCAGGTGGACCTCAGAGAACACATATAAACCTCAGGAGAAAGATATTTGAAAAAGTTAAAGAATTTAAATATCTGGGAACGATACTGACGGCCAGTAACGAAATGTCGAAGGAAATTAACAAAAGACTGCATTCAGGCAACGGTAGTTGGCACGCAGTCAGTAAACTGGTGAAATCCAAACTGCTATCACGTAACATAACGATCCATGTTTATAGAACTATAATCATGCCGATTGTTCTATACAGATGCGAAACAAGGCCTCCCACAAAACGGGACGAAATTAATAAGGTTAAGAATAAGGTTTTAAGGGGTAACTTTGGCGGTAAATATGACGAGGAGGCAGGACAATGGAGGAAACTCCACTACCACGAATTGGAAGAGCTATACCGCAAACCTACAATAGTGACAGTAATCAAGTCGCGAAGATTAAGATGGGACGGACATGTGGCGCGAATGAGCAGCGATAGGACCGCACGTAGAATTCTTGACGGTAGATCGACAGAAAAGAGACCGGTAGGACGGCCGCAAGGGAGATGGGAGGACAATGTTAGGTTTGACCTTGAGGAGATCGGATCGAATGGTCAAGCGTGGAAGGAGAGTGCACAGGACGGAGAAATATGGCGGAGTCGAGTCGGTGAGCTCATGAACTTCCGGGTTCTTACAGGCCAATAAATAGTAATAGAAGTATCAACAAGACAAGCCAAAGGCTTTGCATGGAAATCACCCAACACTATACAGGAGGAACACACATTGTCCAACATTAATCTACATAACACAAAACCTGTAAAAGGGAATCACAGGAATATCGACACAAAATCTACACTACACAAGGGAAACCGTGAGTAACGTCAAAAATAAAGTTGAATTCTTCGTCTATATTAGAAAAATTAAGCAATTGGATTTTTCCACCAAACATTAACGGCTTTGTAACATGTTTAATTTAATCAAAACATTCCTACAAACCCAAAAAAAAGACAACAAACTTTTCGACCACAGTTCCATCTGCGCATTTGTAATGTAGGGTTATGTATTGTGTTTTTCAATGTAAGGAATTTTAGTGAAGCTACATTCTACCATATTATAGCAGAGATTGAATTATTCACACGGTCTCCTATATTGGCACAACTGTCATCTATATTATTTTGATGCTGAGTTTGAGCTCCATCTGTCAACTAGTTTGTTGTCAGCAGCCAAAAACAATAGTCACCTTAAATGCCACTGGTGAAGTTTTCCACAGAAAGAAATGTTGAACAAAAAGTTTGCTTAAAATGTTGTGTTACGAATGGATTTCTTATTCGGATGTGCCGAAAGTGTTAGAGAAACCCTTGCTCTGTAATATCGAGAACAAGATTATTTGAGTGGTATCAAACATTCAAGGAGGGCGGTGAAGTCTATTTGAAAACTTTACTCATCCGAGACGGTCGACAACGGAAGTTACTGAAGAAAACGCGGATTTATTGGAAAAAAAAAAATTGTACCCGAAAATCGTCAGTATAGCTTGAAAGAGCTTTTACAAGGACTACCCGTCACCCACGATTTAATTTGCATTATTTTAGTTGATGTTTTGTGCATAAGACGAGTCGCTGCACGACTCATCCAAAAGATCTGAATTTTATTGAAATGAAGCACAAAGAGAAAGGCTTTATGTCCAAAAACGCTACCCTGTGACTTTTTCCTGATTGCGAAACTCAAATTCGCACTTCATGGAACCCGTTTCGGGTCATACTACTTTTTTGGCATTTTTCTCCGCCCCCGCATCCGAAATGTTGAACCCTTTACTATGATTTCTAAATGTATCAGGTTTCTTCATAGTCTTTCTAAAAATGAGGCTTCCGTGCATTTTACAAAAACAAGAAGTGTTGTCCATTGATTCCTGGACTCATATTAAGTCCCTGAATTAATAATTAATCTCCAAAATACAACTTCAAGTTTTTCTGTCTGATTTTTTCCGAAACTCGGGAGCAATTTAAAATGCTGAATACGTAAAAGAGGATATACATTACAATACGTGTTTTTCAACATGACCATACTAACGGAAGGGTGCAGAATAAGTGAAACGTATCCAACCTTTAAAAGCATCCAAGGCAATAACAGGGCATAGTCCATATGCATTTTAAAATCAATTTACAACCTTCGCCCTCGCCCCTTTCAGTTTACAAAAAACGGACAGAATTCCTTAGAGATGACCAAAACGGAATTCCTTTGACATTATTCCACAAATGCTTATCGATTACAAATACTATCTCTTGGGACTGATTGTGTAATAAATTCCCCTGTGTCGGAAAAGTAGAAACAAATTTTAGTCAAACTCGATTGACAGGGGAGGACTGCGAGTCAGAATGCTACTTCATAATGATTTATCTACCGTCTACCGATGGTCATCAATCAAAGTTTTATTATCAAACGAATGTCAAAGCAAACAAAACGCTGTAGTCTACATCGTCCTTCCCCTTGGTATCCAGTCATTTCTTTTCTTTGTTTTCGATATTCAACTTAAACAGAGGTATATTATAAAGTCATAGCTGACTGTGAACGCTACAAGGACTTGTAGTCTCATCAGTCAATGACGTTTAATCCTTCAAGTGTTCCAACAATTAGCATTGATCCCGAACCAGGAATTCTCTTAAAAATAGTCCACATCCGAGATTAAGGGCATGCATGGGTAAGTAAAATGTAGAATGCTTCTTCCGATTCAGTGGTTTGAAACATTGGGTCGACTAAAAAAAAATAACTGAAGGGATTCCAGCTCGTCGGAGGAAAACAATACAAAGGATGAAAATTCTTCGACGATCACCTTACCTTTTGTGAAGACCATCTGAATTCTAGAGCTCCTTATAACTCAAAAAAGCTATATGTGTTTGTGTATTATTTCTGCAGGCAAGACTAAAATTGTGACCGTGTTGTTGGTTGTGTATTCAATCAAAATTATGAACAGAAAGGGTGCATCGACACCAGGGGCTGCAGAAGGACGATATTATTTTAACTTTTGGCAGTACTTACACCGGCAGTACTCACTGCAGCAGCAACGGGTGGAAGACTACAATAAATCACACAACGAAACTAGGTGCTGGTGGACAACGTGGATGTTGTGAATGCTAGTGTTGTACCTATCGAAAGAGACTTGAATGCGAATTTTACCCGCATGTCGGCGGGCGGTGGATTAATGTGCGCTTACAGGGATGGTTTAGGGCAACCAGCAAAAATCACTTTCACTTCTTTGGTGGAGTGAAGTGGTAGTGGTATAATTGATGATAGAAAATGAACATAACGAGCGATGTTGTTTAAGTGCAGCTGGACTTAATTTGTTAAGGACAACGAAATAAATTTATTTTGGGAGGTCTATCCTTACATTAAAAAACGAGACACACATATTTTCCTATTAATCAAAACCACATTAATAGAGCCTAAAATAACTAATTTTAAAGTACTCGTCACATATCATATTTATATATTTGTAGAAATAAACGGTGACTTTAAGGCCCCATAGTTATAATAGCAAAGAGTCTTCAAAGGATAACGCCATAGTGGAATAGATGTCTAAATGAAAGCGTTTTTTTGCGATACCTATGTTGATAAAAAGGTAAAGTTAAAGAATAACAATAATAAAGAATGTTTACAACCATATTTTGAAGTTTTCAAAGAAATGTTTATCTTAAAAAAATTGCCAACTTCCAGTATTTTATTATTTATTCGATACTCGAACTAAAAATTTAGCAGTGTGTCAAATAAAAAAATGTAGTCATTGTAGTAAAATATTTGTCCTAAAGAGTGATCCTCATTCCTTCAAGGGTATTTCTAGCGTCATGAGGAGAAATTCTCATTTTAAAATTAGTATTTTTCGAGAAGGATGCTATAGCATATTTTTAACTTGCTCTGGATTTCTTAATCAAGTAATTTTAAGGCAATCCACTGAAGCTTTGCATTATCTGCGAAAAAGTATGATTTAGGATAAACCTCGCTTTGATCCCCGTAGACTAGTGGAGATTTGAAGTAGTAATATCCGAATATTTAACACTACACAACATGAAAGAAAAATGCTCGTCCAATAATTAGCCCTACACAATGCAAAGTAAACACTCGCAGTTGGATATTTATCCCAACAAAAAATAAATGGTCACGGCCGTATATTCATCTTTACACAACACAACACAAAATAAATATCTTGACGGAATATTTAATTCCACACAACGCAAAATAAATATTTCGACTGAATATTTAACTCCACACAACTCAAAATACTATAGAGATATTCCCGCCCAGATATTCAAGCCCATACAATACATATTCTCGGTAGGATATTCAAGTCAACACAACACAACATATATAGATATTACATAAAAAGATATTCTTGGGCCCTAAAGAGCGATCCTCATTTTAAACCTTCAAAAGTATTTCTAGCGTCATCAGGAGAGATTCTCATTTTAAAATTATATTTTTCGAGAAGGATCCCTATCGCATATTTTTAAGTTGCTCTGGATTTCTTAATCAAATCATTTTAAGGCAATCCACTGAAGCCTTGCAAGACTAAAGGTCGCTTTGATTCCCGTAGACTAGTGGAGATTTGAAGTAAAAATTCTCGTCCAATACTTAGCCCTACACAATGCAAAGTAAACACTCATAGTTGGATATTTATCCCAACAAAAAATAAATGGTCATGGCCGAATATTCACTTTTACACAACACAACACAAAATACAATAGAGATATTCCCACCGGGTATTCAAGCCCACACAATAAATATTCTCGGTCAGAAATTCAAGTCAACACAACACAGCATACTTACATGAAATGATATTCTTGGGCCAAATTTCCGCCTGGGGATGACATCGCCGTTCTTGGCGATAATCTAGAGACGGTTAGTAAAAACTGTGAAATCATCACGCAAGCGGCAGAAGAAGTGGGCCTAGATATAAATGAAGACAAAACAAAATACATGATTACGGCGAGAGCAGGTGGACCTCAGATAACACATATAAACGTCAGAGGTAAGATATTTGAAAAAGTTGAAGAATTTAAATATCTGGGAACAATACTGACGGCCAGTAATGAAATGTCGAAGGAAATTAACAAGAGACTGCATTCCGGCAACGCGAGTTGGCATGCAGTCAGTAAACTGCTGAAATCCAGACTGCTATCACGTAACATAAAGATCCGTGTCTATAGAACCATAATCATGCCGATTGTTCTATATGGATGCGAAACATAGGCTCTCACAAAACGGGAAGAAAACAAATTCCGCGTATTCGAAAATAAAGTTTTGAGGGGCATCTTTGGAGGTAAATATGACGAGGAGGCAGGTCAATGGAGGAGACTCCATAACCACGAATTGGAAGAGCTATATCGCAAACCTACAATAGTGAGAGTAATCAAGTCGCGAAGATTAAGATGGGCCGGACACGTGGCGCGAATGGGGAACGATAGGACCGTGCATAGAATTCTTGACGGTAGACCAACGGGAAGGAGACCGGTAGGATGGCCGCGACGGAGATGGGAGGACAATGTTAGGTTTGACCTTGAGGAGATCGGATCGAATGGTCAAGCGTGGAAGGAGAGTGCCCAGGACAGGAAACGATGGCGAAGCCGAGTCGGTGAGGTCATGAACTTCCGGGTTCCTATAGGCCAATAAATAATAATAATAATAATAATAATAATAAATATCCGCCTGCAAAGCCGGATCCACAAGACAACAGTCGGAATCTGATCGATTACGATATGAGGCAATTACATCATCCACTACACTACTCCGAACAAAAGGTAAGACAGATACTCATTGTTACGTGGTAACTACCCCTCACCGCCCTTCTCTCGGTTAAAAAAATAGTTAAACATAAAGTAAGTATCTACATTACCGACAATTACCGCGTTTTTAAATTCAAATACCAACGTGTTATTATTTGGTACAAAATTAAAACAGCGGATGCATGAACCCGCATAAGCGACTATGATGTCTTCGATCAATTTCAATCTTTGCCGAGGCAATGGTGTCAGGGAATGGACGATTGGCGAGGGAGGGGATGTTTTTTGATACGGGGGGATTGATTGGCGGTTTCCGAGCGGTAAGAACGGTTTTTGAAAAGAGAAAAACGTTGGTGACGGTTCTTTTGAACAGTATGATATAGAGTGCCGTGTGTTATAGATTAAGAAAAAGGAAGAAGATTGTGAGAAGAAAAAAGTTAATGTCTCGCTTAAAAAAGTAAAATGAAGACCAAAGTAAAATGAATGTGTTATAAAAAAATGAAAATTGTAAAGTTAAGCGATTGCCGAAGTTAAGCTACGAGGGTTGCTTTTAAATTTCGGGATTAGACATCAAAAACAAATAATGATCATCGAAAATCGCTTTATTGTTTTTCAAAATATTCCCCATGAAGATCTATACACTTTTGCATGCGTTTGAACCAATTGTCGAAGCACTTTTGCCACTCTGATTGAGGTATCTCCAACACATGCATTCTGAATGCAGCAACCGCTTCTTCAGGTGTCGAAAAACGTTGACCTCTCAGTTTGTTTTTACGTACGGTAATAAAAATAAGTCATTCGGTGCCAAGTCAGGACTATACGGCGGATGACCCATCAAATCGATGTTTTGGGTGCTCAAAAATGCAGTTGTCGCAGCCGATGTGTGAGAGCTCGCATTGTCGTGGTGAAGAGTGATCCGTCTTCGGCGGTTGGTTTTCCTGATTTCTTGGAAGACAACTGACAAACAAATGTTTGTGTACTACTCAGAATTAACTGTTCTGCGTTGTTCTAGTGGTACGGTTGCGACATGTCCAGTTTTTCCGAAAAAACAGGCGACCATTTGCTTGGAAGTGCTTCGTGCGCGAACATCTTTTGTTGGATTTGGCCCATCTTGAAACACCCAGACAGTCGACTGCTGTTTACTTTCGGGCTCATACGCGTAAATCCACGATTCATCACCTGTCACGATGTAATAGACGTGTTTCGAAGCACCGCGACCGTATTTTTTGAGTATTTCTTTCGACCAATTAACACGAGCCTTTTTTCGGCGATTGACAAATTGCGCGGGATCCAAAGCGAACAAATTTTTTTGACAGTCAAATGTTTATGCAATATTAAATGTATGCTGGTCCCACTAACGCCTAAAGTTGTCTCAATCTCACGATAGGTCACATGACGATCTTCCAATATCAGTTCGCGCACAGCATCAATGGTTTTCGGAACAACAACTGATTTTGGACGACCTTCACGAAATTCATCTTGGAGTGAACTACGACCACGATTGAATTCACCATACCATCGATAAACACTGGTCCTTGATGGAGCTTCATCGCCAAAAATTGAATTACGTTCATCCATGCACTGTTGCTGAGTTAATCCACGCCGAAAGTTGTAAAAAATAATCGCACGAAAATGTTGACGATTTAATTCCATTTTTGGACCGAGATGAATCTTTTAAGTTACTGTAAACAACACAAATAGCGCTCGTATGTCAAAACGTTCTGAGTGCGTATAACCTCAAAAATGTCCAACTTTACGACAGAGCTGTCAATTGCCGGATTGCAACACTAGGGTTGCCAAATCCCGAAACATAAGAGGCAACCCTCTTAAAATAAACATGAAAAGTAAAACGAATGCGTATGAAAAGTGTAAATGTTAAAGCAAAGCGTTAAGTTAAAATAAATGTGAAAATCAAAATGAATGCGTATGAGAAATGCAAACTGTACTTGCACTAAATGTAAAACAAAATTAAATGTAAAAATCGAAATAAGTGAGGGAGTAAATTGCATTTGAAAGTTAAAGCCATGGGATTTTGGGCCGCCCAGTGAGGGTTTCGTATGATGACTTTGCCAGGGCCTGCAAGTGACGAATTAAATGAAGACATTGACCTGTTCTGGAGCGAAATCGGGAACTTCAGAGGCCGCGCCATCACAGACAACTCAACCTGTCCCAGAAGTCATCGCCAATAACAGGTAGGCCCCCCTGTGGGGCCCGAACCGTGTGTACCCCTTAACTACCACTATATGTTAAGTATATGTTAAGTAAAGAACAATAAAGACATCAACTCTATACTAAACGTGCTATCGACCACGGAAATCAATAAGAACAAACTCTTCAGTTGTATATTGCATTTATCCAATTTATAATAGTACCATGGCTGCATTTATCTAATTTATAATATTACCACGACTGCATTTATCCATACAGCAGCCAGGCGCAGAAGAATCGTATACCATCGTTGGCCAGTCATTCTATAACATTCATCACAGTAACCTTATTTTTATAACGTTCCACTCGGTAATATATTTCAACGCTGTGACAGGATATTCCATCTAACCCCATAAATATTTGTAACTTTTCTATAAAAACACTACATTTTGCAACATAACATTCATCTTTGTAATATTTTTTATAACATTTTGTCACACCCAGTGGTAAAGTAAAAATTACACATTTCTTGGCGCAGCCTATTTACCTAAAAAACCCCATAACATCATATAGACTCAACATCTGAGGGTTCATCATCAAGCAACGAGGCCTGTGTAGGTTCTCGTAGCAGTAATTTTGTTCTTTAGCCCTGCATTGACTAAACTTCTTAACGCCAAATTAGTACAAACTAAACAAACAGCCAGAAGACAGACTAGGAGGTTAAAGCGTTTAGGCATTATTTCGAAAAACGTGTTGACATACTGGAGAAAAAGACGAGCATCACAGCTGTTACCGAAACAGACTGCGAGGCTGAAACGCTTTAGATTGAAGAAGCTTATGACGAAATCCGGGAAGTATACGTCAACTACCGAAGTCTCTACGAGAAGTCTTGGGTAAAATCCTCGACACTGTGGTAGTCACGCACTCAGAAGCAAAACGCTCGAAATGCGATTGCCGAAGAACAACTTACCTCCTAATTTGATGATGTTCTTGTGGCGGTTCCGCCAAACCCCACTGTTACTTACTTGAAGAACCCCCATAACTTCGAGCCAACCTAACAAGTTTCGCTTATGCAATAGCACCTTAAATGCTTCACGCATCAAATAGCCCAAATTTATTTAACTAAAAGTCCCTGTAAAAGAATTCCTACCTTTCATGTATCTCTTCGCATACAATTTCCCTACAAGAATCCTTTCCATTATACAGGAGCATTAAACCAAAACCTATTCGGTACCTTCGGTTGCCAGGCAAATTCCAACCCCCCCACACCTGCACCGTAATCTCGCCGCAGCAAAACATTTCCTTCCCAAGGATAATTAATGCTTTTAATGCATTACCTGGAAATGCCTGCAGAGAATTTTTCCTACAAGGGCATTCATACATGTATCAATGCATCTCTGCATTAGCGACCCAGAACCGAATTCCCAATTAGCGTAGATTTTCACACTATAGTTAGACATTTGCGTCGCCATAGATCCCATGTACAATTGACACAGATGGTATACACAGCCGTCATTGTGTCATCAGCTGCAAGCACTTCTCTCGGAAATACTTCCTTGCTTGAATCGTCAAACAATCACCAACGTCGCGCTTAGCCGCCGGATTGGATTTAATAACATAAACATATACAAACAAAAGAATCCGATTCTCCCAGTCGGCCACCGACCCAAGATACGATATACAATTCTGGTTGTATAAAGTATTGCAATCCAACCACCTCCTTCTAATGGCTATTCGGCTATTTACACAAGGGCATCGCTCATCTAAGACATTTATGATGCCCTCGTCCCATCTTTTCCATTAACACCATTTCTTCAATGCATCGTCGTCTATTTACTTAGCCGCCATGCACATCATAAACCACGATCTTCCCGATTTCTTTATCCTTGCCGCCTGCCTGCTTTGTTTTTCCATTGCCTTCGCGCATGAGTAAACAACACAGATCTAAACGATCACACACATACCACCATGACCTCCATTACGACATCTGGTTTTCTATTCCACCAAGAGAGACTTTACGTTTCTCTGGTGGTAAGTAAAAACATATCCTTAGTGGAGAGGATATCTACCACCACACCTCCAAACTTACCCCAAACGAAGGTTGAATCATTAAGCCGTATTCCAACCATCGATCCGGTTGGTGCGTCTTCCGCTCCCGGTGGCGTCCGGAGACGCGTACATACCCGGAGTCGTGTTTCGTAAACGTTATCTAAAGTTGCCGTATATACGATGTGAACATAATAGATTAAGTGAATATTAACATTACTTTGCGTTTACCTTCGGAATTTAACAAATACATCCCCGCGGCAGAAACACCAGCAGTAAAGTAAAAATAAATGTAGTTGTTATATAAAATAAAGCAAATCATAATGGAACAAATAGTGCGTTTTATTGCTCCTGTGCTGTGTCCGCTCTGTATTTTGAACTT
Organism: Microdon myrmicae; assembly: GCA_963931805.1. NCBI lineage: Eukaryota > Metazoa > Arthropoda > Insecta > Diptera > Syrphidae > Microdon > Microdon myrmicae. The sequence goes on along the minus strand of OZ007498.1, from coordinate 56,590,027 downwards.
GGTGACTTTTGGTGAGCATTTTCGCGGCGTTGCTCAGAGTTTTATAGCCGAACAATTTGTGATGACGAGGTTGAACCCCGTGCCGTACGCCGGCACCACGACTTCGTTGCCTAAACTCTTCACTACCAAGTATACTATCCACGATTGATTGATTGATTGCCATCAATATAAGATTGTTGATCTTGTCTGATCTGGAGGCGAATCAAATTGCAGAAGGAATAGACATTTTGCTCTAAGAGTTTTATATCAATTATTTTATTCATATAATTCTACATAGACTGAAAAGGCCCGTGATTTTAATGACAACAAGCGTTTTTTAAGCAAAGTTATAGCGTATTGCTACGATAGTGAAAAATATGTGATTCGAACTGACGCTATGACTAAAAATGGAACCAATACTCAACACATCAGACCACTGCCGCTTATACGAATTCGATTTATAAACTCAAGTACATTCAACAGATGTGAAATTGCTATGTTATTGCTTGGTATACGGCTGATGCTTTTTTTATTTTATTCGACTTTCGTTCGGTGTTGTTCTTCACTATTTGCTTGTGTACTGTATGTGTAACTGTTAGAAACGCCACACTACTCCTTCCTCAGTAACTTTGTTACGATCAACTTCGTGTGCGAACGATGGGGCGAAGAGCGAATGAGCGAGAGAACGTCGGAGCAGGCGAGTGTGCCGGTGCTCTACGCGGAAGTCGTGATCGTAGTACTAAAGCCCTGTTTACCTATGCGGGATTGCGTGTTGTGTCAGATCACACGAAAGGATTGTAGGATTTAGCAAGGAGAGTGAAGAAACTGAATTGAACACACGCCGAAACGGGTGAGAAGCGAAGCATTGAAACATCAGGCTACTGTCGCGTGTACGAATTCGATTTCTAAACTCAAGTACATTCAGCTGATTCGAAATTGCTATGTTATTGCTTGGTATACGGGTGATGCTCTTTTTTTTCTTATTCGATTTCCGTTCGGTATTATTCTTCACTATTTGCTTGTGTACTGTATGTGTATCTGTTAGAAACGCCACAAAGTTGGATTTATTCCTCAACATAGTTGCCTTCGAGGACGATACACTTGGTATAGTGATTTTCCAACAACTGGGAACCAAGTCTGGAGAATACGCTGGGCGAGCAACTAAGTCAAATCGTAATTGGTACAATTTGGTCATCGTTTTCAAGAACGTGTGTGACGGTGTAGCGTCCTACGAACGCACAATACCGCCCAGGTAAGGTTCCAAACCTTCAAGGAACTTACTTACCTTATCCAGTACACGTACCCACAGACACGTGTCCCCAAAGCTCTTAATCAGGCCTGTAACAAGGGCATAGGAAGCTGAAACAATGTTGAAACCGACATCAAAAAAAACAGGGAACTTAACGTTCAAAAACTTTCAGCATCAAGTCAACGCATCCATTCATAGTATGCAAAAACAATTCCAGATTACAGGCCATAAATCTTCCATCCAAAGCATCTGCACGATGTTTACCAGGAATTACATTTTCGGTAGATAAATAACAACGGATGCATACGCTGGCAGCTAAACGCAAGAAAGCATATCGCCTATCCGCGGCCAAAATTGTAAACAACCGTAATTATCGCAACAAGATAATTCGGAAGATTTACAAGTCCAACGCCAACAAAGGAAATACTCCGGTCCCACGATTCCTTTGTAAAAATTTCACACCCATTAGAAGGAACTAATGGATTTCGGTTGTGTTTACAAAAGGCAAACAACCACGGGCTGTACGCCCGAAAAATCATCTCGGCCTTCGCGCCAGATGTTCTGTGCAAACAGAAGGCCGTGGAAAAGGAAATGCTATCACCAACGAAGAATGTATGCAAGATGACTTTCCCTTTCTCAGGAAACTATGAAATATCCCCGGGGATACGATAACATGCTGCTAACAGGAATTCGGAAATTCTGTTAGCAGGGGGAATAAGAAAATTTTTCGATAGAGATACAGATACGATCTGTATCAGGGCATTTTTGAGGAAAATACCGGCAGTTAGATTTCGATCGGCAGAGGACTAGGAGAGTCCACTTCGAGCATCCGTCCCAGGAGTACAGTTAGAAAACTCTACTAGGAGGTCGGTCCGATCCGCGCAACACATAAAAAACGAACGTATATATCCGACGTTCATCGCCCGACAATCCAACGCGCGCAGTCTGTGTTCCTCGTCAGGGATATAGAAAAAGTCGAATAACAATCGTGCAGTCGAACGGTCCGTGGAAGGAGAAAAATTTGGTCAAGGGTGTCGCGACGTGCAGCGTGTACGAGAAACCTAGGGGATCAGAAATTGTTTAATGAAATAGAAAATCAGTGCTCTTTCCCCGGTATATATAAAAAAAAAAACAGAACGAGAACAATAAAAATTAAAAATAGAAAAACAATTTTCCTGTGTGTCATTTGTGCTGTTCCACTCCGTAGTGTTCTTTGTGTTAGCAGTGTTCGGCGGAACACCGCAGCCAACAACCGTCAACCTAAAGGACAAAACATCCGCCAAAACGGTGCATTATCGTGATGGTACAGAACTTTTTTTTCGCCATACGGGGCCATTTTTCTTTATTTCATCGTTCAGTTTCTCCAATAACGCTGCATAACACTCTCCTGTGACTGTTTTTTCCTTCTGCAGGTAATCGATTAAGATTATGCCATGCGCATCGCTGTTGGCATACCAAACTATTATGGTACCCAACACTTATTTTATTTAATTCGGGTTATCTAGATCACTTACCTTCGGGCCGAAATCAGAAGTCTGTTTGTATAGGTTGGTTTATTTAAGTTTGTTTATTTAAGTAGTTTGATTATTAATACACGTGTGCCTCTATGGGCGTCCAGATTCGATCTCCCTGGAAATCAAAATGTGCCGCCCTTTTATACTTTACGACATCGGGATTTGTCCACTGGTGTTTAATCAATGCAAGAAGCACAAACCCGATTTTTTGTGCTTCAATTGGAATTGGGTTTCGGGAATTGAATCAATGTGCGGCAAATTAACTTTTGGTTTAACCTGTCGCACATATGATTCACTATGGGAAATGGATTAGGGTTTTATAAAGGGTAAGTATTTCCTATGGGACTTGGGTTAGGTTTTCAAGGTAAATGGAAAAGGGTAGTGATCACTACATCCTAAACACCGGAGGCCATGACCTTCCCGGCCGAGCGTTGGTCTTTTGGCCGCTTTGGTCAGCGGATTTCCAACCAGTTCGCAGATTGCCTATTGGACTCAGGCGTATGGTTTAGGACGCACGTTTCATCCAAAAACGCTGCAACAACGCTAAACCGGCCGTTGAATCATTAAGGGGCTGCTGTTTTTCGTGGACGGTCAACAAATGCGGCACCCATCCCATCAAAACATCGTCCAACATGTATCCCGCCCGCTCTTTTAAGATGCGCACGGCCTCATCTAACTCGCACAACTTCACTTTACGATCACTCAAAACGATTTCATGCGCTTCCTTTACGATTTCCGCATTTGTACCTTATTTTGGCCTTCCAGATCGAGATGGGTCTTCGGTGCTTGTACGACCAATTTTAGATTCACTAAACTACCGATTAACTATTGTTCTCGGAGGAGTACAGTATATTATTTCTGCAACCATTGCAATGATTCTTCCGAAGTTTTTCCCTTAAAAAAAAAACAATTTTTAATCAAAGTGTGATATTCCTGTTATACATTTTTTCACGAAAGCGAAAGTAGCGTCACTCAAACGACTGAAGTTTAGAAGCGAATGGACGAAATGTCACGAAACTTCATGTATAAACTAGTGATAGATCAGCTTTTCGTAATGAGTCAAGTTCATTTTCCAGTGGGACAATCTATTGAAAAGTTGGGACTCTTCAGCCCATGTAATATAGGGGGGCCATACATTTTTCTAAATGGCAACACCCGATTTCTTAAAAACCGTTGGGGAGAGGGGCGCGCGAGTGGCGGGGAATTGTGCGTCGCTTCATGCAATTTTAGTCACGATGGAGCGCTTCACGAGACAACAACGTGCTTTTTGTGTAACACAATTTTACCAAAACCACGATTTCTACCTTACTGTACGACGCCTATTTAGAATTGAATACGGATTACGCCGTGTAAGTGAGTGTCCAAGCGTGGGTAAAGAAGTTCGATCAAACGGGGTCGACAACGAATATTAAACAAACAGGGCGGTCACGTTCAAGAAGAAGCGATGAGAACATTCGGGAGGTTGTATGGGGGTTTAAAAGTAGATGTGCCTGGCACGACACGGATTCACTTAACACCCACCGCTTGTTCCGTCGAAAGCCGTTCATAAAAATATCCAAGAGGAAATGATAAATAAAATGCGCTGAAGGTCCTTTTTGGTTTATGAGTTCTTTGAATTTTTATTTTTACTTATTTTTCTGTATCAGACCATACACATAGCACACTCGGCTTGCGGTCCTTAATATTGTTGCGAGCTTAGGGTTCGCTGCATTAATTATTTCTAATAAATAAGAGCCGTTAAATTGATTTTGAATTAATGTAGCACTTTATTGGTCCGTTAATAACAACCGTTACTTTGACCGTACATTTAACGATTTCTTGACTTATCGCTTCCGTACTTATCGCGTCTTTTACTGCTTACTTCTTCTTGTTACTTCTTTCTTCTTCGATCTGCGTGCGACGTATTTATACCGTTTCCTCATTCTGATTCGGCGTTTCGTTTCCGTCCGTTCCATAACCTTGAATTTTCTACTGTTCATAGTCTCCAGTTTTCCAATACTTTCTAGAATATTCTAGTACTGATTGTCATATGCGTCACAATATATATGGTGATTCCGCAGGATCGCTTCTTATTTATATTGTTTATAAAACTGAGTTAACAATCACTGATTACTTTACTATCATTTGATGTTGCTATTTAGTTTAATTCTGGTACGCGCCCGAGCTCGACGGTGGTAAAAACTCTATTTTATGCAAAAGGTTAAAATTTAAACGAACGATTGACTTTGCGTGTGTGCTCTCATGTGATAGAAAAACGATTCTTCTCCTCGAGAGATGAAATTTGACTTACCACTCACTCGACCGGTGTGAATCGTTTTAGGGATGAAAATCGACTGCTGGTCTTATCCAACGATCAACCAATATAGATTGCGCTCTCATCTGTATTCTCTCGTTTCCCCCGCCCATCGAGGTGAATAAACTCTTGTGTGTTAATTCAATAGTCAACGGGCTCAGAGAGAATGTGAGAACCGAAACGAAAAGCGCAATAATGCCGGGCATGATTTTGCTTTCGCGTGCAGTGAACGCAAAATCAATGGTGACCGAATGACCCAGTTTGGATATTGGATTGATCTCAGAGTGCATTGCAAGGGGAAATGGATGCTATTCACCTGACTAAAGAGTTTATTGATCCCCAGCAAATAGCCGTGTCTGGGGGAAGGACGCTGCGATGGCTTGAGATAATATCTGGTGAGAGAAAAAGTACTAAAAGTGGTCGTTATTACTCAAACGGTTTTGCGATGATGCAACAGCATCGTTTGCCAGACTTTGCTGTTGCTAACCAAACATGAAATTGTGATTTCCGGTGGAAATGTCATGTGGTTTATGATATGATGTTGGCGTATGGCAAGAAAGGGGTTGAATTCAATTAAGCATTATCTGCATAGAATAATGAATCCAGGTTATGCGTCCTTATGGGATATACCATTTGCGGGTGAAATTGGCCGACGGTAGGGATTGGGGCAGACGTGGCGCGCGGTTAGCGGGCGAAATTGGCTGTAATTGTGGGTTGGTTCTCCATGTAATATAGACAACCCCCACAGTTGAAATTTACGTACCTCGCGCATGTGTCAGCGAGTTTTCCAAAGTTTGTGTAATCGATTGCAAGAGTGCCAACGATAAGACGGGGCACTTCTCGGCGATGTCATTGAAAAAAATAAATTTCAATAAACGGTTTTTACGTTAAATATATGATCAACAAAATAGCATTTGTAGTTTTATTTCTATTCATGTTTCAAATGTTCAAATATGTATGGCCCACCCTTTACATTCCAATGCATTCCTCATGGGGCATTCTTACATTAGCTTTAAATGTGTTCCACTTAAGAGTCAAATAAATTCGAGTACCAAGAATTGAGAGTTCATCGGATTTGACGATGTGACTAGAATGGATCTACGAATATATTTCTCTTTGACGACACGAGTTAGCATTGCTTTTTGGAGGTGTTGGATTCTACTCAATTAAATAATAGCCCTTGCAATCTCTTATTGGGCTTCAGATTCAATGAGTCGAGAATATCGTTTTACATTGGCTGATAGCCCAGATAGAAGGTGAGAGATTACACCATTATAGACCCTTCCTAGATAAAAAATGCTGGAAGAAACTAGTCTCGCATTTGGACACCGCCCCGACTCAACATGAAGAATATAGAATATTGAATTCCAACAACTCCGATAGAAGCAGAATCGACACCATATTGAAAATCAATAATACCCAATCAAGTTGGAGTATATTCGATCTTAGCTCCACAATAACCTGAAGAAAAATGCCATGGTTTCAAATAAGATAAAGTTGTATGACTGAAGATGGGCCTGCGATCGCAGTGAAAACTATAGCGCCTATAACTGTAGGTCTTTAAGTTTTTAGTATATCCGGTCTTCTAGTTATGTTCCACAAGGACACAGGTTCACAAAACTTCCTAGCTTAATAGTCCTTGATCACAGGCGCAGAAAATAAAACCTGTGGTTAGTCCCCGAACATCACCCTTTGAATAAAAAAACGGCTCTATTTCTTTTTCTTAGCTTTTATTCATGTGTAAGTAAACCACAATCCAACCTAATGCAAAATAAAATGTGAGCTTAGTTCACAGGTTCGAAAACACTTTGATGTTTACAATATAAAATGTAAGCTTACTTCCAATATAAAATGTAAGCTTAGTTCACTAGTTCGAAAACGCTTCTGATATTTCAATGTGTCCTCCGATTGCTTTCCGACTGCTCACGGTACTCCTTACGGCGCGAACCCAATACTTTGCACTATCTCAACTCTCCGCGACGCGTCCGTACGCGGTGGCGGTTAAATCTCGACTCTAACCTTTTCGTAGAGAAAAAGAACCAATCTACATCCCCCGTTCAGCGACCAATAGGAGAAGATCTTCTACACATTGGTCCCAACAAGTGAGCGAAACACACACACGATGACTATTCGGTCGCTCATGCGGTGTGTCCGTGAGGATGCGAACCGTGGACCAAACAATTCAATAAGGGAAAACACCATAAGCAATGCTTTGCAGCTGGTTAAAACCTCATATCGACAGGGATTGGGATGTTTATACGATCGGCAACTGCGTACAGCATCTACGCCGATCGTGCACACATCGCTGGCGTCTCAAAGGGTCATGTGTGTATTTACATTATGCGGTACTCGATTTCCTTTGGTAGCCAGTGGTGAGCTATGATGTGCCTGTCGTTCGGACGACCGGCCGGTGTGTCTGCGGATAAAACAAGGGTGAATATGTCGTGCACGTGTGCCGCAAAATACTTTGTTAGATATGTGCATTGACATGTTTCGGGTTTCATGTCGGTTACGTGATGTCGTAACCGAATTGCTTTTCAGGAACATGATGCGTTGAATGCAAGCATGCCCCTGGGGGAAATGTTTGGAGATGCTAATGCGATTGCATTAGCGAAAAACTATAGATTTAGGTGCTTTAGAAGAAAGTCTTTAAGTAATTAAATAGAAAGGTCAGTAATGGCGTTCTATGAAACTGCCACAATACTCCTTTCTCAAGGCTTTCGGTAGCTCCCGGAAAAGGTTTTCCTGGTAAGCGAAAAAAAGGTAATCATTTGCGTTAGGTGAAAACGCCACATAACTACTGTTGAAACCCAACCAGTCATTCCACCGGAAATGGTGAAAAGTGAAGTCACTCCGCCAATTTCTAAAGAACCGAAAAATGAAAATGAAGTAAAGAAAAAACAATCTCAGCGCCCTTCACATCTTCGATTTCAAAAGCTGTCCAAGAAATCCGACTTCAGCAATAAAACGTCGAGCGAACATGGCAAGAAAACGAAAACGGATAAGAAGACTTCATCGAGTGGCAGACTAAAACTTCTCAGTTTTTATCATCGCATATTGATAAAAATTAAACCAAAATTAAAATAAGAAAGAATGCATCTCTAATGCATCAGCAGACATTCCAAAACATTCTCTTGTCAAAAGGAACATTATGATTCTTTAATCCCAAAACAAGAAATCCAAATCTAACAATATTCCTCGTCCTTCTACAATACGTAATAGTTTATGTTATATGAAATAATAATATAATAACATTCACTGTTTTAATAATATAATAACATTCACTGTTTTAATAATATAATAACATTCACTGTGTGTTAAAGGCAACATTCTTATTATCTCATAAACGTTTTTATTCACCTCTCTTACTTTATGTCTATGTTATAATCCTTCTAACCCAGAGAGAGTTGAAATGTTAGTCCTGTTTCAAATAACTTGCACTTTATATAACTTCAATGAATGTAAAGTTGGTAAGTAACTGCTTTTGACAATGCATATTGTTGCAACGTCCACCCCAACTTCAATACGCTTCGTATCTTGGTTTTCCTGTTCTTCAGTCGAATGTTAGATTTAATATTCATTCACGTTCACCTCATTGTTATTTAAATTTTTTTCCGCCTTCCCCCTATTCAATTCGCAGTCAGTCCTCCGAAGGCATTTAGTTTGTTTTGTATCTTCATGCGTTTAAATCTTTTTATAAAAGTATCTGCATCACTTCATCATTGCCACGTTGACTTTATATATGTACAACTTTTTTGTTTTGCATAAAATAATCATTTTCACGGGCTTCTTTTATGCTTGTGTTGGGAGAGGCAGTTGTTGATGGAATCGTATCCGTTAACGATGTCCTGAATTTCGTTGAAGGGGAGACAGGAAACTAGCGCATTATTTCCTTGGTAGATAGACAAGCTAATTAATGCGAACAACTTGAAGGACGTTAATAATTAATGTGACATTTTCCAGTGAATTTATAGTTTGTTTGAGGTTTGAAGAGTTTTGATTTCATGGTTATTTTCGATGGTGGTTAGGAGATACGATAACAAATGCTCGACCTGGAAAAGGTCAAATTTTGCATAAGAAATGTACAATTTGATGTGCTTATAAATTACTAAGGTTGAAGAGAAATGATTTCTGGATAGTGTGGAATTGCGATCTCTATGCAACAAAGTGTTGAGTAATGAGATTTCTTACAATCCTTTTCTTCGACTAAAAACAAACACCAAATGGCTGTTCTAAACTCTCTTTAAATTAATTCTTAATGACATATTTTCCCGACATTTTATAGAAATAAATAGTAAAACAGTTTAGATTACTTTTGTTTAGGCTGAAATGATTTTAAGGTTTCCGAAACTCTAAATTGAGCTAAAAGTTGTACCGAGTGCGTAACTCTTAGCTGTGTCGCGATCACCACAATCCAATGCATACATTCACTGAATAAAACATCTTGTATGTCCAATTTGTAGCAACCTTGTATTTTAATCACATATTATCATTAAAATAAAATAGAAAAATTCAAATATTATTTATGATTTTTTGAGTAACAAAACAACGCTTGTCAAAACCAAATTCAATAGAGAGCCGGAAAAAGGAATGTGATCTATGAACAAGATGGCTGATTTTCGTCATGTTCGTTGAGTATGTTGGCGAGTAGCCGTCATTGTTAGATATTCAAATCTCGAGTGTTGGGGATTCGCAAATGAATGTACTAGAGGAATCTAGTACGTTCACTATCTGCCTGGGACATGACAACTGTCACCCGCCTGGTGACTACGCGTCATGGACAATAGGGACGCCACCCTAGCGTCACCCAATTTGAATGAGCGCAACGGTCGCTTAATTCAGTCTTCATTCGGCCTGCACTGCGGGCGCACCGCCAAGTCCGCCTTCCAGTCTATTTAGTCAGTCTGCAACCAACCGCCAACGCCAGCTCACCGCCAGGAGGATCAGAGCCTTCGATTACATTACATTGAAAAAATAAATCATTATGAAAAACTTAGAAAGCCTCAGGACTTGCTAAATAAGGCCAAGACCAGTTCCCGGTTGTAGTGCCGATGATGATGATGATAGTTATAGTTACGTTCTTGCCTATTCGAATTATCGATCGTTTCATTTACTAAATAAGTTCATTATCTCAGTCCAGAAGTTCAAAGTTTCTATAGAAACCAAATACAAACAAGCAACGGATTCCAAACAAGGGAGCGCTAACCAATTACGCACAAGAGTTAAAAACATAAACTTTTATTCAACCAACATGGTAGGGAGGCGTTTCTAGCAGATACACACACGACTAGTAGTAAAGAACAACACCACCAAAAGCACATCCATTAAAGCCGTATACCATAGCAATAATATACCATTACCACATTAGTCGAATGTATTTCAGTTTAGAAATCAAATTCATAATAAGCGGCAGTGGCCTGATGGGTTGAGCTCTGGTTCTATATTTTAGTGATTCTAACCGTGATAGCGTCGGTTCGAATCACTCGCTCTTCACTATCGTCGTAAACGCTACAGTAGCACACCCCCGCTGGGTAGAAACCTTGACGTGGTGTGGGGGCTTAAACTACAATGAATCACTCAGGCTATGCTGACGGAACCATACGCTTCCAGTAGGGCCACTCATGTCAGACAGGCTAGCGTCACAGTGCCAGGGTGTTACGCGTCACAGTGGCCATTGAATGGTTTGCAGCCGGGGGTATACCGTCTATATTATAACGGCGCCTCTCTGACACCGGGTCGAATCAAAGCAGTAACCAGACCTTACCATATCAAAGTGGGGCTCTGATGTGGTGGACTATTTGAAACCCCAAGACTCGTGGGAACAAAAATGAATAATCAATATACCAAAAACAATCCCACAAAAAACCCGGTGGGCGTAGGTGAGATGAGCCGACAGCGCCACAAGGGAACAAATCATCAAGAAAACACCCATTCGGCAAGAAGGAGACGTAGGGAAAAACGGAAAAAGCGGAATATACGCGTCGGCACGTGGAATGTTCGAACGTTATATAAACCAGGCGCGATACAGATGGTCGTAAAAAACGCGAAACAATATAAAGTGGACATCGTCGCACTTCAGGAAGTCCGACTCCCACATCAAGTAATCGAAACCAACGGGTTTACACTGGCGTATGGAGGTACCGCTACACATAACCTCGGAACCGACTTCATTATAATCAAGAAGATTACGCCCCATGTAAAAGATGTGAAATTTATTAATGACCGAATGTCGGTGCTGAATATCAAGACGAACTAACGAATAGATTTAGCATCCTAAAGAATGGGAGCAGTGAGGAAGAAGAAGCCAATAGTGTGGACACTAAATGGGCATCGATCAGAGACACAATCAAACAAACAGCCCAAAAGGTTTAGGATTTAAGAAAACAATTAAGTTAAACCTTGGTTTGACGATGAGTGCATGGCAAAGATCGAAGAACGTAAACGCCTCAGAGTGATCTACTTAGAAAAATATGATGAAGTCAACGCAGAAAGATACGCGACAATTCGGAAAGAGACAACAAGACTTTTCAAACGCAAAAACGCAAATGGGAGAAGACTAGGATCGAAAAAATCCTAGAAAATTCCAGACCAAAGAACATAAGAGGTATGTATGCCTGCATAAATTGAATTAGAAATGGCCACCGAGGGAGAACCAAAATAATTCGAGACATAAACGGCTGTCTGGTCACAGAAGCAAACAAAATTGTTACAAGATGGAAGCAGTACTTTAAAAACTTGCTCAATGTGCGCACCCATCAACCACAAATAAACGCACCAGACCTGCATACAGCCGAGCCTCAGATCCCAGAGCCATCTTTCAACGAACTTGTAGAAAATTCCAGACCAAAGAACATCAGAGGTATGTATGCCGGCATAAATTGAATTAGAAATGGCCACCGAGGGAGAACCAAAATAATTCGAGACGTAAACGGCTGTCTGGTCACAGAAGCAAACAAAATTGTTACAAGATGGAAGCAGTACTTTAAAAACTTGCTCAATGTGCGCACCCATCAACCACAAATAAACGCACCAGACCTGCATACAGCCGAGCCTCAGATCCCAGAGCCATCTTTCAACGAACTTGTAGACGCAATAAATCGATTCAAAAACAACAAAGCTTCCGGAAACGACTGTATACCGGCAGAGCTTATGGAGTATGGAGGAGAGGCAACCGCTCGAAGGAACCACCAACTCATCAAAACAATATGGGATAAGGAAGTCACTCCGGAAGAATGGAAAACCTCAATAGTCGTCCCCATTTTCAAAAAAGGCGACAGATCTGACTGCGAAAACTACAGAGGAATATCATAGCCCCGATGACAAATGTCATACTGGCGAGAATCACGCCATAGGCAGAAGAAATACTGGGAGACTACCAATGCGGATTCCGTAGAACCGGTCAACAAGCGATCAAATGTTCACAATAAGGCAACTGCTGGAAAAGAAGTGGTAATACGGAGAGACGGTTCACCCAGTGTTCGTTGACTTCAAAAAAGCCTACGACTAACATTATTCAATAAATGTATGAAAAGAGATTACCGTTTATATTTGATTCACCTTCGTAGAAACAAATGACGTTTAAAGACTTTGGGCGTGGTCAATTTTTATTGCGACATAGTCTAGATTGGGAAAAGAAGAGTTGAGAATAAGAGATGAGAGGAACCTTTTTTGGATGGCAAGGAGCACACTACGGCAAGGTGAATCTCGACATATACTATCGTTACCACGTAAAACGTTAAGGTTGGAAGGAAACATAATGTCGTAACTCACCTTACGACCATGAACTGCTGAACAATGTCAACGTATCTTTTCGCCCTCCAATCTCGATTAATGAATTTTTTGCAGGAGGGGCAAAATCGCTTCTTTTTTTTGTATTAGACTTCTCTCGGGAGAGGCAAACCCATAGCATCGAGTGGGCACCACGAGATTCCATCAAATAACTGTTGCAGTTCTTTTTGAACAGTTGCAGGTTGTAACGCTCCGGGAACACTCGCGTGGGAACGGAGTTCCACAGCTTCCCCGCTCTGTAACGGAACGAGTTCTGATGCAGGGATGTTCGCGCCGTCGGGAGATGAACCACAAACGGGTGCGATCCGTCGGATTGTCTTGTGGAGCGCATATAAGCCGGATTGCGTGGAACAATACCACGAATCTCCGAAGAACAGTACCCGTGATAATATCTGTAAAACAGACAGAGGTCGGCTACGCGCCTGCGATATGATAGCAACTGTAGTCCCGACGTCAGCGCCGTGTCCCCAATCAGGCGGATCGCTCGTCTCTGTATGCTCTCAAGTAGGTCGAGGGTATGTTTAGGAGCCGAGCTCCAAACATCAGAGCAATATTCGAGCGCGGGTCTAATTTGAGATTTATATAGGAGAAGAAGTTGGGCCGGAGTAAAATATTTCTTGTCTCTAAAAAGATAGCTCAGTTTTCCTGAGGCTGACCTGGCGATGCTCGACACGTGTTTATGCCATGATACATTCCCACAGACCGTGACGCCAAGCAATTTCAAACTTTCCCCAGCCTTGAGGGCCCGGCCTTTCATCATCAGCTGTGGAACCGATGATCCACTTTTCTTTGTGAATGTTGTATATTGTGTCTTCTCTGCATTGAAGTCGACAAGATCGGCCCGTCCCCACTGCAGGACCATATCTAGATCTTGATTCAGAGAATCAATATGTCTACATCTCAGCTGATGCTACGCAGGTGCAATTGTGGGGAGGAAGTATTGTACCAGGTATGGGCACTCGGTTCACTTCCATCCCCATCGTCTATTGTTCACGCGGACACGGCTCACAACGCCAGGAGGAAGAAAACGATGGTTGACCGTCGCAACCAAGCGGACACAACGCAGAAACAATGAAACGCAAAACAGGAAAAGGAAACACACTGGTTTACTGTTTATTATTATTGAATTTGATTAGGTTACAAAGGACCGATTCTAATTACACTAACAGTTAAACTGACGCATGAACACAATGTATGTCTACTTGTGGTATTATACACGGGACACACGAAAAATTACTTTTAAGTGCAAATTAATACGACTGTATTTAACGCAACACTAGCCACGAGTCGGGGTACAATACGCGTGTGCGCAGCGCTATGGACAGCGGGAGTGAACGCGACCGTGGCGGTCGGCGGTTGGAAATCGACTCAACGATATTCAATCGCTTTGGGTGAAGATCGTTGGTAGTACACATGTATGTGTGACCCGGGTTCTTTTATGGGACACACCGTGAGAACGGATCTAAATAAAGAAAGGGAAAATGTGCATCCATGAGAAGTGAGTCTAGCTAGGCAAACAAAACCGAAACTCGTCGGATGCTAATTGGATCTTTGTTTGAGATTTGCGTCGCGGCTAAATAAATAGACGCGACGCATCGAAGAAATGGTGTTAATGGGTTGGTGGACTAAACGAATCCCTCGCTGGCATTTGTATATGCAGGGAAATTCATTTGTGGGAAACGGATTCTATATTTGCATTGTTTATGCTTTGAATTCAATCCGGCGGCTATGCGCGAAGTCGATGCTTGTTTGGAGATTCAAACAAAGGAGCAATTCTGGGTAAAGTGCTTGCAGCTGTATCGATAGTTGTAAGTCATTGCAAGGCAGATTAGATGGTTATACAATGACGGTTTGTATATAGTATCTGTGTGAATGGTACATGGTATCTGTGGCGACGCAAGTAACGAACTCCAGTGTGAAAATCGACACTAATTGGAAATTCGGTTTTTGGTCGCTTATGCAGAGACGCATTGATACATGTATGAATGCCCTTGTGGGGAAATTTCTTTGCGGGCATTTCCAGGTAATGCATTGAAAGCATTAATGTCCTTGTAGTAGGAAATGTTTATGCTGCGGGGAGATTGCGGTGTAGGTGTGGGAAAGTTGGAATTTGCCTGGCAACCGAAGGTACCAAATAGGTTTTGGGATTCCTGAAAAGGTAGAAAAGAAATCTTACGGGGAATTGTTTGCGAAGAGATTCATGAATGATAAGTTTTCCTTTCTTCTTTCTTTTACAGGAACTTTTAGATTAAAGATCAAACTATTTAATGCGTAAAGCATTTAAGATGCTAATACGATTGCATTAGTGAAGTATTAGATTGGGTGGAAGTTATGGGGGTTTTTCATGTAAGTGAACCGTGGAGTTTGGCGGAACCGCCACACACTAATTGGCCCAACACTCGAAAAGGAGGAAACAAGTGTACTATCATCCGCAAAACTGAACACTTTGCTATCCGTTGTCTCCAACAAATCATGTATGTGAAGCAAAACCAAGGTTGGAGACAAAATAGAACCTTGGGGCACCCCAGAATTAACAGTATACAGATCCGAACACTCGCCGTCCACAACAACCCGGATCGATCGATTCTCAAGGAAGCTCCTCGTCCATTCGCAAAGCTGTTCGGAAATCCATCTGAACGAAGTTTGCTCAGCAATGCCCCGTGGCAGACGCGGTCAAAAGCCTTGGAGATATCCAATGCGATCGCCCTTGAGTCACCATGCCGCTCAACCGCAGATGTCCATATATCGGTTATAAGTGTCAAAAGGTCTCCCGTGGACCGCCTGGCATGGAATCCATATTGACGATCATTCAGAAGTCCGTTGGCCTCCAAATACTTAACTAATCCTGTATTGATTATTGGTTTGTTTTTGGTAAGCATCATAATTCACTAGACAGCTCACTAGTAAGCACCATCACAAGACAGTTGAACGAAAAAATGGGTATGAACAAAATCTTGTGAGGATGGATGGCGTGTTTACTCTCAGTGGAGAATAGATGCAATCGTGTAGTGAACTTGTGGGGAGGAAGTATTGTGCCAATACACGGGCACTCCGTTCACTTCCTCCTCCAGCATAAATTGTCACTAACGATTATTCCGCGGCCTGCAAACGAACGATCACCAGGGGAACAACAACAGAAAAACGAAACGCACTGTCTAGTCAATATTAAATCTTTATTTTATTGTTTAAGAGGCATTTTAGGAGGTATTTCGCAAAGCTTATACGTTTATCGGATTTACACTGTTAATTCCTCGTGGTATACACAACGACACAGTTCATTATAATTTGTTTTATTTTGTATCTCCACGTTTACTATTATTCGCGAGTCGCACTCTTCGATGAAAAACTCACGACTGTAGGGTGTGATCGACGGTTCGACTGATCGGTCTAATGGTTGTAATAAGACTCAGCGATAATTATCTCGTGCAGAGATCACTCGCTAATCCTAATCACGGTGGTATGTGTGCATGGTCCTTTCATGGATGAAAAACGAACCTAGAACAAGGAAAGGGAATAAAGAGCATTCATGGGATACGATTTCGGTAAAGCAAACAAAACCGAAATCGTCGGATGCATGTACGTCGCAGCTAAACAAAGAGACAACGATGCGATGTGGAAATGTGCTAATTGATTTTAGCTAGGTTACTGGGAAATGGTGTTTATGGCATCGCTAGTAAGGGTACGTATTAAGTTCCTCTTTGCATTTAAATATGCTGTAGGATTTAATTGATGCAAGAGACGCGGAATGCGTATTTGCTTTTGGCCCTAGGGTGTAAGTCGCCAGCCAATGTGTATGTAGGAAACATTGTTGTACACATGGTGCGGCTGGAAAAATAGACGGCGCAGTATTTATGATCCCTGTCATGAAGGTTACAATGTATGTAAATCAAATTGTTTTGTTTACCGGAATTCATCTAAGGAAATTTGACTGGCGATGTAGATGCCGAAATTGATTGGAAATTCCTGGTAAGCTAATAAAGAAATCTTAAGGAGCAGTGGTATGCGAAGAGAATTCATGAAGGTAAGTTTTCTTTACAGGGACTTAATGATCATAGATTTGATCTATATAATGCGTGAAGCATTTTTAGGTGCCGAATGCGAATGCATTGGCGAAGACTTATGCGTCTTGGGTGATGATTATGGGGGTTTTTAAGGTAAATGTACCGTGGGGTTTGGCGGAACCGCTACAAACTCTGAGGCTGTTTTGACGATTTCCCATCGGAGTCCTGACGAATTTCTGGATCGACACATAACAGTGAATAATACATGGATATATGTGGGGTTTTTTAAAGCGAACGAGCTACGAAAAAGGTGAAGACAGTACAATCGGCCAATAAGATAATGGCAACGGTATTTTGAGATATACGGAGTTGGCTGCATCGATTACTTGGAAAAAGGAAAAGCAATCACTGTAGAATATTGAGCATCGTTGGTATATCGGTTGAGGGATGAAATCAAGAAAAAACCTCCACGTCTATAATTTTTTTTCTACGGATTTATTGAACGGCTCTCGTATTCGTAAGAGTGTAAACGGAAAACTGAAAAAGCCTCCTAAAATTACTAAGGGTGCTTCCATGACTTGGAAAAAGGAAAAGCAATCACTGTAGAATATTATGCATCGTTGGTATATCGGTTGAGGGATGAAATCAAGTAAAAACCTCCTCGCTTAAAAATTTTTTTTCTACGGATTTATTGAACGGCTCTCGTATTCGGCAGAGTGTAAAAGTCAAACTGAAAAAGCCTTCTAAAATTACTAAGGAAGCTGTAAACTACTCCTGTGTCGCTGTGTAACTGTGTAAGGGAAAATCAGTTTTATTACTTTTCCAAAACTCCTGGCATATCGATACCACCTTTCCCAATCCTCCTTCTCTTCTCTCCGGGCATTGTGCAGTTAGATTTATTGATATGGCAGAGGTGAATTTGTACGCGCCTATTATATAAACAGGAAATGTAACACACGGTGCGTTTAATACAAATAAGGCAAATAATGTCGAGCCTTTTAATAAAACTATTTTTTTCCAGGAATTTATTATTTATTTTTGATATTCTTCTATTTTATAATTTGTAATTTCGGTTTCTCTATCACAATTAATAAATTAAAGAGGACTCTTCCCGAAAAGTCCGATACATTTTTATAAAGAACGCGCCTAGTGTTTATGACCGCACTAAATGAAATGTGACGTTTTTCAACCTTTTTCAACTTCCTTGCAATCACATAATTAAAACGACAACCATTTGTGGCTAAGCTCTGATCCTCAATAACAGTTACATAATAACCCTTCCCGAGCTCCGCTGAGTGATATTATATAATTTTACTACATGATCACGTTTGTTCCGCTCAATCCTTGTCGTCCCCATTTCTTCTCGGTAATGTTTGTGTTTTTTAAGTTGCAAAAACCTGCAACAAGGTTTCAGTTTGACAGTAATCCGATAAATATTGACTAAAGCCCTTTAGTCGACTTAAAATTTTATTTACAAATTCCTTTTCAAAGATCACTCTAATGAGACTGCGTGGAAAACTGTTTGCTTAGTCGGTGTTTTCCGGCCAACAGGATACACACAAAGCACTGCATTGTATAAAATTTGTTAAAGAATCCTTTGCCATGAGGACTTTTGAAAAAGGGGTTGTTAGCTTGCCCTGATGGGAGACAGGGTAAGGAATTATCCGTTCATCAGTTGAATTGGAAATTATCGCAGCAACCAGAGCGAATCTTCAAAGTTGAAACTGTTTCGAGGCGGTAAAAAGGGGTGACAAGGCAAGTTGTTTTTTATTTACGTTTGGTTTTTGTATGTTTTTTATTCGACAGGAATGGTGGTGGTAGTTGGCTTGTTTCAGGATGAGGTTGTGTTCATGTCAAGGATTTGCAACGCATATGATCTTTTCAGTTGTTAACATATAATTCTCGAAGGGAATTACATAGACGAATGTCGAGAAGCCTTTCTATTCAAATATTTCCTTTTTACTTGTTTTTGAATAGGGTGTTATTTGCTGTTGAGGAATCGGGGACCCAGAAATATTCATGCTGTCAGATGAATTCATGTTAATTAGAGTGAAACAAGTGCCAGGGTTATTTTGCAAATGTTAAATGGAGTGTGTAATATGTAAGAATGTTTCTTTATTTCAAACTCTCTTATCTGCAGTCATATCGACAACTGCAGCTCACCATATAAAAATAATGTTTTGAAGTAATATCAAAAGTTATAAGAAAGTCGTTAAACCAGCGATTGTTTTAAATTCCTTAAAATGGCAAACCATAGGGTAGTGGAAGAAATGGGATAGAATGCGAAATGGGGATACCGATGTGCTTCATTATATCCGATTAACTGGTGTCTGGAAAAGTGCTGCTATAGTCGCTGAGATCAGCTTGTTGAAGCTGAACGCACTCCATCTTAGACATGGCATGGATGTGCATAAATCCACAACGCTCCAAGCGCCGTTTGGTAAAGGCAAGTCGAGGGGATGCTGCCATGGGAATTTCATGTTGCACCACGAGATTCTCTGCAGTTTCCAAACAGTGGACTCCTTGCCGGGTTTAAGAGAAGACGGGTTGGGGTACGACTTCCTGTCGAAAAATTGCAAGGTCGATGGACCGGGTGCTTGTTTGGTTTTTCCTCGAACGACCGTAAATCCCGAACCTTTCTCCGTTGACTTTGCGAACAATAAGACGGGAAGGGTTAAACATACGGCAGCCGAACGGGGAGCCGTGCCAAAGGGACCTGATAAGGTCGATAATGTGCCGGTACTCGCCCGGAGACCCTACCTACACAGGGGAAGGCTGCGAAAGAATGTTCGGCCACGTGCTACCCACGTAATCGTCCCAATAAAGCCCAAACAGTGGACAAAAAGGGAAAGGCCCGATATAAAAAGGATAAGTAAGCCTTCCTAAAACTTGGAGCCCCTGACTAACTGGCCAGACTCAGGTTGTTCTCCGATATATTCGCGTTTGTAAAGGACTTTCGTCGAGGAAAACCAAATTACGAGTCTAACTGAAAAGTTTTTATGGTCAGGCCCAATACTGTTGGCGCACTCCCAGCGCAAACTGCAGTGGCAAACCTCAGTGCTAGATGTACGATCAGGCTTTGAAATTGCTACACCTAGGGAATAATTCACCATTCCCTTAGGATGACGTAGTAGTACGTCTACGGGACTCATTTTCGATGACGAATCGGGTAATCCCGTATCCGAGAAGCAATCTTCGGAGGAACCACCTCCAAGTACAAACTTTGAGCCTCGGAAGGTAAGTTGTCGGTTAAAATACTAAACCTGAAGGCGACTGCCTGGCGTGTACCCGCACTGGCTCGCGAAATATATCTTAGATTTCACATTAATTTATAGTTCAAGGGTAGGTTCGTTTCGCCGTCAAAACGGGACAACCCCGATATACCAACACCCACATCCTGCCACGAAGGCAGGTCCAGTGTCTGCAAACGTGTTAGAGCCAGGCAGGTTCGCCTGTCGACCGACATCTTGGATGCGGTGAGAGGTGATCTCCTCACCTGTGTGGGGGAGGTTGTGGGGAGGAAGTCGTGGCACCGGCATGGGTGCGAGTTCTACTTCCTCCTCCATCATACCGTCACTAATTGTTCCGAGAAACACCGAAAGGAAACCGCAGCGCAGGAGAGCAAAACATTAGCGAAGGTCCACAATCCATCGTCCCGTAAGAGGAAAATAAAACATTTAGCATAAAGTTTAGTAACACCGGTTTTTATTGTTAAGTAATATCTATATATTAAAATCACTAGTCACATGACACACTGAATTTAACTGTTATTTGATTAAAGGCTACAGAACACTGTGAGGAGTCCAATCAAGCGACGGACAACGATACAACATTACCGAGTGCGGCAATAAAAATGGCGTGTGTAAATAACCGTACCGTATGCACGGTACGGCGGAGATGGAGGCGACCCGACTGACTCCTGGGATGGTTGTTATACGACTAACCGATCATCATCATCATCATCGGCACTACAACCGGGAGCCGGTCTTGGCCTTATTTAGCAAGTCCTGAGGCTTGTTAAATTTTCCATAATGATTTATTTTGTCTGGGCAAGGTCATTAGTCTTGCGCCAGGGGCTCCCCGACGGGGAATCGAACCCCGGTCTCCCGGGTGACAGGCGGGTATATTAACCACTATACTATCGAGGAGCCCAAACGACTAACCGATATCCTCTCCAATAAGGATATCGTTTTTACCTACCACCAGAGAAACGTAAAGTCTCTCTTGGTGGTATAGGAAACCAGATCTTGTAATAAAGGTCATGGTGGTATGTGTGCGATCGTTCAGATCGATGTTATTTACACGTGCTCGACAACAGTGGAACAACGAAACAGGCAGGCGGCAAAGACAAAGGCGATTCATGATCTATGTCTATGCTGTGCAACGTCGCTATGATAGACGTTAGGAAAAGGAAAAAGGTGCTAAAATGGGATGCGATACTTTATACAATGGAGATTGTATATCGTATCCCTGGGTCGGCGGCAGAAACGATTCCCTTGCATGACTTTGTATGTGTCGGGTCAATCGTTTTGTGGCGACCAACAAAATTGAAGCTTGTTTGTCTATTGATGGTGAATCGCCTGTCGGCTTGCTGCAGCTGTAAAAACAAGCGACCCGACGTTGCATTTCATTTGATACAATGGGTTCCTTATGGTGTGTATTTATGGTGCATATGCACATTGAGGAACTGTTTTTAGGAATTTTATCTAGCACGTTGAAAGCATCAAATGTCCTTGTAAAAGGAAATGTTTAAGATATGGGAAATTGAAATCTGCCTGGGATTCTTGAATAGGTAGAAAGAAATTCTTACAGGAAATTATATGCGAAGCGATGCATAAAGGTAAGTTTTCTTTCACAGGGACTTTTTGGATTATAGATTTGATCTATATAATGCGTGAAGCATTTAAGATGCTAATGCAATTGCATTAGCGAAAGCTTATGCAGAGTGGGTTGTATGGATGGGGGTTTTTTCAGGAAGGTGAACCATGGGATTTGGCGGGACCGCCACAAGGTCCTGTGGGGGAGGAAGCGTAGTGCACCAGCGTACGGCGCTGATTATCTTCCTCCTCCATCATAACTATAAGAAGGTTCCGCCGCAATTGTCTACCGGGAAAACAAAACAAACACATCTCCACAACACCGCCCACAAGTAGTAAAGTAAACACACAATTTTGTTGGTTAAGATCCGTTTTACTATAACACTGTTTATTGAGGTGGCAAACAAATACACGAATAAGAATACATTTTTGGTGTCATGTTAATATAAGGGTTTTAACTTTTATATATTGGAATTTAGATTAGTTTTTTTATAATATTATGAATAACGCGGATGGCATAGAACCGAGAAGCCTTTTACTCACACATTTTGAGACTAAATGCTAAACATTAAGCACTAAGAAACTGGGGAAGGAAGTTGATTCTTAGAGAACCAACCGTACCGGTGGCGGTACGGTGGATAACGAGCGGCCCGACCTCTTGGAAGATTGTATTACCACTAAACTATATCTTGCTCTCTCAGAGCTCACTCGGTCATCGTGATCATGGTGGTATGTGTGCCTAGAACAAAGAAAGACATAAAGTGCATTCCTAGGATACGATTTCGGTAAAGCAAATAAAACCGAAATCGTCGGATGCCAATGGAATCTTTGTTGGAACATGTGCGGCTAAACAAAGAGACGATATTCTGATGTGAAAATGTGCTAATTGCTTTTAGCTAGGTTACTGGGAAATGGTGTTTATGGCATCGCTAGTAAGGGTACGTATGAATACATATTTCCATGGTTTTGCTTGGATTTCAATTGATGCCAAGGAACGCGGAATGCGTATTTGCTTTGGGTTGCACTTTATGCGAGTCAGGGAATTTTATTGCTGGGAGGAAAACGTCGCCAGCCAATGTATACATAAAGAAATTTATCGTATACATGAATGAAGGTAGGAATAGGCGACGCCATGATAATTATCTCTAACTGGAATGGTTACATGATATGTGAACCGAGGGTTTTTCTTTTCAGGAATTTGGTTTAGAATACCAAATAAGCAAACAAAGAAATCTTACGGAAAATTGTATGCGAAGGGATGCATGAAAAGGTAAGTTTTCTTTATAGGGATTTTAAGATTATAGATGGTGATCTATATAATGCGTGAAGCATTTACAGGTACTAATACTGTTGCATTAGCAAACTTAAGGGAGTTGGGTAGTAGTTATGGGGGTTTTTTCAGGTAAGTAGACGGTAGGGTTTGGCGGAACCGCTACAGTCCTCACCGGATCGTGTGGGCGGTCGAGCTCTCGGCTGCAGTTCTTTTGGATGATCGTTGATGCCGTTTTCCGTTGGTGATGATGAGTTGAACCCTGGGGGCGTGATGGAGAAGAGACTGTGGTGTTGAGCGATGTTTGGTTTTGTTTTGTCCTTGTTTCTGTGAGATGCTTGTCTTTGTTCCCCCTTTCTGTTGCAGGCGAGACAACAGATTTAAATTAACATTTATACATCATCGTCATCATCGGTACTACAACCGGGAACCGGTCTTGGCCTTATTTAGCAAGTCCTGGGACGTGAGTCGCCCTTCTTTTGGCAAAACGCACACTCGGCTGCATTGACGAATAAAAAATATTAATTAATTGAAGTGTGGTTAATAAACATAATACCAAGCTTGTTTTGAAAGTTGATCGGATGCAGATGAGACGTATTTCGGATTGAACGCAGCGGGCATGTAAACCCAGGTTCTCTTTGGCAGAGGTCTCTTCGGTTATTTTCGGAGTTGGCCGTCGTCGAGGGGAGACCTTCGTTGAACCGGTGAGGCGGATGAGGGATAGCAGAGAGAATAGAAAAAATCTACCTTCGGGTGCGTGACGTGATAAGACGGAAGATCTGGGTTTTTTGGCCCAGACTAAAGAAGAAAGGAAAGGTTTTAGAAAGTTGAAAAAGAGAACTTTAAGTCACAACGCGATAAGAGGAAGTTTTGTTTAAAAGGTTATAATTAAATGTAATCGGCGTACAGTTGATAAGAAACATTATTTGTGAAGTTATAATGTCAGAACAATAACGTTATTTGTAAAACTTCTGTAAAATATATGCAGTTAAGAAACGTTTTATTTGTGAAGCATATAACTAACTGGAATCAATGAAACAATAAAAGACTTAATAAGACATTAACTGATCCTGGTGTGCTGAAAGGGATTGTCGAAATAAAAACGGTGACATCTGAGGAGCTACCTATAAAAGGTATGTCTACTTTCCATCTTTGCGCAATGCCAAAGCGAAAACAGATATAATTTAATTTACGGCGTGGGCGCTTGCTGATCAACGACCGTCCTCCGAGCGGCGGCGGAAGAAGGGAATTGCGTGGGATGAAACGATCCCACATCTAAACCAAAGTCTATAAGGGCCACGACTGCAATTGACAACCATCCAAAAACAGTAGAGTTTGGTACAGACAAAAGTGTTACAATTGACCGTTTACAGGAATTATCTATTTTGGAACACATTAGAAAACAATTAATATTAGTCTGCCTGAGGAATGATTTTTGATAGAAATTACGGCAAATGGAGTGAAATGACAGCCTCTATTGGTGGAAAATCGTCGACCACAATACAAAAAAGATTGGGAGCCTAAATTGGATGACCTCGGCTCAAGCTTGATGTTTATGTAACACAGCACTCCTATAGTCCTGTCCTCGTTTTCAATGTAACTATCGACAGTAATTTCTGAATGGGTTTCTCCATGATCTTCCTTGTTGTCAATAAATTAATGTTTATTTTATATATCGATAACTTCTTTTTTTAGAGCCACCACTACTTTCAGAGACTATAAAATACTGGCGTTTACTATCGCAAGCTATAAATACAGGCACTTCTAAATACATAGTATAGGTTGTGCAAGAGTTGTTTTTTTTTTTTTCTCAAAATAAATTTCTTTTCAATATAATACTAGATAGGTCTCATGAATTAAAATGTTCGTCATATTGAAGTGTTACGTCTTCTTCTCTTATCGAGTTGCTGTGCCCCAGAATCGGACGCTCTTCTGGTTGGCGGGCGTTGGAGTCTTGCCCAGCATAGTGTGACTTCGAGGATCAGATCGTACCAACTCTTATTTACTACTTTTTGTTGAATTTTAATGTGGATTAGGACCAATTAAGGGGTACTTACAGTTTCTCAGGCAGGCCCTACCTGGATCTAGCGAAGACTCCGATAATACCAATGGCACCGTTCGTTGCTGCAGTTCAAAACCCCTTGGGAAAAGCTGGCGATGGACACAACATTCTTCTAGCGTTCTTCATACATTTGTGGTGACTCTCAGGCGTTTCATTTCACCTGGTTTTATTCACAGGTTCCACTATACTGGTTGGAGGTTCCGATTCCACATGAACAACGCCTGTTGGGGAAAGAAAACTTCCTTTTTCCCTTTGACGCTCGCTTAACAGTTTTTATTGGAACAATTTAACAGTGCCGCAGCAAATGTTTTTTACACTTAACTTTACAACATTCTTTAACAATCTCTTGGAACAATTCAAAATTATCGCCTCAAATGTTTTTACTCTCAATTTACAACATTGCTTAACAATTCTCTTGAAACAATTTGATAGTGTCACAGCAGATGTTTTTCACACTTAAATTACATTTCTTAGCAATTCTCTTGAAACAATTATTAAATAGTACCACAGCCATTCTCCTTCCTCTTCTCCGCAGAACGACAGAAACTCTACTCATCAATGAGAACCGGCAATTACCTATCCGCGAGATGGTGGCTGAAATTTCAAATGTTTGAATTGGCCACAATTCATCAACCAGGAGGAAAGCAGGGTACGTGAATGCAATGAGGACGAACGGGAGATGGAGGAAGAATCTCCAACACATTAAATATCTGCATTGAGGACGATGATTGGCTAGCCACCATGTAGTGGCAAGATGGAAAACTCCGCGATATCTTCAACCAACTACAAGCAACAACTATTATCGGTGATCGAAAGCAACTGCATAAGGAATACAAGCTGAAAGGAATAAGACTGTTTAGATGTGATGGCGATCAGAGGAAGTGGGTAGTACCGAAAGGAGTGCGGTGACGAGTTATACGAATGTGTCATGACGAGGTGGCGCACATGGGCTTGATAATACTCTTGAGAGGCTGAAAAGGACATATTTGTTTCCCTAAATGCGAAGATTCGTCAAGACCCACATTAAGGGATGTGTGAAGTGTGCATATACCAAAAGGAAGGGCGGTGCAACCGAAGATGAGCTGCATCGTGTGGAGAGGGTGGCCATACCTTTTCATACACTCCATATCGATCACCTTCAGCCATTCATAACTGGAAGAGGGGGAACTAAATATTTGGTAGCGCTGGTGGACAACTTTGCCAAATACACGATGTTTAAAGCTGTAATAACAACCCACACAACTTAGGTGGTAGCAGTGCTCAGCCAGGTCAACGAATACTTTGGTACGCCTAAGCGCTTAATCATCGATAGGGAAACAGCATTCAACAGCGGGAACATTTTCTAAATACTGTCAAAATTGTGGAATACAGCATATTATGACGGCCGTTACAACACTCCGCGCTAACGGACAGGTGGAAAGGATTAATCGCACGGTACTAGGAGCACTAAAATGTGCTCACTCAGCAGGCAAGGACTGGGCGCAACAGTTGAGAAGCATTCAATAGCGCTTGAACACGGCGAGGAGCGCCAATACAACTCCACATGAATAGCTGTTTGCATTTGCACCAAGAGGAATTGGATAGCTGTTTGCATTTGCACCAAGAGGAATTGGATAGCTACTTTGACACCCGCCGAGTAGTGAACCAATGCATGCAGCGACATCCTGAGAAAGGTTGGCGCAAGGCTAATAACCAGGCCCGTAAAAATGAATTATTATTGCAAATTTAAGAAGCCTCGGATATGGACCGGGTACACGACGACGACCACGGAAACGAAAATGGCTAAATGATTTAACAATTTTTACATGGAACGTCGGCTCACTATACAGGGTTCGATCTACACAGCAGCTAGCCGATGCCCTGTCCGAATATAAGGCTGACATAACAGCATTGCAAGAAATAAGATGGACAGGGAGTGGTGTTATTCAAAGAAAAGAGTATGACGTTTATTACAGCTGTCACGCAAAACACCGTGTGCTCGGGGTAGGCTTTCTCGTCAGCCAAAAACTGAAGCCTGCCATTATCGGCTTTAATGCAATAAATGAAAGGCTATGCACTCTTCGCGTGCGAGGCAAGTTTAAGAACATAAGCCTCATAAACGTTCACGGACCTACAGAGGAGTCCCCTGACGTTGAAAAAGAAGAATACTACGAGAACGTGAATGTGAAAATCGTTCTTGGCGATTTGAATACAAAATAAGGTCGGGAGCCGGTTTTCAGGCACTACACAGGTGCCCATAGTTTGCATAAGAACACTAATGACAATGGACTACGAGTCATCGAACTGGCAGCATCGAAAAACGTGGTCGTTGCGAGTACCAGGTTTCCGCGTAAAGATATCCACAAAGCCACCTGGGTATTACCTGATGGAGCCACTCGCAACCAAATTGACCACGTGTTGATAGATCGCCGCCACTCCTTGAGCTTGATGACGGTACGAACGTACCGAGGTGCCAAGGTCGACTCGGACCACTATCTTGTTGGTACAGTTTTCCGAGCGCGGATTGCCTTACGGAGACGTATTGCATCCGCGGATCAGGTTCGAATTAACACGGCTGCTTTACGCAATGAGAATACCAGTAACACCTTTGGTCATGCGTTAAGGCCCACCCGCGAAGAGCTCGACGGAGGGAGACTAAGTCCTGGGGCCAAAATGCCGGGCGTAGAAGAGAAATGGACACGCCTTAAGAATACTGTCATTAGTACTGCCAACTCCATCTTAGGCAGTAGTCGCAGAGATCGGAACGACTGGTTTGATGATGAGTGCAAACTAGCGACTGAACGTAAGAATGCTGCATACCGGGCAATGCAGCAGTCTTATAGGACTCGGGTGCGCGAGGAGAAATACAAAGAGCTCAGAAGATCTGAAAAAAGACTTCACAGAAAAAAGAAAAGTGCCTGGGAAAAAAACCTTGTCTGTGAAATAGAGAAAAGTAGAGAACGAGATCCGCACCAGGCGCGGAAGTTCTACCGAATAATCCGCAGTATGGCGCGGTACACATCACGCTGCACTTACTGCAAGGATAAGGAGGGGTAATCTGATCACCGATCCTGAAGACATTCTGGAGTGATAGGAAGTGCACCTCAATGAATTGCTAAATGGTCAACTCACAGAAGAATTGGAGGCTCTACCAATGCAAGATCAAGACCAAATGCTGACGCCACCAAGCATTGAGGTAACATTAAACGCCATTAGACACCTCAAATCAAATAGAGCCCCTGGAGCTGATGGCATACCAGCTGAGCTGATCAAACAAGGAGGGACAGCGTTACATCACGCAATTCATGAGATCGTGGTGCACGTATAGGAGCAAGAGGAGTTACCGGAAGATTGGCGTCGCGGGATAATTTGCATAAGAAGGGAGATATCACGCTGTGCAGCAACTATAGGGGTACAACTTTGCTGAGTACCGCCTATAAGATACTCTCCACTATCCTACAAGACCGGATACCCCATACGCTAAAGCCATCATTGGTCAATATCAGTGTGGCTTCATCCCAGGCAAATCAGCAATTGATCAGATATTCACCCTTAGGCAGGCGATGGAAAAATGTCAGGAATTATATCATCTGTTTATAGACTTTAAGGCCGCCTACGACAGCATAGCCAGGGTAGAACTATATGATGCCATGAGAGAAATCGGCATTCCAAACAAATTGATACGACTTTGTACGTTGACTATGACCAACGTAAAAATAGCGGATTGCTGTCCAAACCAATAAACATCTATAATGGACTCCGACAAGGGGACGGTCTGGCGTGCCTCCTATTCAACCTGGCTCTGGAGAAAGCAATCCGTGACTCTGGCGTTACAACAAGAGGGGCTATTCTCACCAAGTCCAGCCAGATACTTGCCTACGCAGATGACATCGACATCATCGGTAGAACCGATTCGGCTGTGCAGGAGTCCTTCACCCAGATCGAGCAGACGGCACAAAAACTGGGACTGCACATTAATGAGGGAAAAACTAAATACATGGTGGCAACTTCTGCGAAGAGAAGACCTAACGTTGGTTAAACTATTAGGCTAGTGGAGCACGAATTTGAAAAAGTGCAATCCTTTAACTACCTTGGGTCAATAGTATCAGCCGATAACAATATGGAAGAAGAAATACGCGAACGGCTGATTAAATCCCACAAAGCCCACTATAGTCTATCAAGGCTCTTTAAATCCCGAAATTTATCCAGAACATCCAAGCTACTACTGTACAAGACCATGGTCTTACCAGTACTCATGTATGGATCTGAGACCTGGGTGCTTAATAAAAGGCACTCTGAACTCTTGGCCGCGTTCGAGAGGAAGGTCTTAAGGAGAATTGTTGGCCCCGTATGTGAGGGAGGACGAGTCCGGAGACGCTACAACCATGAGTTGTACACAATCTACCTTGAAGCTAATATTGTAAGAAAAATCAAGCTCGGTAGACTCCGATGGGCGGGACACCTAGCTCGAATGAGCGAAGAGGAGCCTGCCCGGAAAGTCCTTTGTGGCAGGATGTATGGAAGGAGACAGCGCGGCAGACCTTGTCTGCGATGGAGGGATGGCGTAGACCAGGACGCCCAGAGCTTGGGAGTGCCAAACTGAATGACATCGGCTCGAAATCGGGACCGGTGGGGAGATTTGTTAAATAAGGCGAAGACCGGATCCCGGTTGTAGTACCGATGATGATGATGATGATCCCCTATCCAACCGTCAGGAGAAAGCTCGAGGGTACGAGCCTTAAGTCGCGATGGACGGGTTGTAACCCCCTTTTTCTACCGCATACTATCATCATCAATTAGCATCTGTGTAGGCGCCTTACATGACTCTCTGCTTGAAGCTGCCCATTCCAATGCCCTTGAAAAGTAAACAGCAGCAGCGCACCGCTGTAATAACGGACGGCGACATCAGCAGATGATCGGTTTAAAAAGAGGGTACGGTGGGAAAACGGGGGTCAGTTATCGGGTAGCATTGTACCATGTGTGAGAGTGATCGGTAATAAAGAGTTTTCCAGACTGCTTGTTGCGGATTCGCCATTAACGCAACCGGCGAATTCGCAATTAAATAACTGTGGCACTGTGGGGGTTTCTCTATTCTATATGAGAAACAATCCACAATTCCTACCACAATTCCTACCTAATTTCGAGCGCCTTACAGAGCGTCAAATCAACCCCATTTCCCCCTACTTACCTGTTCACCTGCAAAGCATGTTTCCACCAAGGACACATAGCTAAACTCATTATACCATGCAGACAATGCATAAATGAGTTTAGCTTACCTTTTTTGCCATACGGCAACTCGTGTCCATGTCGATTAGCGACAACCAAATCCAGCCGGACGAAGTTGTCGCATCATTGCAGATCCGCTTGGGAAATTTATCAAGACATTCGATTGAATCACGTGATAATATTTCCCTAGCGTTACTTCGGCTTTTCTCCAGACAGTTCATTCGCTGGGGATCAATGTTCTCTTTTTGCAGGTGAATATCATCAGCTCAATTCCCCTCTCTTTCTCAGTTCTGTCTTCGTATGGATCAATGTACCCTGAACTCACCATACTACCGAATCAAATCAATGGGTTCCGCTCAGTACTACATTGATTCATGCACATACAACCAAATCCACCCCAAGATAATCGTACATCGTGTTTTTGTTCTCTCATTGTCCCGCTCTCTTCGATCATCAGATTACTGATGTAACCTACCACACATCGAAAAACGTGGCAATGAGAGAGCAAAAGTATGTTCTCTTTTGGTTGTATCCAATTTCTTCCCTTTTCAAGTCAGTCGATTAACGTGTTTAGGTTGGAGAGGTTGTGTCGCTAACCACCGCCGCGTGTGCATGCTTATGCACACGCTCGTCCGCGGACATCCTATTTTTATGTTAAATAAGTCGGTTAAATTTACCCGTTGTATGGTCGAAAGTGACGATTAATAATTATAAGAAATATTATCTGAGTTATATGTTGTGTGACGGCATTGGAATGTCCCCGCGAGTGAATATTTTCAATAAATTAATACGCTTGCTGGAAGTACTATCTGTTATCTTTTTTATTGATTACTTTGGTGTCTTAACTCACATATTCGAATTAGACTTCAATCGTTTATTTATCTATCCACTCGAAGGAGATGTCGTCCAATATGCACATCGTATTCGATACAATCAGGAAGTGGACGTGCGTCCCATAAATGTTTACAATTACACATTCCTCAATAAAGGTGAACATAATTCGATGCCGCATTTTGAGAGACGAATGGCTATACGACAAACCTGGGGTTACGAGCAACTCGTTTCGGACGTGATTATTCGAACAAATTCTTCCCACGGATCGATGGGAGATATAAGGAATACGTGCCATACGCTGGCACATCGCTACTTATACCCCCACAGCACCACCTGAATAAGATATGTGGCATCACCTTAAACAATGTCAGCAATCAGCTGACATTTGTGATTTTTCTGTTGGTTGTCACATGACAACCATTTTTTCTTTTCTATTCTTTTCTCCTTGTGATTGGCGCTTGACCAATAGTTGATCCTATCAAATCAAAGCCATCTTATTAATTGAAATAAAGATTGTGACTCAGAGTTGAGTATTTAAACGTTAAAGAACTTGCCTTTCATTTATTTAAGAAGCCCTGCTAGATTGTGGATTTTACAACTTAGAGAAGTCTTGCTAGATTGTGGATTGCTTACAACTGTAGAGGTATTCGTTGTTATTTGCCCATTAACATCCCAATTAGTTTACAGCACTCATCAATCAAGGAGACACAATCAAGTTTGTTCTCAACTCAACCCACCAGGAGACCACACCGTGTTCAAACCCCGTGTGTTCAGCGCTTGTCTGACACACAAATCTCTTTGGCCAGGAGACACCATCGTGTTCCTGACCGCGTGTATCCAACGCTTGTTGGATACACTGCTGTTTCGTTCTTCTTTTTTTACACATTTCAGTATATTAAAAAAACACCGGTAATTCTGTAATGTGACAAATTCGGGACAGATTGCTAAATTTTTGACGCGCAGCAGAAGGAGTATTATTTTGGTAAAATTTGCGGAAATACTACACACATTTCTGAAATGCCCCACAACCGAATTCCCAAATACGAGGCATTGTCAGATACAAATTTGTGGTCTACCGACGTAAGTTATCTTAATCAACCGCTATTTTCACAATAATTATCACAAACCATTATCTTGTTTTCTTTGCCTCGCTACCGCAAACACATAACTTGATCAAGTACGAAACCGTTAAGTTATGGCCCCTGGGCCACGTGTGTTAAACAAAATTAGGCGTAAACGGTTGCGTTACGACCCCGGTATTGGAGGCCAAACCCCTCCAGATAAACTTACTAAAGTTAATAATAAAGTGATAGATAATTCCAATATGTGTTCAAACACTAACTTTATCGCACCACTTCAAAGCCTAATGGAGGACTCACCTGAAACGGAAGTGCGCAGAAGTTAGTAAAGAAACCGTTCCGCCAATTGTTGTGTTAAAATCAACTAGTGCTAAAGTGCGTAGTATTTTGAGTAACATTAAGATAGACAACTACCTAATTAAAAACATATCGCTTGGACAAAAAATATGTGCACCAACAATGGACACATATAACAAAATTAAATCTGAACTCTTACGGTTAAAATGTGAGTTTTTTACCCACTCGCGTAAGGAAAATCGTCCATTAAAGGTAGTGCTATCCGGATTAGACTTGATTAGCAACGATATAGTGAAATATGAACTAATTGCACTCGGGATTAAGTGCCCAGATGTTAAAACCATCACATTAAATTCGTCAACAAAAGCCCTGTACAAACTCTACTTGTACATCGTCTATATACAACGCGGTACAAATAAATTAAACGAACTTAAACGTAACTAACATATTCTACAGGTCACTCAATGTCACAATTGCCAGCTTTACGGTCACGGCTCGATGCATTGTCACATAAATAGCTTCTGTACAATCTGTTCGGGAAACCACGAAACATCCGACTGCAAAACGAATGAGGTCAGCAATTGTGCAAATTGTAGATCCAGAATGCATTAGCCGAAAACAGTACATAGACATTCGGCGCAAATTATCCCCACGTGGTACAGGAAATAAAACGTTCCTCCAGCCTCCGAGTGACAAACAGCAGCCACTGCCCGACCGATTATCCATTGATAATTTTCCTCCAGTACCGCGATCTGTGCGTCAACCTTCACTTCCTTCATCCACCTGGACTTCTGGCCTCCGTCAAACCCAGCAAGCTTCCAACAGTGATACGACACACAGATGTAACATTAAGTGATAACTCCAGGGTGAGTATTTTTTCAGTCTATTTCCCTGGAGGAAATGGAAACATTGAGAAATCTACTTACTTTAAGCGGGATCTGCAAAAATTATATAGAGTCAACAGTCGAAACAAAGTAATTATTGGTGGTGATCTAAACTGCCGACATCAATCGTGGAATTGTCTTTGGGCAAACTGCTGGGGTAACATTTTACTAGATGTTACTGAATCCAGCCCAAGTTTTTCCATACGTGCTAACAAGAACCCCTCAACTCTCGATCTATATATCACCAATATTCCAAATTACTGCACAGTACCATTAACTCTAAATGCGTTAACTTCAGACCACCTTCCGATCAGCCTCACAGTGAATCATACAGTATCTGTAAATCGTACCAGTTTATACCACAACTATTCTGCCGCCAACTGGAATTGTTATAAATCATATATAAAAACGAACTTGGTTCTAGGTGATACCAACCTAAATTCTATAACCTGCAGCGAGCACATTGATATCCTATGTAACAATTTTGTTTCTGTTATCAATAGAGCGGCCGATCTTGCGATACCTAAATGTTCCACTGCTCCAGTCGACAAGGCACCGCTTCCTGAAAATATCTTACATCTGATTAGGCTACGAAACTCTGAAAGAAGAAAATGGCTTCGTTATAGAATCGATTGTTTTCTAGTTAATGTTAAAGTCCTAAATAATATCATTAAAAAAGAAATCTCAGCATATAGGAACAAGTGTTGGAATAAACACCTTTCCTCTCTTGACAAAGCAAGCAAACCGTTCTGGAAAATATCAAAAATTATGAAAAAGAGAGGGTCAAGTATTCCTCCGTTTAAAGTTCACGACAAATTGTTTATTTCTTCGGTGGAGAAATCGAACTTACTTGCTAACACGTTTAGTAAGAACCACTCCATATCCATGCATCTAAGCGACGCGTATACTGAGGCTGACGTTGCTAACACTATCCATGTACTTTCTCAATCACCAGCTGAAAGTACTTACGCAACTAATATTAACAAAGTTAAAGAATTGATAAAAAAATCGAAAAGGGCTGCTGGCCTTGGTAATATTAACAACAAATAAATTAAAGCACTTCTGTAGGTTTTTAAGTATGGTGCACCTAGGTACGGCGCTGATTCACCTAAACTCCACGGATAAATAAAACACGTCAGTAATCCTTTTGATTCACTTTCATTACTTTATAAAAAGAACTGTTCACTTAGGCATTAACTTTACTGAAGTCACAAGTAATCGTGAGCTACTTCCACTGCAGTTCGTTCGCGCTATCATACGAGACTCCGTATCGCTGATATTTCAACGATAAATGTACGTTAATTTTGGACACAAATCCCGACTTAATTTACTTTATTAACTTTGGGTTGCAAACGATTAATCGGCTTAAAATGATCCACCAGGCTCTTGACCGCACTCAACGGGGGTAAAAAAATGTTTTACTCCGGTTCCTGCGCGTGCATATACTTTGGTGTATAAGATCTGACTGAATTCTATTCGCAACCATAAGATCGACATGGCAGCGAATAGCTTCAAAAAGGGAGGAGCGAAACGATCAACCAGAGGCAGCCAATCGTGATTGGGTACGATGACATGAGGTGGATTTTTCATGTATGGGTATCCGCTACAGAAGGCCAGCAACAAACGAACATAAGGGGATGCGGGCGTTGTTTTTGTAACCTATCGCAATGATCATTAGAGGAAGAAATAGGTCTCTGCAATCTTATGTCAACAGAAACGCTACTTCCATGATCGAACGGTGGGATACACATTGTTTGAGTTCGCCAACGTTGCATGGGTCGGCGGCTGTGTACACAATGATTTGTGTAACGCCTTACCGGCGATAGACCTTTCTGGTGTGAAAAACACACCGAAGATCTGCTCGCCCTAGGAGAGGTCATAAATCAATATTTAGTTGATGGGCATGTTGTTTTCTAAGTCCGCGGACGGTTGGCGGCCGTTAATAGAAAATTTGGATGTACTGTAAACAATCCGGAAGATATGGATGCGACGTTTGGTTTTGCAAACCAATATAGGATGCAACCGTTGCCAGTTGTTTAAAGTAAACACTTGACGGCCACATACAATTCGATGCATGGGTGCATGTTGTTTTAGGGTATGTTAATCCCGTTGATGGTACCGTCAGGCGAAAGTATCTGCTTGGGTGTTTACTTTGTGTAAACGAAAGCAGCTTCGATAGCCAACGTGAGAATCGTGGCTACTCGTTGCTTAAGTAAATATTCTGGTCATGACCGATGCTGGTGGTCGTTCCGTCGGCAACGGATCATAAAATCGGTCATGCTGGTGACCAAACAAATATGCGCGCCTGAAAGGCCAATGTTTAATTTGATCTTCTCTTCTTTTGGAAAGATAGATCATAGAACATGCCGTTGAAAATCTGGTTTGCAGATGTGCAAGCAACCCGAAATGACTCCTAGGACAATGGATGGGTACAAAGATAACACACGGAAAGATTAGCGTGTGTTGGTGGACATGTGCCATCCATTGTTCGGTCGCGGAAGCTCGGTTGATGCTGGATTGATGTCATGGCAAGATGATAATCTTGTCATGAATTATGTTTCCAGGTATGACCGCTCGAAGAGGGCTTGGAACAGCCCTTAAAAAGGTAAGCTGCCTATGGGGTATTTATGTCGGTTATCCTTGGGGATAACCGAATTGATTCCAGCAAATTGGTTGGCAGTTAATGCCATAGCAAGATTGTGTAATCTTGCCGAAAATTCAACTTTAAGGTAAGTTGTATTTGCTGATAATGGTGGGGATCGAGCGATGCGTGGCTCTTCGGGCCCTGAAAAGCCCCACACTTCCACCTGCTGCAAGTAACTATTTAACGTTCATTTTCAACGCTTGTCTTAAGAATTGTTATTTTCCGGACTGTTGGAAAACAGCAAAAGTAATACCTATCCCGAAACTCGGTAAACCGAAGAACAGCCCCGAAAGCTACAGACCTATTAGTCTACTTGGCTGCCTGAGTAAGCTCTTAGAAAAATCATTAAGGAAAAGATTGATCGTTTTGTGGAAGACAATAACATCTTACCAAACTTTCAGTTCGGTTTCCGTAGTGGTCACAGCACAATCCACCAAGTCTTGCGCATTAAAAACCACACAGCTGGTAAATTCATCGACAAGGAGTCAACGGGACTGGTTCTTCTAGACATCGAAAAAGCCTTTGATGGCACGATGCCTTGATTTATAAGCTACAAAAACTTAAGCTGCCAATACCGCTTATCAAAATTATCCAGAGCTTTCTTCGTTCGAGAAAATAAGTTGTGAGTATAGGAACCGACATATCATCTCCAAATTCACTATGGTGTACCCCAAGGCTCGGTCCTTGGTCCCATATTATTCACATTGTTTGTCGCAGGTTTATCATATCTAGGTGAAAACATTCAGGTAGCTATGTTTGCCGATGATATGGCCATTTTCTCTTCGGGTGCCTTATTCACTAATGTCTACAACTCTTTGCAAGCATCGCTTGACAAACTAGCAGTATATTACAGGAATTGGAAAATAAAAATAAATGGTAATAAAACACAAGCTGTCTGGTTTTCGAGATGTAGGAAACACTGCTACCTGCCATATGGCACTAAACTCAGTATGTGTGCAGTTGATATTGATTGGTCCGAAGACTGTAGATATCTAGGTATTATTCTAGATAAAAAACTTATCATCCAAAAACACATCACTACCACAATTGACAAAATAAACAAAGTCGTAAGAGTTATGTATCCATTAGTGTGTAGAAAGTCAAAGCTTAGCCTCGAAAATAAAATTATAATATTTAAAACCATTTTTCAAGCTATACTCCTGTACGGCGCCACTGTATGGTGTAATTGTGCTCGCACACACAAAATAAAATTGCAAAGGTGTCAAAATAGAATACTGAAAATGTTGCTGAATTTGCCATGGCATTATTCGACACATGAACTACATGAAAACGCTAACGTTAAACCGATAGAGTTCCTTATTGACAAAATCAATCGAAACTTCTTCGTCAATTGTTCTTTTTCTGACAATGTTCTCGTTTCCCATCTTGCGATATCCTAAATCGCTACATATGTACTCTGTCTATGAAAATTATGTCGAGGTCATTATTATATAAAATAACCGGAAACCCATGCAATATTAGTCTTAAGATTCAAATAAGGGTTTTTTCTTGTAGTTTTTCCCTTAATTTATTATTTGTTATTCATTAAAATTGTGCTATTGTCATTTAAGATTATAGTTGTAAAGGAATTGCTGTCCTAAATCTCTTAAATACTAGTTGTAAAATATAAATGTACCATATCATCTACCAAATAAAATTGAATTGTATTGAAAAACCTTTTAGACACCCTGTCTATCTATACAGACAAATGGTATTTTTTGTAAGATTATATTTCAATCGACTTTTAACTCTGGGCGTTTTGTTGCATAAAATGAAGAGTGTAAATGTTCCCTTTTTAGTTTTTTATTAAGTGGTACTTTTAAACTAATTATAAGTAAATAACGAAACACTATAAAGATATTTAGCTTCCATTTAAAGCATTTATCATATAATCGACTTGTTCGAGTTTTTCGTTTTTTCCTTAACTGGCCAACTTCTCAATCCCAAATGTAACCATATTGTCGAATTCTACCAATGCAAACATATATAATTTCCATAAAGCAGTGATGGTCTTATTACATGTTAGCATTAAACGCTTTCGAAATGTAAATCCATTTGCATGCGACTTTTGGAATTTATCAAAAAGCTAACCGACGAAATAAATCAATTTTATCAGAACCATGTAGTTCAATTGTTTACACACGTGCCTAGTAGCACTAACATTTCCACTAGAGAAATATTTATTCTACTACCATTCGTTAAAAGGGGGCTTATGCATTTTTCAACATCAAGCATAAATCTATCCTGTGCATGTGACAAGGGCATTAATAGAAGCTAAATATTTGGCATGTGAAAATAATCACAAAGCCGCCTCCTTGCAAGCACATATGCCGTCTAAACAGAACCCCAATAACATATAGCTGACAAGAGACCTATTAGAATGGCAAGTCCCGCCGCACGCGATGTAATCGGCTGGTATGTGGCCTGTAGAATTCTTAACAACTATATGCGCACTAATTATGAATTTGTTTGTAATGCACTTGTGGTGCAAATTGCTGCATTCAGATAACACTATCTCGGAGTCATGTCTTTTGCAAATCAGTCGTTTGCCATTTAACAGGTGATAGTTTTAGATACTTTTCACCGATTAAGGTATTTTGAAAAGCAAGGCCATCTAGTAGTGAGAAATGTCAACAAATGTGAAGGAAGGTAACCTATTTTCCATTTAGGAGTGATGCATTTCATTCGAATTCGTTGGCCTTATTTAATCTTACTTTATTAATTGTCAATAATGCGGATATTTTTGTATGTACCAAATAACCAACAACTTATCTAAACATAGATTCACACCTTTGGCGGTGTAATGCAATCAAATAAAATGTAGTCTTTTAAAATTTCAATGTATTGATCCGCATCTACTCATGAATGTACTACAGATACAAATTTGTACTTTTCTTTACCTTACTTTTAAAATCAACGAATGACACATTACTATCCAATGACTTAGAATTTGCAGATATTGGAATTTATTTTGCCTCTCGGTAGAGATATCACTTCATCTAATTTCCATACTCAATTTTCAAAATGAATTCAAACCCATGAAATGAATCATGTATTCTTTTCTTCAAACCACCCGGGAGTTTCTCGAGTATTACAAAGAACAGGGCGAGGAATTTTTGGCTACAATTGTCACTGAGGACTAACTTGGACACACTACACGACACCCAAAACTAGGGAACGAAGGAACAAATTTCCAGACTATATGTTGCTTGCTCTCAAAGTTGTAAAAAGTCTGAAAACCAAAAATATTGCTTATCCGACAGTGTTACGCTAGAGTAGTATTAATTTAAATTATGTCAGGTTCGTTCAATTATGAAGCGAATAGAATAGCCAGACATTTTTTACTTTACTTTAATTATTAATGAAATTTTGTATCGGGGTTTTTAATCATCATCATCATCGGCACTACAACCGGGATTGGCCTTATTTAACAAATTTCTCCACCGGTCCCGATTGCCAGCCGATGTCATTCAGTTTGGCACTCCCAGGCTCTGGGCGTCCTGGTCTACGCCATCCCTCCATCGCAGACAAAGTCTGCCGCGCTGTCTCCTTCCATACATCCTGCCACAAAGGACGTTCCGGGCAGGCTCCTCTTCGCTCATACGAGCTAGGTGTCCCGCCCACCGGAGTCTACCGAGCTTGATTTTTCTTACAACATTAGCTTCAAGGTAGATTGCGTACAACTCATGGTTGTAGCGTCTCCGGACTCCTCCCTCACATTATCATCATCATCATCATCAGCACTACAACCGGAAACCGGTCTTGGCCTTATTTAGCAAGTCCTGAGGCTTGTTAAATTATTCATAATGATTTGTTTTTTTTTCGGGCAAGGTCATTAGTCTTGCGCCAGAGGCTACCCGACGGGGAATCGAACCCCGGTCTCCCGCGTGACAGGTGGGTATACTGACCACTATACTATCGAGGAGCTTCCCTCACATACGGGCCCAAAAATTCTCCTTAAGACCTTATAGCGTTTGAAATAATAGTGAAGAAGATCGTGTGATTCGAACTGACGCTATGACAGCTCGAATCACGAAAAAAATTTTACCTAAGCGTTACACACCAGGCTACTGACCGTGTTTATAATTTGATTTCCAAACTCGACTATATTCCACTGGTATGAATTATTTTTATTTTATCGCTTGGTATACGGTTCTGATGTATTTTTCTTATTCGATTTTTTTTTTTTTTCGTTCGGTGTTCTTCACTATTTTTGCTTGTGAATTGTGTGTATCTGTTAGAATCGCTACACACTCCCGCCGCAGTAACTTCGTTACGATCAGATTCGTATGCGGACGACGGACGAACGAGAGAAACGAGGAAACATCGGAGGGTGTGCTCTATGCGGAAGTCGTGACCGTGTGTGAAGTTCTGCTTTACTATGGGAAGTGTATGCTATGCTGTGTATACAGATCAAGGCGTGGTCACCAATTATAGCGTTTGAAATAATAGTGAAGAAGATCGTGTGATTCGAACTGACGCTATGACAGCTCGAATCACGAAAAAAAATTTACCTAAGCGTTACACACCAGGCTACTGACCGTGTTTTGAATTTGATTTCCAAACTCGAGTATATTCCACTGGTGTGAATTATCTTTATTTATCGCTTGGTATACGGTTCTGATGTATTTTTCTTATTAGATTTTTTTCGTTCGGTGTTCTTCACTATTTTTGCTTGTGAATTGTGTGTATCTGTTAGAATCGCTACACACTCCCGCCGCAGTAACTTCGTTACGATCAGATTCGTATGCGGACGACGGACGAACGAGAGAAACGAGGAAACATCGGAGGGTGTGCTCTATGCGGAAGTCGTGACCGTGTGTGAAGTTCTGCTTTACTATGGGAAGTGTATGCTATGCTGTGTATACAGATCAAGGCGTGGTCACCAATTATAGCGTTTGAAATAATAGTGAAGAAGATCGTGTGATTCGAACTGACGCTATGACAGCTCGAATCACGAAAAAAAATTTACCTAAGCGTTACACACCAGGCTACTGACCGTGTTTATAATTTGATTTCCAAACTCGACTATATTCCACTGGTATGAATTATTTTTATTTTATCGCTTGGTATACGGTTCTGATGTATTTTTCTTATTCGATTTTTTTTTTTTTTCGTTCGGTGTTCTTCACTATTTTTGCTTGTGAATTGTGTGTATCTGTTAGAATCGCTACACACTCCCGCCGCAGTAACTTCGTTACGATCAGATTCGTATGCGGACGACGGACGAACGAGAGAAACGAGGAAACATCGGAGGGTGTGCTCTATGCGGAAGTCGTGACCGTGTGTGAAGTTCTGCTTTACTATGGGAAGTGTATGCTATGCTGTGTATACAGATCAAGGCGTGGTCACCAATTATAGCGTTTGAAATAATAGTGAAGAAGATCGTGTGATTCGAACTGACGCTATGACAGCTCGAATCACGAAAAAAAATTTACCTAAGCGTTACACACCAGGCTACTGACCGTGTTTTGAATTTGATTTCCAAACTCGAGTATATTCCACTGGTGTGAATTATCTTTATTTATCGCTTGGTATACGGTTCTGATGTATTTTTCTTATTAGATTTTTTTCGTTCGGTGTTCTTCACTATTTTTGCTTGTGAATTGTGTGTATCTGTTAGAATCGCTACAACCTTCCTCTCGAACGCGGCCAAGAGTTCAGAGTGCCTTTTATTAAGCAGCCAGCTCTCAGATCCATACATGAGTACTGGTAAGACCATGGTCTTGTACAGTAGTAGCTTGGATGTTCTGGATAAATTTCGGGATTTAAAGAGCCTTGATAGACCATAGTAGGCTTTGTTGGATTTAATCAGCCGTTCGCGTATTTCTTCTTCCATATTATTATCGGCTGATACTATTGACCCAAGGTAGTTAAAGGATTGCACTATTTCAAATTCATGCTCCACTAGCCTAATAGTTTGACCAACGTTAGGTCTTCTCTTCGCAGAAGTTGCCACCATCTATTTAGTTTTTCCCTCATTAATGTGCAGTCCCAGTTTTTGTGCCGTCTGCTCGATCTGGGTGAAGGACTCCTGCACAGCCGAATCGGTTCTACCGATGATGTCGATGTCATCTGCGTAGGCAAGTATTTGGCTGGACTTGGTGACAATAGTCCCTCTTGTTGTAACGCCAGAGTCACGGATTGCTTTCTCCAACGCCAAGTTGAAGAGGAGGCAGGCCAGACCGTCCCCTTGTCGGAGTCCATTATAGATGTTTATTGGTTTGGACAGCAATCCCGCTATTTATACTTGACTAGTTACATTGGTCAAGGTCAACCTACAAAGTCGTATCAATTTGTTTGGAATGCCGAATTCTCTCATGGCATTATATAGTTCTACCCTGGCTATGCTGTCGTAGGCAGCCTTAAAGTCTATAAACAGATGATATAATGGAATCTTAAATTCCTGACATTTTTCCATCGGCTGCCTAAGAGTGAATACGAGGATAGCCTTTTATATTTCGGGATTAGGGAACAAAAACAAATATTGTTCATCGAAAATCACTTTCTTGTTTTTCAAAATATTCCCCATGAAGATCTATACACTTTTGCATGCGTTTGAACCAATTGCCGAAGCACTTTTGCCACTCTGATTGAGGTATCTTCAACAAATGCATTCTGAATGCAGCAACCGCTTCTTCAGGTGTCGAAAAACGTTGACCTCTCAGTTTGTTTTTTACGTACGGGAATAAAAAGAAGTCATTCGGTGCCAAGTCAGGACTATACGGCGGATGACCCATCAAATCGATGTTTTGGTTGCTCAAAAATGCAGTTGTCGCAGCCGATGTGTGAGAGCTCGCATTGTCGTGGTGAAGAGTGATCCGTCTTCGGCGGTTGGTTTTCCTGATTTCTTGGAAGACTTTGGCGAAGATGTTACCAGTTTGGTGATGTGTTAATTTATCTTTATCGAAGGCCAATGAAGTACGTAACACGAAAAATGCGATGAACACTGGAGCGAATGCCGTCACTAATAAAACACGGAAATCGTCTTTGAATTTTACTTTATTTCATAGCACAATCGTTTTTATTGTTTCACAATAGGACGAATCCTTGTAGAGGTGAATGTCACAAAAGAAATAATTCAATAGTCACTTAGGAATAGCATCTATTAGGTTTAAATAAGGTCTGGTCTTAAGGACATACTATTTTGGCAATGTTTTAGGACAACACAAGTTATACAGTTATAACTTTGACACGGCGAAGGCACGTTAACGAAAAACACAGGCTCTTCCTCGAGTAGTCTTCCTCGCAAGTCGACTGTCTATTCTCAACTCCTCACAAAATGCCGTGATACAGATCGTATCTGTATCTCTATCCAAAAATTTTCTTATTCCCCCTGCTAACAGAATTTCCGGATTCCTGTTAGCAGCATGTTATCGTATCCCCGGGGATATTTCATAGTTTTTTTTTTTTGAGAAAGGGAAAGTCATCTTGCATACATTCTTCGTTGGTGATAGCATTTCCTTTTTCACGGCCTTCTGTTTGCACAGAACATCTGGCGCGAAGGCCGAGATGATTTTTCGGGCGTACAGCCCGTGGTTGTTTGCCTTTTGTAAACACCCGAAATCCATTAGATCCTTCTAATGGGTGTGAAATTTTTACAAAGGAATCGTGGGACCGGAGTATTTCCTTTGTTGGCGTTGGACTTGTAAATCTTCCGAATTATCTTGTTGCGATAATTACGGTTGTTTACAATTTTGGCCGCGGATAGGCGATATGCTTTCTTGCGTTTAGCTGCCAGCGTATGCATCCGTTGTTATTTATCTACCGAAAATGCAATTCCTGGTACATCGTGCAGATGCTTTGGATAGAAGATTTATGGCCTGTAATCTGGAATTGTTTTTGCATACTATGAATGGATGCGTTGACTCGATGCTGAAAGTTTTTGAACGTTAAGTTCCTTGTTTTTTTGATGTCGGGTTCAACATTGTTTCAGCTTCCTATGCCCTTGTTACAGGCCTGATTAAGAGCTTTGGGGACACGTGTCTGTGGGCACGTGTACTGGATAAGGTAAGTAAGTTCCTTGAAGGTTTGGAACCTTACCTGGGCGGAATTGTGCGTTCGTAGGACGCTACAAGACAACTGACAAACAAATGGTTGTGTACTACTCAGAATTGACTGTTCTGCGTTGTTCTAGTGGTACGATTGCGACATGTCCAGTTTTTCCGAAAAAACAGGCGACCATTTGCTTGGAAGTGCTTCGTGCGCGAACAACTTTTGTTGGATTTGACTCATCTTGAAACACCCAGACAGTCGACTGCTGTTTACTTTCGGGCTCATTCGCGTAAATCCACGATTCATCACCTGTCACGATGTCATAGACGTGTTTCGAAGCACCGCGACCGTATTTTTTGAGCATTTCTTTCGACCAATTGACACGAGCCTTTTTTTGGGCGATTGACAAAT
Organism: Microdon myrmicae; assembly: GCA_963931805.1. Taxonomy (NCBI): domain Eukaryota; kingdom Metazoa; phylum Arthropoda; class Insecta; order Diptera; family Syrphidae; genus Microdon; species Microdon myrmicae. The sequence continues at coordinate 56,545,705 of OZ007498.1, read as the reverse complement.
TGTGTGGGATCCAACGCGAACAAATTTTTTTGACAGTCAAATGTTTATGCAATATTGAATGTATGCTGGTCCCACTATCGCCTAAGGTTGTCTCAATCTCACGATAGGTCACATGACGATCTTCCAATATCAGTTCGCGCACAGCATCAATGGTTTTCGGAACAACAACTGATTTTGGACGACCTTCACGAAATTCATCTTGGAGTGAACTACGACCACGATTGAATACACCATACCATCGATAAACACTGGTCCTTGATGGAGCTTCATCGCCAAAAATTGAATTAAGTTCATCCATGCACTGTTGCTGAGTTAATCCACGCCGAAAGTTGTAAAAAATAATCGCACGAAAATGTTGACGATTTAATTCCATTTTTGGGCCGAGATGAATCTTTTAAGTTACTGTAAACAACACAAATAGCGCTCATATGTCAAAATGTTCTGAGTGCGTATAACCTCAAAAATGACCAACTTTACGACAGAGCTGTCAATTGCCGGATTGCAACACTAGGGTCGCCAAATCCCGAAAAATAAGAGGAAACCCTCGTATTCTGTGAATATCGAGAAGCAGGTTGGGAGTGTTTACTACTCAGAATTATGGCTACTGCTTTGGATGGATTAAGTCGGATTTTCCATCGACTGTAATACTGATACAGTTCGTCCAAGTGACGGTTGAGTCGATTTGTTGCGAGGTTAGGGCCTTTGGTTGACGTGTACACCAGGACGTCATCCGCGTAGCATATTTGGTTTACTCTCCCGTCCACAGGGCGGGGAATATCGGAGGTGTAAATATTAAATAAGATGGGGCCTAGAATGGAGCCCTGTGGTACGCCTGCAGCGGCGTGAAAAGTTCGGGAAAGCTTTCCATTCACTCTAGCTTGGAAGGTTCTGTTTCGAACGAACTGGTAGATGATACTACATAGCGTTCTACTGAGGCCAGTATTTAATAGTTTAAAAGCGAGACCTTCGATCCAAGTTGTATCAAAAGCTTTTTCAATGTCTAGGCTTACCGCAACGGTGGGTTCCTTATTAAAGAAACGCACGCAGACGTGGTTTTGAAATAAATTGAGAGCCATAGTGGTGCTGTGCGCTCTTCGAAATCCGAATTGGAAATCAGGTATTAGGTGCCTGGCACTGACAAAGTTATTTAGCTTCTCGTATATGAATTTTTCATATATTTTGCTGATGCAAGTGAGAAGCGAGATAGGGCGAAAGCTTGAGGGGTGATACGTTGGTTTCCCAACTTTTGCTATTGGACAAATAATAGCGTGCCTCCAAGCTTGGGGAAAGTACCCATGTTGTAAGCATGGTTGAACAGAATGGAGAGCCTTATAAAGAATAAGGCAGAAAGCCTTCGCAACGAGTGGTATGACATGTTGTCGATACCAGGTGACTTCTTAGGGTGTCGAGATTTAACCAGGCTCTGTAGGGTATTTGGTGTGATGAAACCGTGACCATTATCACGTGTGTCATCGAAGTATGCACTGTTAGTTGGGTTAAAGACAACAATTGGCTCGTTGAAGTCGTCCAGCTTACTGTGGACCTCTGAACTAACGATTGCATTAGTATCCGGGTCGCTATCTTGGAGAGTAAGTTTGTGGATGTTTTCGAAGGTCTCTCCGATGATATTTGCTTTATTGGTGTCGTTATTGACAACAACACCATTGTGGATAATTGGCCCAGTGATGCGGGAAGTGCCACATATCTTTTTAACATTTTTATAAACGTTCTGGTCCATCTGAATACCCTTCAGCTTGTCTTCCAATTGTCGGATACGATTGTTTTGGATTCTCTGTTTTATCAGTGTACCAATATTGTGAATAATGGATCGCAATAATGGCTCCCTTTGCGTAAAGCGGTGACGAAATCTCATTCTGCAGAGCTTTTTACGCTCCCGGGTGAGACGAAGAGTGAGGTCGTCCTGGGGGATCTGATAGGTCTTTTCAAGTTTGTACTTCGGGACATGAGTCTCCGAAGTTTCAACTAGAATCTCGTGAAGTCGTTTTGCAACGTTGTTTATCTCAACCATCGTAAGGCTCCCGAGTTACCTCGAGTACCAACCGGTTCGATCTCTTCGAATCATGGAGAAGTTTGGGAATACGGGACGGTGACATGGATGCAACCTAGTTTCGGTTACAAGTACCACGTCCGCCCGGTTTTCCTTTATGAAGTCAGAGACTATCATACGCTTGGAATGCGAAACAAGGGAGTTGACATTTATGAGGATAACTTTAATTTTGGAATCCATTGTGGAGGGTATGTCTTGTATATGCAGTGAAAAGGAGGGCCTCCCTCTCTGCCTCGGTTGATAGTTTCTCATATCGGGGTCGGATATCCTCAATTAAATGGGAGAAACTAAGTAGTTTCTGGAGCATTGAAGATTGCCCCCTTGGCCACGGAGGCTTTTGCACCGCCGCTTGAGTTTGAGGCGTCGTGTTGGCCTTTACCGCGGCCCGCTTAGGGACTTGAATATGTTTTTGAGGGGGAGGAGTTGGGAGGCTTCTTATATTCTTTGCCCGCTGTCCCCTAAGTATGTCGGCAAATGTGAATCCATTTTGGATGAGGTTTTGTGTGGCCTGTTTTTCCGAAATCTGACTTGGCTGTTTGCTTAGCTCGAGTCTCCTTGGATCTTTTTTAATTTCCTTATATTTAGGGCAATTTCTATAACTGGCCGGATGCCCTTTGTTGCCGCAGTTGCAGCAAGTTGGCAGTGTTATTTCATCCTGCACATTTGTTGCCGGATCGTATTTCGCTAGCGGTAGTTCGCATTTGCCAATATCGTGGGAACGAACGCAACGAACGCAACGGCGACTCATGTTGCAGTTTCGGGAAACATGCCCGAAACGTTGGCAACGTCTGCATTGAGGTATTTCTCTGTTATGAAATACATCGAAGACAACTTGCTGATGCAAAGTTGGAAGCGACTTTGTTCGTATTATGGAATCTATGTCGGTTCCTGGGGCAAGGTGAAGCTGCCATATGTTCAGCTTGCTGTATTTTTGCGGTCTGATGTTCACAAACCGCTGTGTGGGAGAGAATTTTTTGACGTCAATGAATTTGACGTTAGGGAATGTTGTCTGAAGAGCAGTTACGATGTCGTCCTTTTCCCAAGAGGCAGCGACTCGTTTTAAGAGGATTGTCCTGGATTTTTCGTCGGCCGGAGTGAAGGTGTAATAATTCACCTCCTTGGCCTTAAGGTTGTCGTTAACCTTGCGATAGGTTTCCCTATCGTAGGTCACGATTTTGTTTAGGGATGGACTTAAGGTCTTTGCCTTGAAGTTAGAGATCCCTAGTCGGTTCATGTCACCGACGAAATTTTTTAAATTGAGGTCTCGTGCAAAGACCCCGGGTTGCTGCTTCTTCTTAGAGACGGGTGGGCGCCCCACGCCCTCTGGGTGGACAGTGTTGGGAACTCAAGCGGCCTTTGGTTTTGGTTTTGGAGGGCAAGACTCCTGCGGAGGCACGATTTTCGGGTAGTTTTGGGTTATCGCGGGGTTCGACGAGTTTTTGGGGACAGGTGATGATGACGATGGGGGTGGTGTTGGCGGGCAGCCGGTAGCGACGCGCTTATTGGTGGGTCCTCCCTCACAGCTTGTTGTTGGGAGCGGCGTTTTTCGTTTTGGCGCCCTAGATGAGTTTGGGGTGGGGGTACGCGACTGATCGTCGTCCATTGAATCGTCAGAGTTGTCGGTGACAATCTCTAACTCCGGCTCGAGCTCTGATTCTGAATCAGAAGCTTCCGAACCCGCACCGATCGGGGACGCGGATGGGGCGGCCTCCAGTCGCGACAATCTATTTTTCAGGACCGCGTTCTCAGCCCTGAGAGCCTCGAGGTCCTCCTTTAATCTCTTTATGAGAGCCATCATGGCCTGATCCGGCTGATGGCCCACACCACGAGAAGAGCAGGTGTCCATGTTTTATCAGTCACAAAGCATGTGAACAGATAAGCGACAAAGACAAGAAGCGCGCGGAAACAAGTAGAAACAAAATCAATAAACGAAATAGCAACAGAAAACCCACAACGAAAAAGACACAAAACCAACAAACGAAAAACAAAAGGAAGGCAAACAAGGTAAACCTAGTCGCGAGGTTTTTTTTTTTTATACATGTATTTATTATTATTATTATTATTTTATATATATTATTATTATTATAAGGATGTCCTTTATTTTTCCGGTTATAATAATAAGAAATATATAATAGTATGATGATATGCAGATATGCAGTCGTCTTGAGTATGCCTTGATTGATGCGTATAATCTTGAGATGTTTATGGTCAGTATCAGTGTCTTGCGATCAGAGTGATGCGATGAGCGATGAGTATGATTTTGATTGTATGATCTTCAGTATTTTTTGAGTATGATTTTTTGGGATGCCTTGAGTGAGTATGAAGTACGCGATCAGTATGGAGGACATCTTATGGTCGGATGAACCAAGATTAATTTGTTTGGTTCCGATGGAAAAATGTACGTCAGACGACTAATGAACTCAGAATTCAATCCAAAGTATACGAAAAAGACCGTGAATCATGTTAGAGGCAATTTAATGACTTGGGGTGAGATTTTCAGCATCTGGTTGGTGTTGGTCTAATTTTTGTTATAAAGGACAAAATGTGTGCTAAAAATTATGTAGAATCTTAAACACCATTATGCTATCATTTTCTGAAGAGTACACGTCTATTAAATGGGAGTTTATGCAGGATAATGACCCCAAGCACACCTCAAAATTGGCTAAAGAATGGTATGGTAAGTAACATAAATAATAATATAAAAATAATAAATATACAATCTAATCCAAATTATTCCTGCAGCAACACCCAGCAAAGGATGTAATTTAAACGTTCCGTAATTTGTACCCACACAAATTATTCGCTTATTCGCATGTCAACACACCACGATGCACACCTACTTACACATAAATAATTTTAGAACGAAATTTTCTATTACTTTCCCAAACCACTCAGAATTCGTTCTACTCGTTAAAAGCGATCATCGATTACACATAGTTCCGCATTTTAAACACTAAACCAAAGTACTCCTCACGCTACAAGTAGAACGATATTCCTCATCATCATGGATTATTTGGGTTTAACTTTGCAGGCAAAGTTAGCGAAGACGTACTACAGAAATGATCCTGTGAAGTATAGTCTTAAAATTCCACGCCATTTTACTCCCTTACGATACATTTTTTGAGCTACCTTAGTGTGAATTATAAATCGCGATGCGAAAATTGCCTTAGAGTCACATGCCATCTAGTGAGCATTAAAATAACACTCCGTTGAAATTCATCTGCTGTCACTGTCATTTTATTTCAAACACTACTAATTTATTTTTACACCTTTGCCTGAATTAAAATGCACTTCTTATAATTATCTTCGTTTCATCTTTGCTGATTATACTGAATAAATTTAATATAATTGTGTATTTAATTAGTTCAGAATATAACAGAAAATTTCATCTCCGGCCGCCGTCATGTGTGAAATCTATGTGATCACGTTGTCGCCACTTTTGTTGAACTTTGAAATAGAATTGGGCCAAACAGTCCTAAACTAAAGTGGAGTACAGAAAATCCAGGAAATATATTTTGAATGGATGTTAGTCTTTTATTTCAGGAATATTTTCCAAGCGGACGTATTGTAATGGAGGACGGCGATTCGGGTGAATTCAACACAGTATTCCAAGTAAAATTTGAGCTCATATTGTCTTACAACAGTAGACGGAAGAGCAAGTATTTGTCCGGTTCGGAACTGCTTACAATTGTAAAATGACTGCTTAGATAGTTTATCTAATTTCTTATCTTGTATGCTGTTTTCAATGATTTCCGAGTTAATTCTGTGAACTGCATAAACTAAAAGCAAAACAGTCGATCGCCACTGAAACATATAAACAATCCATTCAAACGTTTATCTTCCTAACAAATAGTCAATTGCTTTAAAATACCAATAGTGTGTCTTACTGTCTTAAGAAGTAAGACAAATATAACGAACTCTAATTTCCTTTTCCACGTGCGCGCGTATACAAAAAAAACTGGACTATTATTGTACTTGGAATTAGTTCGGTACTAACATCAGATAAAGGTGCAATGCCAACATTCTACTAAAATATTATCTATTGCTCAGTATTCAGCTGAAATTTTGTTTTACCGCGAAATGGTTAGCCAGTACAAAAAGTGTGGTGGCCTACTGGTGAAACTTCCGGGTAAATTCTGGAAGCTCTGTTCAGCGGAACATTTCAAGGATGCCTTCCAGGAATAGCGTTATGTTATCATTAATAATTTTTAATGCTGTTCAATACCCCCATTGACACTGGCGCGAAGAGAATCTATGTTAGTCCTTTTTCTATTGCACTTTTATGGGTTGGAATTTTTGTGAATAGCAGCATCAAGCGATGTTTTAATTACTCGGAGAATGGGTTGTTAAATAGTTTTTGTTTTACAGCCGCATCTGGCGGGATAGGCTTGTAGGTGTGGCACACACGATTCACGAGGTAATCATGAGCCTTGGAACCTTTTGTTGGGTGAAAATGTGGAGTTAAACCTCCACATCCCTATTAGAGTGTGTGGGGATTCGTAAAGCCTTTAAAGGTCAACAAGTGTTACACTACTGTTCAGAGATGAATGCAGGGCTACATACCTCTGTATCATATTACAAAAATCTTTAATAAATAAGAATTTTCGTAATTCGGTGAAAGAGTCTAAGACATGGGCTCAAGAACCTTTTATTTGTAGAGGCGGATACTGTTAGGAAGGACACTTTCTTTTTTCGATAGAGAGAAGGGTTGAAAAACGCAGGATTTCCGTACAAAAAGGTTCTTATTATTTTGAATGCTTTCGATGTACCTACGCCTCGTAACTGCAACAAGCACTCATAGTTGGTGTGGAAAATTTGACATAGCTTTCCATTCACCTAAACTTGAAAAATTCTGTTTCGAAGGAATTGGTGGGATGTACAAAATCAATGTTCAAGAGTTCGATCCAGGGTGTGTCAAAACTCTCTCCAATATCCAGTCTCACTAGGATTGTGGGTTCTTTATTAAATAGACGAACACTGACGTGGTTTTGAAATATCTATATATATCTATTTTGAAATATATGTTGAGAGCCATAACGGTCTGGTGCATCTCCTAAATCCAAATTGAGAATCTGGTATTAAATTTCTCGTATAACTTGTTGACGGAAGTGAGTAGCTTGTGGACTGATGTGTTTGTTGGCCAACTTTGGCTATTGGACAAACTGTGGCATGCATCCAAGTATGAGGAGAATACCTCATATTGTAGGCGTGGTTGAATAGACTGGAAAACTTTTTAAAGAAGAAGAAAGCTGAAAACCTTCACAAAGAGTGGTAAGACTAATTATCGAACCCAGGTGACTTCTCTGGGTATCTAACATCGACTACCATTTTAAGAGCATTTGCTGTGGCGAAACCATAAACATTATCGCGTTCGTCGTTGAATTATGTGGTGTTATCGTGGTACAATTTGCTCATTGAAGTTACAAATGATATTATGCACTTCATAACTAATAATTGCATTAGTATTTGGGTTGCTATTCTCGAGAGTGAGTCTACAATTATTTTCAAAGGTCTCTCTGATGATATTTGCCTTGTTAGTGTCATTATTGATAACATTCAATAATAATAACAAAAACGTTCAGATATAACTACTATACTATACTACTATTTATTGGCCTGTAGGAACCCGAAAGTCCATGACCTCACCGCCTCTACTCCGCCACCGTTCCCTGTCCTGTGCACTCTCCTTCCACGCTTGACTATCCGATCCGATCTCCTCAAGGTCAAACCTAACATTATCTTCCCATCTCCGTCGCGGCCGTCCTACCGGTCTCTTTCCCGTTCGTCTACCGTCAAGAATTCTACACACGGTCCTATCGTCACCCATTCGCGCCACATGTCCGGTGCATCTTAATCTTCGCGACCTGATTAGTCTCACTATTGTAGGTTTGCGGTACAGCTCTTCCAATTCGTGGTTGTGGAGATTCCTCCATTGTCCTGATACCTCGTCATATTTTCCCCAAAGACACCTCTTAAAACTTTATTCTTGAATAACATTTGTTTTCTTCCCGTTTTGTGAGAGCCCATGTTTCGCATCCGTATAGAACAATCGGCATGATTATGGTTCTTTAGACACGGAGCTTTATGTTACGTTATAGCAGTTTGGATTTCAGCAGTTTACTGACTGTGTGCCAACTAGCGTTGTCGGAATGTAGTATTTTGTTAATTTCCTTCGACATTTCGTTTCTAGCCGCCAGTATCTTTCCCAGATATTTAAATTCTTTAACTTTCTCAAATATCTTGCCTCTGACGTTTATGTGTGTTCCCCGAGGTACACCTGCTATCGCCGTAATCATGTATTTTGTTTTGTCTTCATTTATTTCTAGGTTCACCTCTTCTGCCGCGTGCATGATGATTTTACAATTTTTACTTACAGTTTCTAGATTATCGCCCAGAACGGCGAAGTCATCCGTATATGCGAGTACTTGTGTGACACCGTTCAGGGATGATCCGGCCATGTTGTTGTCTTGTACCTTTCTGATGACACACTCGAGCATAAGGTTAAAAAGACATGGTGTGAGGCCATTCCCCTGTTTTAGTCCGTCCCGGATTTCAAATGTTTCTGAGAGGCTATTCTAACTCGCCCTTTGTTTTCGTTCATGCAAATTTGAATTAGGGCGGCATATTTTTTCGGGATTCCCAACTCAACTACAACATGGTTGAGTGTTTGCCTTGCGACTGAGTCGTAGGCTTTTTTGAAGTCAACGAACAGTTGGTGAACCGTCTCTCCGTACTCCCACTTCCTTTCCAGCAGTTGCCTTATTGTGAACATTTGGTCGCTTGTTGATCGGTTCCTACGGCATCCGCATTGGTAGTATCTCAGTATTTCTTTTGCGTATGATGTCATTTTCGCCAGTATGACATTTGTTAGTATTTTGTATGCGGTTGGGAGCAATGATATTCCTCTGTAGTTTTCGCAGTCAGATCTGTCGCCGTTTTTTGAAAATGGAGACGACTATTGAGCTTTTTCATTCTTCCGGAGTGACTTCCTTATCCCATATTGTTTTGATGAGTTGGTGTATCTTTCGAGCGGTTGCCTTTCCTCTATGCTTCACAATGTTACGCGCGACTTCCGCCACCTCCATCGTTTGTTCGTTTTAATATAATTTAATAGTAGATGGGAAGGTGGTGAGAAAAACACACGATCCACATGTTGAATGTGCGAACATACTCCTGTTCGAGTGTGGATCGTGTGGAAGTTAGATCTCTGTTTTCGGAGTGGATGCTGATGGAGAGGGAGAGAAAGATGATATTTTGATGCCGTTTATTTTGATTTTGGTTGCTCGATACGGTTTTTAAAAGAATACAGTTAGTTAACAGAGATAAGGAGGAAAGAAAGAAGTAACGCTCCGTTCTTTTATTGGTTGAAAGTAGAAAGAGTAAAAGTTTAAAATTTAAAAAGAAGGAAAACGGAAAAATACTGAAACATTTGTCAAAGTGAAGTTTTGAAATTAAACGTATAAGAAAAAGAATAAAAGCTCTTTCTTTTCTTGGAGCGCCGTTTAAAAATGGAAGTGCTTACACGTGGATTGGCCAAATCGATCCATCATGCTCGTGTGTTAATCCGTCAAAGACACAATTGAGTTCGAAAGCAGGAGGTGAACATCCCATCGCTTGTGGTGCGATTGGATTCGCAGAAACACATCGACTTCTCTCTAAAATCACCATTTGGCGGTGGCCGCCCTGGTCGTGTAAAGAGGAAGAACCGGAAGAAGACCCAAGGTGGTGGAGCAGTCTCTGAAGAAGAAGAGGAGTGCTAACTGGAGAACGAAATAATAGACACCCCACTCTGGACTAACCACAAGAAGAGGAGTCCTAACTGGAAAACGAAATAATAGACACTCCGCTCTGGACTAACCACAGGTAACCTATTTTAGATAGATAAACTTCTGTGGCGGAAAACGTCACAACAAGCTCTGCCGGTATGTCGTCGACTCCGGGAGCCTTGTTGTTTTTCAATCGATTTATTGCGTCTACATTTTCGTTGAAAGAGGGCTCTGGGATCTGAGACTCGGCTGTATGTACGTCTGATGCGTTTATTTGTGGTTGATGGGTGCGCACATTGAGCAGGTTTCCAAAGTACTGCTTCCATCTTTTCACGAAATTGTCAGTTTCTGTGACCAGACAGCCGTTTGCGTCTCGAATTATTTTGGCTCTCCCTCGGTAGCCATTTCTAATTGAATTTATGCCGGCATTCATACCTCCGATGTTCTTTGCTCTGGCATTTTCTAGGATTTTTTCGATCCGAGTTGTGAGGGTACGAAGTAGGTGTGCCGGCACGGGCACGGGCACTGGTTCACTCCCACCCCCAACGATTTGTTCAGCCGAACACTGTTCACCAAACGCAAGGGAAAATAAAACGATGGTTGATCTTCGCAACCGAGCGGACACAGCACAGAAAATAAAACCCACTATTTAGTTGCAAATGGTTTCTTTATTGTTCCGGTTTATTATTTTACAGTTGTGATACAGGATCTAAAAATTACGAATAATTGCACGACGCTAACATGTTTTTAATAATCCTTTTTAAGAAGTATTGTACACTATTTAACTGAGTTTAAGCTTTTATTTTATGTACTCTATTGTTAACTTTGATATATGCACGACACTGCTTATTGGTTTATTGTTTATGTTTGACGGCATTCTAAACTTAATAACGATTGCAAATTCACTGAACTGTAGAACACACCCGAATTGTATCAGAAAATGTCTCGAATTTTTCTTTGTCTTACGTTTGCAAAATGGTTTTGCTCAGAAAAACCCAATTCTAACTCGACAAAACACTTCCTTACTAAACTCTCGGGCACACTCGGGGGTGTGCGCACCCCGGTGCGCACGCTACAGGCAGTGGTAAACCTGTATGCTGTCTCAAAAATTTCTAATCCGCGTGACAATGATTGGTACAAGTATATCAATTTCAAGTGTATGAGTTCTGTGTTCTGGTATAGTTCTTTGCCATTTGGAGAAGAGACCGAATTATTCAGTGAAGGATCCTAGGGTTAAAATTGGCAACTATAATAAAGTGCGCCTTGAGGATCCTTTAAGCCTTATTAATATTACCAATACCTTGGGGATTGATGGTACTATTGTTGGGTTTATATTAGTGCTACACTATATTTACTCTTGTTAGTGAGATGTAACTCACTCCCAGAAACCTCTATGGAGTCGAAGGTTGGAAGGATCAGTAGCTTGATGGCGAAGTCCACAATTAACTAGTATACAAGTGCCACCTCCATTAATGGCAACATCATGAATAGAGGTTCGATCTCTACGAATTATAGAGCAGTGTCTGTAAAAATAGATATATTTACGAATGCGGACGATAACTTGGATGCAACCTAATTCAGGTGACAATAATCACACTCGGCAATTATTCTTTACGTTTATAAGGAAATTCAGTTTTTTAAAAAAAATAGAAAAGTCGTAAAAGTTAGAAAAAAAAACGTTAACACATTTTAAAAGAAGATTATTTATAAAGATTTTTATAAAAGAAAATTCGAATAAACATACCCTTAGAACCGCTGCTGTTAGTTAAAGTAACAGCATTAATCTTTGGAACACACTGTGGAAAGCAAAAGAGTAAGGAATCCATTAAATCGGATGCAGAAAAGAAAATTCCTCAAATTCTTGGATTCAACTTGGATTCAGGGCCTTGTGGTGATCAGTACAATATATGTTAACGACTCACGTCTTGAATATAAAGTAAATCCATTTCCAAGGAACATCTCAAATAAAAGTAGGCGAAAACAAAGGAAACATCAAAAAGACTTGAAATATAAACAGATATGAAACACCAAACAGGAAAACACGGAAACAACAGACGAGGTATCCGAAGAACACAAATTTAATCCTAAATATTGTGACGCATATGACAATCAGTACTAGAATATTCTAGAGAGTCCGAAACAGAGTACTAGAATATTCTATAAAGTAATGGAAAACTGTAGACTAGGAACAGTAGAACATTCAAGGCAGTGGAACGGACGGAAACGAAACGCTGAAACAGTATAAATACGCCGCACACAGAGCATAGTGATGAGTATGAAGTAGAAAGTAATAAGTCTCAAGTTAGAAGTAAGAAGGAAAATACGCGATAAGTACGGAAGCGATAAGTTAAGAAATCGTTAAGTGTACGGTAAAAAGTAACGGTTGTTATTAACGGACTAATAAAGTGTCACATTAATTCAAAAATCAATTTAACGGCTCTTATTTATTCAAAAATAATTAATCCAGCGAACCCAAGCTCGCTACAATTGGTGTGAGAAGCGGGATTAATTATTGGTGAAATAAATAAGTCTGTGGAAGTGTATTGTGACGATGGCAGATCGACATTCGGAGAAGAGTTCGCAACCGTTGGACATTTCGGAGATGTTCAGGATTATGATGGCAAAATTGGATGCGCGAGCTATCGATATTAACTCAAAATTGGATGCTTTAGCTGCAAAATTGGATGCGCGAGCTACAGGCGTTAATGCAAAATTGGACGCGCGAGCTGCAGAGTTTAAGGCAAAATTGGATGCCCAAAGGCAGTGTATGAAAGAATTCTGGGACTCGGAAGCGAAGGAATCTGAAGATGAGGAGAAATTGGAGCCACAGGAAATGAAGAAACTCAGGAAGAGCAAAGCTATGGCCGACAGTGGTGAGGAAGAGGAGGAATGTATAGTCTTGAATGTTCTACTGTTCGTAGTCTCCTGTTTTCCAGTACTTTATAGAATATTCTAGTACTATGTTTCGGGCTTTCTCGAATATTCTAGTACTGATTGTCATATGCGTCACACTACCCTCCGCCTAGATTAGTTCGTCCCGAACTAAGTTCACTGGTCTCACGGGCCAACAAAAGCCGCCAGTTGGTCGCGATGCACCACTTTCATCTTGGCGTTCGGCGGTGGAAGTTCTTGACCTTCTTCCAAATTTTCTACTGCTCTCCTTTTCGCGTCAGCTCTAGCCTGTCGCCAATCTTCCTTTTCCTGACGACGGAATTCCTCTTGCATTTTAGGGATCTCATGCGAATAGTATAAGAGAAAATGCATGTGCACACCCTTAAGCTCTTCTGGAGTTTCCACATCACGTAAGCGATCTATATCTTCATCTTTAATTACACGCATATGTTGATGACGCCTACAATCTAGGGCTTGCTTGATCTTTCCCCCCATATGTGGTGGCTTACAATAGCGGTCTCGACCTCCAACATCCGTTGATCTCTTTTGTTCGGAAACAGTTGATTTACAAAACGCATGTTTGTAAATCCATTCAGCTTCATCTCGTAGTTCATTGGGTCTCTCTGGAACAGGCGTAACCGGAACTTCGCGCAATTGCATTCGCTCAGGAATATCCGTTTTACGGATTTCACTATCCAAATCCGTAAAGTGACCCCTTTCCAATTCACTAGGTTTGTATTCGTGTTCATATCCGTCCTCCACCAAAACTGTCCTGACCTTCTTGCAATGACGCGTCAGTGACTGGGAGTCGTCTTTTCTTCTTCTTCTCAGCAATTGGGAATAGATACTCTCTATTCAACCCTGTTCTCAAATAACTCTCCACATCAAAATCTTCAACCCTCCGTCTGAACTTAACCTAAAAATTATAGCTGTGAATGTAAATTCACTAATCCACATCGAAAGAAGGGATAATTTAGGCAATCTGCTCCAAGTCGAATGCCCAGATGTGCTCTTGGCTAGCGAAACAAAGCTAAACCAAAGGCACAAAATGGGCTACAAAAATTATAACATAATTAGACGAGATCGACCACACTCTACTCGAGGGGGTGGGGTCGCTATCTTAGTTAAGAAAGGTCTTCACCATAAGGTCGTTTACAGCACGGAAGTACACAAATTCCAGGTGCTAGAGGCATGCATTATAGACATTCCGCTAAAAAGTCAAAGGCATCTATATATAGTCGCTGCTTACGCTCCTGAATCTGTTCAAGGTACCCAATTTATCAGTGAAATCGATACGCTTTTCCGAAGTCTCAAGTTAGATTTGGAAAACAATTACTTTTTAATGGCAGGTGATTTTAACGCCAAGCACAGTGCCTGGGGCAATCTGACCTCGAACACCAGAGGCAATGCCTTGTTTTATTGGTGGCAAACAAATGCAATCGAGCATAAACTAGAATTGTACGCTACAAGTACACCGTCTTATCCAAGAGGTAACTCCTTCCTGGATTTACTTATGACAGATGATCGAATTCAGTTACCAGATACCGAGGTAACTACTCGAAATTGTCTTCGCACAATTGAGTACGATAGCGATCATTACGGACTTGGAGCCGTAATACACGTGCCAAACGAGTACCATCTACTTGAGCAGTACGACCAGGTACACTCTTTCGATTTCCGAAAAGCACATTGGTCGCGTATCGCATAGTAAAAAGAGAAATACGCAACATTGGCATAGACCCACCGACTAATAGAAACCTCCGTAATGATGAAATCGATCATTACCTCCTAACTATGAACGATATTGTTACTAACACAATGAATCGTTCCATCCCCAAAGTAGCTCATATGGATGGCTGTACCCACCGATACAGAAATGCAACTATGGATGCTTTGTATAGGCAAAAGAGCACCCTGCTCTCAAAGCTGAAATTGTGCTATAGGCAGTTCAGTGACCCAAATAGCAATGAAATCAAAACAATCAAGTCCTTGATTAAAAATCTTCAAAAACTGATCCGGGATAATTACCGAGCAGTAATAAATGAGGAGTGGAGCAACAGAATTCGAGCTGTCCAAGCAAACGGACCGAACATGTTTTCACAAATCAAGAAAATATGTCGAAGAAAAGATCACAATGACATTCCCTGTCTCCGAATTCCACGGACTCCCGAGAATTGTCAGATAATGCTGAACGCAGGACTCACCTTAGAGCACATCAACTCCAATGATGAAGTAATAGTAGTCGAAGATCCGCAAAAGAAAGCGAATTCAATTGGAGCATGTTTCGAAGCAGTGTACAGAGTTAACGAATCAGTTCATGTTAACACTGAAATTGAAAGCAATGCCCGTCAAAGACATTGCTCGCTGCGCAATCAACTTCACAACTGGCGATCCGAAAACCATAGTTTCATCACATTCGGCGAAAATAATAGAGCGGATTCTCCCATCAGAAATGAAAATACAAATATGTTTGTGCGCAAGGATGAACTTAGAAACATACTTAGCTCAATAAAAAATAAAAAATCATCTGGAATAGATAGCATTCCAAATGTGGTTCTAAGGCATTTGCCTTGCGAAGCAGTGAACATATACACTACTTTGTTTAACAACGCTCTAAACAATGCACACTATCCAACCCATTGGAAGACTGCAGTAGTCCACCCTATCCCCAAAAAGGGTAAGGAGAAGAGCAATCCAGCTAATCTGCGCTCGATCAGCCTGCTTCCCAACATCAGCAAGGTATTCGAAAAAATTATAAACAAAGCACTGATAGGTTGGTGTGATGAAAATGATATCATCCCCAACAACCAGTTTGGCTTTCGAGCGCGACATGATACAGTTCATGCAGCGACGAAACTTGTTTCCGATATACAGTGGAACAAGGCAAAGCGACAATGTACAGGCGCCTGCTTGGTTGACTTTGAAAAGGCTTTCGACACCGTATGGTTAGAAGGACTTGTCTATAAGTTAACAAACCTGGGTATGCCGCAATATCTGCTATACATTATTTATGATATGATAATGGACAAACATTTTGTGGTGAAATGCGGGGACATACTCTCCAACAAGACCTTCCAAATTAAAAATGGCTTACAGCAGGGAGCTGTGAATTCTCCCATTCTATTCAATATTTACACTAGTGATCTAGTGAGTTCTCTCGAAAACGCCACTGCGTACGCCGATGACATAGTGGTGTACAGAACAGGAGGAAAAATAGACGTCATCAATAGGCACCTTCAAGATGACTTCAACAAAATAAAACAATTTTGCGACGAATGGAAATTAAAAATTAATTTCCAGAAAACCGAGACTATTCTTTTCAGAACGCCTCTATCCAGGGCCTCGAGGGATACAAAATACAACTGGAAACACTTCTCTATTGTAGGTAACAATAACTTTCCACTTCAAGTGAAGACTGTAGTTAGATACCTTGGTATCTGGCTAGACCAGTATTTATATTTTGACAAGCACGTAGCAGCGTCCCTCTCCGCAGCTAAAAGCTCATATTCTATGACAAGAAGTCTATTCCGGAGTAGTCTTCTTGACCCCAGAGTCAAAATAATTTCGTACTCGGCATTCATCCGACCAGTTTTGATTTATGGCTGTCCAGTATGGTATAATATATCTCCACTTTATATGGAGAAGTTTCGTGTGTTCGAACGGCAGTGTTTGCGTTCCTGCCTCGGACTTTATAGAACACCAGAGTCGCAATACAAAAAATTCTATCCCAACAAAATCCTGTATAACAAATCAGGGTTAAATAGGATAGACAATTTCATAATTAAAATTATTCGTGGTCACACAGCAAGGGCAATGTGCAGTGACAATAATCTTATCGCGGGAGCATTCTATCCCAATGATATGTATCTGGAGAATACCCTCCAGAATGGGTTTATTCCCCCAGAAGCGTTCCCTTTCTTGGATCAAAAAGGCCTTATCCAAGACGTGCATGGAGTCCCGATTATTTACCACGCTTTCCGTGGTGCCAGGGACAAACGAATTCTCCATGATAGTGATATCTCCAATGCCCCAGACCGCATGCGTTTTAGCACGGCGATCAGTGAAAAAGATATATCAGCCAAAGATCGAACATCTCCCAAATGAAGTTAGAGATCCCTAGTCGGTTCATGTCACCGACGAAATTTTTTAAATTGAGGTCTCGTGCAAAGACCCCGGGTTGCTGCTTCTTCTTAGAGACGGGTGGGCGGACCACGCCCTCTGGGTGGACAGTGTTGGGAACTCAAGCGGCCTTTGGTTTTGGTTTTGGAGGGCAAGACTCCTGCGGAGGCACGATTTTCGGGTAGTTTTGGGTTATCGCGGGGTTCGACGAGTTTTTGGGGACAGGTGATGATGACGATGGGGGTGGTGTTGGCGGGCAGCCGGTAGCGACGCGCTTATTGGTGGGTCCTCCCTCACAGCTTGTTGTTGGGAGCGGCGTTTTTCGTTTTGGCGCCCTAGATGAGTTTGGGGTGGGGGTACGCGACTGATCGTCGTCCATTGAATCGTCAGAGTTGTCGGTGACAATCTCTAACTCCGGCTCGAGCTCTGATTCTGAATCAGAAGCTTCCGAACCCGCACCGATCGGGGACGCGGATGGGGCGGCCTCCAGTCGCGACAATCTATTTTTCAGGACCGCGTTCTCAGCCCTGAGAGCCTCGAGGTCCTCCTTTAATCTCTTTATGAGAGCCATCATGGCCTGATCCGGCTGATGGCCCACACCACGAGAAGAGCAGGTGTCCATGTTTTATCAGTCACAAAGCATGTGAACAGATAAGCGACAAAGACAAGAAGCGCGCGGAAACAAGTAGAAACAAAATCAATAAACGAAATAGCAACAGAAAACCCACAACGAAAAAGACACAAAACCAACAAACGAAAAACAAAAGGAAGGCAAACAAGGTAAACCTAGTCGCGAGGTTTTTTTTTTTTATACATGTATTTATTATTATTATTATTATTTTATATATATTATTATTATTATAAGGATGTCCTTTATTTTTCCGGTTATAATAATAAGAAATATATAATAGTATGATGATATGCAGATATGCAGTCGTCTTGAGTATGCCTTGATTGATGCGTATAATCTTGAGATGTTTGTTTATGGTCAGTATCAGTGTCTTGCGATCAGAGTGATGCGATGAGCGATGAGTATGATTTTGATTGTATGATCTTCAGTATTTTTTGAGTATGATTTTTTGGGATGCCTTGAGTGAGTATGAAGTACGCGATCAGTATGGAGGACATCTTATGGTCGGATGAACCAAGATTAATTTGTTTGGTTCCGATGGAAAAATGTACGTCAGACGACTAATGAACTCAGAATTCAATCCAAAGTATACGAAAAAGACCGTGAATCATGTTAGAGGCAATTTAATGACTTGGGGTGAGATTTTCAGCATCTGGTTGGTGTTGGTCTAATTTTTGTTATAAAGGACAAAATGTGTGCTAAAAATTATGTAGAATCTTAAACACCATTATGCTATCATTTTCTGAAGAGTACACGTCTATTAAATGGGAGTTTATGCAGGATAATGACCCCAAGCACACCTCAAAATTGGCTAAAGAATGGTATGGTAAGTAACATAAATAATAATATAAAAATAATAAATATACAATCTAATCCAAATTATTCCTGCAGCAACACCCAGCAAAGGATGTAATTTAAACGTTCCGTAATTTGTACCCACACAAATTATTCGCTTATTCGCATGTCAACACACCACGATGCACACCTACTTACACATAAATAATTTTAGAACGAAATTTTCTATTACTTTCCCAAACCACTCAGAATTCGTTCTACTCGTTAAAAGCGATCATCGATTACACATAGTTCCGCATTTTAAACACTAAACCAAAGTACTCCTCACGCTACAAGTAGAACGATATTCCTCATCATCATGGATTATTTGGGTTTAACTTTGCAGGCAAAGTTAGCGAAGACGTACTACAGAAATGATCCTGTGAAGTATAGTCTTAAAATTCCACGCCATTTTACTCCCTTACGATACATTTTTTGAGCTACCTTAGTGTGAATTATAAATCGCGATGCGAAAATTGCCTTAGAGTCACATGCCATCTAGTGAGCATTAAAATAACACTCCGTTGAAATTCATCTGCTGTCACTGTCATTTTATTTCAAACACTACTAATTTATTTTTACACCTTTGCCTGAATTAAAATGCACTTCTTATAATTATCTTCGTTTCATCTTTGCTGATTATACTGAATAAATTTAATATAATTGTGTATTTAATTAGTTCAGAATATAACAGAAAATTTCATCTCCGGCCGCCGTCATGTGTGAAATCTATGTGATCACGTTGTCGCCACTTTTGTTGAACTTTGAAATAGAATTGGGCCAAACAGTCCTAAACTAAAGTGGAGTACAGAAAATCCAGGAAATATATTTTGAATGGATGTTAGTCTTTTATTTCAGGAATATTTTCCAAGCGGACGTATTGTAATGGAGGACGGCGATTCGGGTGAATTCAACACAGTATTCCAAGTAAAATTTGAGCTCATATTGTCTTACAACAGTAGACGGAAGAGCAAGTATTTGTCCGGTTCGGAACTGCTTACAATTGTAAAATGACTGCTTAGATAGTTTATCTAATTTCTTATCTTGTATGCTGTTTTCAATGATTTCCGAGTTAATTCTGTGAACTGCATAAACTAAAAGCAAAACAGTCGATCGCCACTGAAACATATAAACAATCCATTCAAACGTTTATCTTCCTAACAAATAGTCAATTGCTTTAAAATACCAATAGTGTGTCTTACTGTCTTAAGAAGTAAGACAAATATAACGAACTCTAATTTCCTTTTCCACGTGCGCGCGTATACAAAAAAAACTGGACTATTATTGTACTTGGAATTAGTTCGGTACTAACATCAGATAAAGGTGCAATGCCAACATTCTACTAAAATATTATCTATTGCTCAGTATTCAGCTGAAATTTTGTTTTACCGCGAAATGGTTAGCCAGTACAAAAAGTGTGGTGGCCTACTGGTGAAACTTCCGGGTAAATTCTGGAAGCTCTGTTCAGCGGAACATTTCAAGGATGCCTTCCAGGAATAGCGTTATGTTATCATTAATAATTTTTAATGCTGTTCAATACCCCCATTGACACTGGCGCGAAGAGAATCTATGTTAGTCCTTTTTCTATTGCACTTTTATGGGTTGGAATTTTTGTGAATAGCAGCATCAAGCGATGTTTTAATTACTCGGAGAATGGGTTGTTAAATAGTTTTTGTTTTACAGCCGCATCTGGCGGGATAGGCTTGTAGGTGTGGCACACACGATTCACGAGGTAATCATGAGCCTTGGAACCTTTTGTTGGGTGAAAATGTGGAGTTAAACCTCCACATCCCTATTAGAGTGTGTGGGGATTCGTAAAGCCTTTAAAGGTCAACAAGTGTTACACTACTGTTCAGAGATGAATGCAGGGCTACATACCTCTGTATCATATTACAAAAATCTTTAATAAATAAGAATTTTCGTAATTCGGTGAAAGAGTCTAAGACATGGGCTCAAGAACCTTTTATTTGTAGAGGCGGATACTGTTAGGAAGGACACTTTCTTTTTTCGATAGAGAGAAGGGTTGAAAAACGCAGGATTTCCGTACAAAAAGGTTCTTATTATTTTGAATGCTTTCGATGTACCTACGCCTCGTAACTGCAACAAGCACTCATAGGTGGTGTGGAAAATTTGACATAGCTTTCCATTCACCTAAACTTGAAAAATTCTGTTTCGAAGGAATTGGTGGGATGTACAAAATCAATGTTCAAGAGTTCGATCCAGGGTGTGTCAAAACTCTCTCCAATATCCAGTCTCACTAGGATTGTGGGTTCTTTATTAAATAGACGAACACTGACGTGGTTTTGAAATATCTATATATATCTATTTTGAAATATATATTGAGAGCCATAACGGTCTGGTGCATCTCCTAAATCCAAATTGAGAATCTGGTATTAAATTTCTCGTATAACTTGTTGACGGAAGTGAGTAGCTTGTGGACTGATGTGTTTGTTGGCCAACTTTGGCTATTGGACAAACTGTGGCATGCATCCAAGTATGAGGAGAATACCTCATATTGTAGGCGTGGTTGAATAGACTGGAAAACTTTTTAAAGAAGAAGAAAGCTGAAAACCTTCACAAAGAGTGGTAAGACTAATTATCGAACCCAGGTGACTTCTCTGGGTATCTAACATCGACTACCATTTTAAGAGCATTTGCTGTGGCGAAACCATAAACATTATCGCGTTCGTCGTTGAATTATGTGGTGTTATCGTGGTACAATTTGCTCATTGAAGTTACAAATGATATTATGCACTTCATAACTAATAATTGCATTAGTATTTGGGTTGCTATTCTCGAGAGTGAGTCTACAATTATTTTCAAAGGTCTCTCTGATGATATTTGCCTTGTTAGTGTCATTATTGATAACATTCAATAATAATAACAAAAACGTTCAGATATAACTACTATACTATACTACTATTTATTGGCCTGTAGGAACCCGAAAGTCCATGACCTCACCGCCTCTACTCCGCCACCGTTCCCTGTCCTGTGCACTCTCCTTCCACGCTTGACTATCCGATCCGATCTCCTCAAGGTCAAACCTAACATTATCTTCCCATCTCCGTCGCGGCCGTCCTACCGGTCTCTTTCCCGTTCGTCTACCGTCAAGAATTCTACACACGGTCCTATCGTCACCCATTCGCGCCACATGTCCGGTGCATCTTAATCTTCGCGACCTGATTAGTCTCACTATTGTAGGTTTGCGGTACAGCTCTTCCAATTCGTGGTTGTGGAGATTCCTCCATTGTCCTGATACCTCGTCATATTTTCCCCAAAGACACCTCTTAAAACTTTATTCTTGAATAAAATTTGTTTTCTTCCCGTTTTGTGAGAGCCCATGTTTCGCATCCGTATAGAACAATCGGCATGATTATGGTTCTATAGACACGGAGCTTTATGTTACGTTATAGCAGTTTGGATTTCAGCAGTTTACTGACTGTGTGCCAACTAGCGTTGTCGGAATGTAGTATTTTGTTAATTTCCTTCGACATTTCGTTTCTAGCCGCCAGTATCGTTCCCAGATATTTAAATTCTTTAACTTTCTCAAATATCTTGCCTCTGACGTTTATGTGTGTTCCCCGAGGTACACCTGCTATCGCCGTAATCATGTATTTTGTTTTGTCTTCATTTATTTCTAGGTTCACCTCTTCTGCCGCGTGCATGATGATTTTACAATTTTTACTTACAGTTTCTAGATTATCGCCCAGAACGGCGAAGTCATCCGTATATGCGAGTACTTGTGTGACACCGTTCAGGGATGATCCGGCCATGTTGTTGTCTTGTACCTTTCTGATGACACACTCGAGCATAAGGTTAAAAAGACATGGTGTGAGGCCATTCCCCTGTTTTAGTCCGTCCCGGATTTCAAATGTTTCTGAGAGGCTATTCTAACTCGCCCTTTGTTTTCGTTCATGCAAATTTGAATTAGGGCGGCATATTTTTTCGGGATTCCCAACTCAACTACAACATGGTTGAGTGTTTGCCTTGCGACTGAGTCGTAGGCTTTTTTGAAGTCAACGAACAGTTGGTGAACCGTCTCTCCGTACTCCCACTTCCTTTCCAGCAGTTGCCTTATTGTGAACATTTGGTCGCTTGTTGATCGGTTCCTACGGCATCCGCATTGGTAGTATCTCAGTATTTCTTTTGCGTATGATGTCATTTTCGCCAGTATGACATTTGTTAGTATTTTGTATGCGGTTGGGAGCAATGATATTCCTCTGTAGTTTTCGCAGTCAGATCTGTCGCCGTTTTTTGAAAATGGAGACGACTATTGAGCTTTTTCATTCTTCCGGAGTGACTTCCTTATCCCATATTGTTTTGATGAGTTGGTGTATCTTTCGAGCGGTTGCCTTTCCTCTATGCTTCACAATGTTACGCGCGACTTCCGCCACCTCCATCGTTTGTTCGTTTTAATATAATTTAATAGTAGATGGGAAGGTGGTGAGAAAAACACACGATCCACATGTTGAATGTGCGAACATACTCCTGTTCGAGTGTGGATCGTGTGGAAGTTAGATCTCTGTTTTCGGAGTGGATGCTGATGGAGAGGGAGAGAAAGATGATATTTTGATGCCGTTTATTTTGATTTTGGTTGCTCGATACGGTTTTTAAAAGAATACAGTTAGTTAACAGAGATAAGGAGGAAAGAAAGAAGTAACGCTCCGTTCTTTTATTGGTTGAAAGTAGAAAGAGTAAAAGTTTAAAATTTAAAAAGAAGGAAAACGGAAAAATACTGAAACATTTGTCAAAGTGAAGTTTTGAAATTAAACGTATAAGAAAAAGAATAAAAGCTCTTTCTTTTCTTGGAGCGCCGTTTAAAAATGGAAGTGCTTACACGTGGATTGGCCAAATCGATCCATCATGCTCGTGTGTTAATCCGTCAAAGACACAATTGAGTTCGAAAGCAGGAGGTGAACATCCCATCGCTTGTGGTGCGATTGGATTCGCAGAAACACATCGACTTCTCTCTAAAATCACCATTTGGCGGTGGCCGCCCTGGTCGTGTAAAGAGGAAGAACCGGAAGAAGACCCAAGGTGGTGGAGCAGTCTCTGAAGAAGAAGAGGAGTGCTAACTGGAGAACGAAATAATAGACACCCCACTCTGGACTAACCACAAGAAGAGGAGTCCTAACTGGAAAACGAAATAATAGACACTCCGCTCTGGACTAACCACAGGTAACCTATTTTAGATAGATAAACTTCTGTGGCGGAAAACGTCACAACAAGCTCTGCCGGTATGTCGTCGACTCCGGGAGCCTTGTTGTTTTTCAATCGATTTATTGCGTCTACATTTTCGTTGAAAGAGGGCTCTGGGATCTGAGACTCGGCTGTATGTACGTCTGATGCGTTTATTTGTGGTTGATGGGTGCGCACATTGAGCAGGTTTCCAAAGTACTGCTTCCATCTTTTCACGAAATTGTCAGTTTCTGTGACCAGACAGCCGTTTGCGTCTCGAATTATTTTGGCTCTCCCTCGGTAGCCATTTCTAATTGAATTTATGCCGGCATTCATACCTCCGATGTTCTTTGCTCTGGCATTTTCTAGGATTTTTTCGATCCGAGTTGTGAGGGTACGAAGTAGGTGTGCCGGCACGGGCACGGGCACTGGTTCACTCCCACCCCCAACGATTTGTTCAGCCGAACACTGTTCACCAAACGCAAGGGAAAATAAAACGATGGTTGATCTTCGCAACCGAGCGGACACAGCACAGAAAATAAAACCCACTATTTAGTTGCAAATGGTTTCTTTATTGTTCCGGTTTATTATTTTACAGTTGTGATACAGGATCTAAAAATTACGAATAATTGCACGACGCTAACATGTTTTTAATAATCCTTTTTAAGAAGTATTGTACACTATTTAACTGAGTTTAAGCTTTTATTTTATGTACTCTATTGTTAACTTTGATATATGCA
The DNA here is from genome assembly GCA_963931805.1 of Microdon myrmicae. NCBI lineage: Eukaryota > Metazoa > Arthropoda > Insecta > Diptera > Syrphidae > Microdon > Microdon myrmicae. Next base: position 56,521,477 of record OZ007498.1, on the reverse strand, counting down.
CGACACTGCTTATTGGTTTATTGTTTATGTTTGACGGCATTCTAAACTTAATAACGATTGCAAATTCACTGAACTGTAGAACACACCCGAATTGTATCAGAAAATGTCTCGAATTTTTCTTTGTCTTACGTTTGCAAAATGGTTTTGCTCAGAAAAACCCAATTCTAACTCGACAAAACACTTCCTTACTAAACTCTCGGGCACACTCGGGGGTGTGCGCACCCCGGTGCGCACGCTACAGGCAGTGGTAAACCTGTATGCTGTCTCAAAAATTTCTAATCCGCGTGACAATGATTGGTACAAGTATATCAATTTCAAGTGTATGAGTTCTGTGTTCTGGTATAGTTCTTTGCCATTTGGAGAAGAGACCGAATTATTCAGTGAAGGATCCTAGGGTTAAAATTGGCAACTATAATAAAGTGCGCCTTGAGGATCCTTTAAGCCTTATTAATATTACCAATACCTTGGGGATTGATGGTACTATTGTTGGGTTTATATTAGTGCTACACTATATTTACTCTTGTTAGTGAGATGTAACTCACTCCCAGAAACCTCTATGGAGTCGAAGGTTGGAAGGATCAGTAGCTTGATGGCGAAGTCCACAATTAACTAGTATACAAGTGCCACCTCCATTAATGGCAACATCATGAATAGAGGTTCGATCTCTACGAATTATAGAGCAGTGTCTGTAAAAATAGATATATTTACGAATGCGGACGATAACTTGGATGCAACCTAATTCAGGTGACAATAATCACACTCGGCAATTATTCTTTACGTTTATAAGGAAATTCAGTTTTTTAAAAAAAATAGAAAAGTCGTAAAAGTTAGAAAAAAAAACGTTAACACATTTTAAAAGAAGATTATTTATAAAGATTTTTATAAAAGAAAATTCGAATAAACATACCCTTAGAACCGCTGCTGTTAGTTAAAGTAACAGCATTAATCTTTGGAACACACTGTGGAAAGCAAAAGAGTAAGGAATCCATTAAATCGGATGCAGAAAAGAAAATTCCTCAAATTCTTGGATTCAACTTGGATTCAGGGCCTTGTGGTGATCAGTACAATATATGTTAACGACTCACGTCTTGAATATAAAGTAAATCCATTTCCAAGGAACATCTCAAATAAAAGTAGGCGAAAACAAAGGAAACATCAAAAAGACTTGAAATATAAACAGATATGAAACACCAAACAGGAAAACACGGAAACAACAGACGAGGTATCCGAAGAACACAAATTTAATCCTAAATATTGTGACGCATATGACAATCAGTACTAGAATATTCTAGAGAGTCCGAAACAGAGTACTAGAATATTCTATAAAGTAATGGAAAACTGTAGACTAGGAACAGTAGAACATTCAAGGCAGTGGAACGGACGGAAACGAAACGCTGAAACAGTATAAATACGCCGCACACAGAGCATAGTGATGAGTATGAAGTAGAAAGTAATAAGTCTCAAGTTAGAAGTAAGAAGGAAAATACGCGATAAGTACGGAAGCGATAAGTTAAGAAATCGTTAAGTGTACGGTAAAAAGTAACGGTTGTTATTAACGGACTAATAAAGTGTCACATTAATTCAAAAATCAATTTAACGGCTCTTATTTATTCAAAAATAATTAATCCAGCGAACCCAAGCTCGCTACAATTGGTGTGAGAAGCGGGATTAATTATTGGTGAAATAAATAAGTCTGTGGAAGTGTATTGTGACGATGGCAGATCGACATTCGGAGAAGAGTTCGCAACCGTTGGACATTTCGGAGATGTTCAGGATTATGATGGCAAAATTGGATGCGCGAGCTATCGATATTAACTCAAAATTGGATGCTTTAGCTGCAAAATTGGATGCGCGAGCTACAGGCGTTAATGCAAAATTGGACGCGCGAGCTGCAGAGTTTAAGGCAAAATTGGATGCCCAAAGGCAGTGTATGAAAGAATTCTGGGACTCGGAAGCGAAGGAATCTGAAGATGAGGAGAAATTGGAGCCACAGGAAATGAAGAAACTCAGGAAGAGCAAAGCTATGGCCGACAGTGGTGAGGAAGAGGAGGAATGTATAGTCTTGAATGTTCTACTGTTCGTAGTCTCCTGTTTTCCAGTACTTTATAGAATATTCTAGTACTATGTTTCGGGCTTTCTCGAATATTCTAGTACTGATTGTCATATGCGTCACACTACCCTCCGCCTAGATTAGTTCGTCCCGAACTAAGTTCACTGGTCTCACGGGCCAACAAAAGCCGCCAGTTGGTCGCGATGCACCACTTTCATCTTGGCGTTCGGCGGTGGAAGTTCTTGACCTTCTTCCAAATTTTCTACTGCTCTCCTTTTCGCGTCAGCTCTAGCCTGTCGCCAATCTTCCTTTTCCTGACGACGGAATTCCTCTTGCATTTTAGGGATCTCATGCGAATAGTATAAGAGAAAATGCATGTGCACACCCTTAAGCTCTTCTGGAGTTTCCACATCACGTAAGCGATCTATATCTTCATCTTTAATTACACGCATATGTTGATGACGCCTACAATCTAGGGCTTGCTTGATCTTTCCCCCCATATGTGGTGGCTTACAATAGCGGTCTCGACCTCCAACATCCGTTGATCTCTTTTGTTCGGAAACAGTTGATTTACAAAACGCATGTTTGTAAATCCATTCAGCTTCATCTCGTAGTTCATTGGGTCTCTCTGGAACAGGCGTAACCGGAACTTCGCGCAATTGCATTCGCTCAGGAATATCCGTTTTACGGATTTCACTATCCAAATCCGTAAAGTGACCCCTTTCCAATTCACTAGGTTTGTATTCGTGTTCATATCCGTCCTCCACCAAAACTGTCCTGACCTTCTTGCAATGACGCGTCAGTGACTGGGAGTCGTCTTTTCTTCTTCTTCTCAGCAATTGGGAATAGATACTCTCTATTCAACCCTGTTCTCAAATAACTCTCCACATCAAAATCTTCAACCCTCCGTCTGAACTTAACCTAAAAATTATAGCTGTGAATGTAAATTCACTAATCCACATCGAAAGAAGGGATAATTTAGGCAATCTGCTCCAAGTCGAATGCCCAGATGTGCTCTTGGCTAGCGAAACAAAGCTAAACCAAAGGCACAAAATGGGCTACAAAAATTATAACATAATTAGACGAGATCGACCACACTCTACTCGAGGGGGTGGGGTCGCTATCTTAGTTAAGAAAGGTCTTCACCATAAGGTCGTTTACAGCACGGAAGTACACAAATCCCAGGTGCTAGAGGCATGCATTATAGACATTCCGCTAAAAAGTCAAAGGCATCTATATATAGTCGCTGCTTACGCTCCTGAATCTGTTCAAGGTACCCAATTTATCAGTGAAATCGATACGCTTTTCCGAAGTCTCAAGTTAGATTTGGAAAACAATTACTTTTTAATGGCAGGTGATTTTAACGCCAAGCACAGTGCCTGGGGCAATCTGACCTCGAACACCAGAGGCAATGCCTTGTTTTATTGGTGGCAAACAAATGCAATCGAGCATAAACTAGAATTGTACGCTACAAGTACACCGTCTTATCCAAGAGGTAACTCCTTCCTGGATTTACTTATGACAGATGATCGAATTCAGTTACCAGATACCGAGGTAACTACTCGAAATTGTCTTCGCACAATTGAGTACGATAGCGATCATTACGGACTTGGAGCCGTAATACACGTGCCAAACGAGTACCATCTACTTGAGCAGTACGACCAGGTACACTCTTTCGATTTCCGAAAAGCACATTGGTCGCGTATCGCATAGTAAAAAGAGAAATACGCAACATTGGCATAGACCCACCGACTAATAGAAACCTCCGTAATGATGAAATCGATCATTACCTCCTAACTATGAACGATATTGTTACTAACACAATGAATCGTTCCATCCCCAAAGTAGCTCATATGGATGGCTGTACCCACCGATACAGAAATGCAACTATGGATGCTTTGTATAGGCAAAAGAGCACCCTGCTCTCAAAGCTGAAATTGTGCTATAGGCAGTTCAGTGACCCAAATAGCAATGAAATCAAAACAATCAAGTCCTTGATTAAAAATCTTCAAAAACTGATCCGGGATAATTACCGAGCAGTAATAAATGAGGAGTGGAGCAACAGAATTCGAGCTGTCCAAGCAAACGGACCGAACATGTTTTCACAAATCAAGAAAATATGTCGAAGAAAAGATCACAATGACATTCCCTGTCTCCGAATTCCACGGACTCCCGAGAATTGTCAGATAATGCTGAACGCAGGACTCACCTTAGAGCACATCAACTCCAATGATGAAGTAATAGTAGTCGAAGATCCGCAAAAGAAAGCGAATTCAATTGGAGCATGTTTCGAAGCAGTGTACAGAGTTAACGAATCAGTTCATGTTAACACTGAAATTGAAAGCAATGCCCGTCAAAGACATTGCTCGCTGCGCAATCAACTTCACAACTGGCGATCCGAAAACCATAGTTTCATCACATTCGGCGAAAATAATAGAGCGGATTCTCCCGTCAGAAATGAAAATACAAATATGTTTGTGCGCAAGGATGAACTTAGAAACATACTTAGCTCAATAAAAAATAAAAAATCATCTGGAATAGATAGCATTCCAAATGTGGTTCTAAGGCATTTGCCTTGCGAAGCAGTGAACATATACACTACTTTGTTTAACAACGCTCTAAACAATGCACACTATCCAACCCATTGGAAGACTGCAGTAGTCCACCCTATCCCCAAAAAGGGTAAGGAGAAGAGCAATCCAGCTAATCTGCGCTCGATCAGCCTGCTTCCCAACATCAGCAAGGTATTCGAAAAAATTATAAACAAAGCACTGATAGGTTGGTGTGATGAAAATGATATCATCCCCAACAACCAGTTTGGCTTTCGAGCGCGACATGATACAGTTCATGCAGCGACGAAACTTGTTTCCGATATACAGTGGAACAAGGCAAAGCGACAATGTACAGGCGCCTGCTTGGTTGACTTTGAAAAGGCTTTCGACACCGTATGGTTAGAAGGACTTGTCTATAAGTTAACAAACCTGGGTATGCCGCAATATCTGCTATACATTATTTATGATATGATAATGGACAAACATTTTGTGGTGAAATGCGGGGACATACTCTCCAACAAGACCTTCCAAATTAAAAATGGCTTACAGCAGGGAGCTGTGAATTCTCCCATTCTATTCAATATTTACACTAGTGATCTAGTGAGTTCTCTCGAAAACGCCACTGCGTACGCCGATGACATAGTGGTGTACAGAACAGGAGGAAAAATAGACGTCATCAATAGGCACCTTCAAGATGACTTCAACAAAATAAAACAATTTTGCGACGAATGGAAATTAAAAATTAATTTCCAGAAAACCGAGACTATTCTTTTCAGAACGCCTCTATCCAGGGCCTCGAGGGATACAAAATACAACTGGAAACACTTCTCTATTGTAGGTAACAATAACTTTCCACTTCAAGTGAAGACTGTAGTTAGATACCTTGGTATCTGGCTAGACCAGTATTTATATTTTGACAAGCACGTAGCAGCGTCCCTCTCCGCAGCTAAAAGCTCATATTCTATGACAAGAAGTCTATTCCGGAGTAGTCTTCTTGACCCCAGAGTCAAAATAATTTCGTACTCGGCATTCATCCGACCAGTTTTGATTTATGGCTGTCCAGTATGGTATAATATATCTCCACTTTATATGGAGAAGTTTCGTGTGTTCGAACGGCAGTGTTTGCGTTCCTGCCTCGGACTTTATAGAACACCAGAGTCGCAATACAAAAAATTCTATCCCAACAAAATCCAGTATAACAAATCAGGGTTAAATAGGATAGACAATTTCATAATTAAAATTATTCGTGGTCACACAGCAAGGGCAATGTGCAGTGACAATAATCTTATCGCGGGAGCATTCTATCCCAATGATATGTATCTGGAGAATACCCTCCAGAATGGGTTTATTCCCCCAGAAGCGTTCCCTTTCTTGGATCAAAAAGGCCTTATCCAAGACGTGCATGGAGTCCCGATTATTTACCACGCTTTCCGTGGTGCCAGGGACAAACGAATTCTCCATGATAGTGATATCTCCAATGCCCCAGACCGCATGCGTTTTAGCACGGCGATCAGTGAAAAAGATATATCAGCCAAAGATCGAACATCTCCCAAATGAAGTTAGAGATCCCTAGTCGGTTCATGTCACCGACGAAATTTTTTAAATTGAGGTCTCGTGCAAAGACCCCGGGTTGCTGCTTCTTCTTAGAGACGGGTGGGCGGACCACGCCCTCTGGGTGGACAGTGTTGGGAACTCAAGCGGCCTTTGGTTTTGGTTTTGGAGGGCAAGACTCCTGCGGAGGCACGATTTTCGGGTAGTTTTGGGTTATCGCGGGGTTCGACGAGTTTTTGGGGACAGGTGATGATGACGATGGGGGTGGTGTTGGCGGGCAGCCGGTAGCGACGCGCTTATTGGTGGGTCCTCCCTCACAGCTTGTTGTTGGGAGCGGCGTTTTTCGTTTTGGCGCCCTAGATGAGTTTGGGGTGGGGGTACGCGACTGATCGTCGTCCATTGAATCGTCAGAGTTGTCGGTGACAATCTCTAACTCCGGCTCGAGCTCTGATTCTGAATCAGAAGCTTCCGAACCCGCACCGATCGGGGACGCGGATGGGGCGGCCTCCAGTCGCGACAATCTATTTTTCAGGACCGCGTTCTCAGCCCTGAGAGCCTCGAGGTCCTCCTTTAATCTCTTTATGAGAGCCATCATGGCCTGATCCGGCTGATGGCCCACACCACGAGAAGAGCAGGTGTCCATGTTTTATCAGTCACAAAGCATGTGAACAGATAAGCGACAAAGACAAGAAGCGCGCGGAAACAAGTAGAAACAAAATCAATAAACGAAATAGCAACAGAAAACCCACAACGAAAAAGACACAAAACCAACAAACGAAAAACAAAAGGAAGGCAAACAAGGTAAACCTAGTCGCGAGGTTTTTTTTTTTTATACATGTATTTATTATTATTATTATTATTTTATATATATTATTATTATTATAAGGATGTCCTTTATTTTTCCGGTTATAATAATAAGAAATATATAATAGTATGATGATATGCAGATATGCAGTCGTCTTGAGTATGCCTTGATTGATGCGTATAATCTTGAGATGTTTATGGTCAGTATCAGTGTCTTGCGATCAGAGTGATGCGATGAGCGATGAGTATGATTTTGATTGTATGATCTTCAGTATTTTTTGAGTATGATTTTTTGGGATGCCTTGAGTGAGTATGAAGTACGCGATCAGTATGGAGGACATCTTATGGTCGGATGAACCAAGATTAATTTGTTTGGTTCCGATGGAAAAATGTACGTCAGACGACTAATGAACTCAGAATTCAATCCAAAGTATACGAAAAAGACCGTGAATCATGTTAGAGGCAATTTAATGACTTGGGGTGAGATTTTCAGCATCTGGTTGGTGTTGGTCTAATTTTTGTTATAAAGGACAAAATGTGTGCTAAAAATTATGTAGAATCTTAAACACCATTATGCTATCATTTTCTGAAGAGTACACGTCTATTAAATGGGAGTTTATGCAGGATAATGACCCCAAGCACACCTCAAAATTGGCTAAAGAATGGTATGGTAAGTAACATAAATAATAATATAAAAATAATAAATATACAATCTAATCCAAATTATTCCTGCAGCAACACCCAGCAAAGGATGTAATTTAAACGTTCCGTAATTTGTACCCACACAAATTATTCGCTTATTCGCATGTCAACACACCACGATGCACACCTACTTACACATAAATAATTTTAGAACGAAATTTTCTATTACTTTCCCAAACCACTCAGAATTCGTTCTACTCGTTAAAAGCGATCATCGATTACACATAGTTCCGCATTTTAAACACTAAACCAAAGTACTCCTCACGCTACAAGTAGAACGATATTCCTCATCATCATGGATTATTTGGGTTTAACTTTGCAGGCAAAGTTAGCGAAGACGTACTACAGAAATGATCCTGTGAAGTATAGTCTTAAAATTCCACGCCATTTTACTCCCTTACGATACATTTTTTGAGCTACCTTAGTGTGAATTATAAATCGCGATGCGAAAATTGCCTTAGAGTCACATGCCATCTAGTGAGCATTAAAATAACACTCCGTTGAAATTCATCTGCTGTCACTGTCATTTTATTTCAAACACTACTAATTTATTTTTACACCTTTGCCTGAATTAAAATGCACTTCTTATAATTATCTTCGTTTCATCTTTGCTGATTATACTGAATAAATTTAATATAATTGTGTATTTAATTAGTTCAGAATATAACAGAAAATTTCATCTCCGGCCGCCGTCATGTGTGAAATCTATGTGATCACGTTGTCGCCACTTTTGTTGAACTTTGAAATAGAATTGGGCCAAACAGTCCTAAACTAAAGTGGAGTACAGAAAATCCAGGAAATATATTTTGAATGGATGTTAGTCTTTTATTTCAGGAATATTTTCCAAGCGGACGTATTGTAATGGAGGACGGCGATTCGGGTGAATTCAACACAGTATTCCAAGTAAAATTTGAGCTCATATTGTCTTACAACAGTAGACGGAAGAGCAAGTATTTGTCCGGTTCGGAACTGCTTACAATTGTAAAATGACTGCTTAGATAGTTTATCTAATTTCTTATCTTGTATGCTGTTTTCAATGATTTCCGAGTTAATTCTGTGAACTGCATAAACTAAAAGCAAAACAGTCGATCGCCACTGAAACATATAAACAATCCATTCAAACGTTTATCTTCCTAACAAATAGTCAATTGCTTTAAAATACCAATAGTGTGTCTTACTGTCTTAAGAAGTAAGACAAATATAACGAACTCTAATTTCCTTTTCCACGTGCGCGCGTATACAAAAAAAACTGGACTATTATTGTACTTGGAATTAGTTCGGTACTAACATCAGATAAAGGTGCAATGCCAACATTCTACTAAAATATTATCTATTGCTCAGTATTCAGCTGAAATTTTGTTTTACCGCGAAATGGTTAGCCAGTACAAAAAGTGTGGTGGCCTACTGGTGAAACTTCCGGGTAAATTCTGGAAGCTCTGTTCAGCGGAACATTTCAAGGATGCCTTCCAGGAATAGCGTTATGTTATCATTAATAATTTTTAATGCTGTTCAATACCCCCATTGACACTGGCGCGAAGAGAATCTATGTTAGTCCTTTTTCTATTGCACTTTTATGGGTTGGAATTTTTGTGAATAGCAGCATCAAGCGATGTTTTAATTACTCGGAGAATGGGTTGTTAAATAGTTTTTGTTTTACAGCCGCATCTGGCGGGATAGGCTTGTAGGTGTGGCACACACGATTCACGAGGTAATCATGAGCCTTGGAACCTTTTGTTGGGTGAAAATGTGGAGTTAAACCTCCACATCCCTATTAGAGTGTGTGGGGATTCGTAAAGCCTTTAAAGGTCAACAAGTGTTACACTACTGTTCAGAGATGAATGCAGGGCTACATACCTCTGTATCATATTACAAAAATCTTTAATAAATAAGAATTTTCGTAATTCGGTGAAAGAGTCTAAGACATGGGCTCAAGAACCTTTTATTTGTAGAGGCGGATACTGTTAGGAAGGACACTTTCTTTTTTCGATAGAGAGAAGGGTTGAAAAACGCAGGATTTCCGTACAAAAAGGTTCTTATTATTTTGAATGCTTTCGATGTACCTACGCCTCGTAACTGCAACAAGCACTCATAGGTGGTGTGGAAAATTTGACATAGCTTTCCATTCACCTAAACTTGAAAAATTCTGTTTCGAAGGAATTGGTGGGATGTACAAAATCAATGTTCAAGAGTTCGATCCAGGGTGTGTCAAAACTCTCTCCAATATCCAGTCTCACTAGGATTGTGGGTTCTTTATTAAATAGACGAACACTGACGTGGTTTTGAAATATCTATATATATCTATTTTGAAATATATATTGAGAGCCATAACGGTCTGGTGCATCTCCTAAATCCAAATTGAGAATCTGGTATTAAATTTCTCGTATAACTTGTTGACGGAAGTGAGTAGCTTGTGGACTGATGTGTTTGTTGGCCAACTTTGGCTATTGGACAAACTGTGGCATGCATCCAAGTATGAGGAGAATACCTCATATTGTAGGCGTGGTTGAATAGACTGGAAAACTTTTTAAAGAAGAAGAAAGCTGAAAACCTTCACAAAGAGTGGTAAGACTAATTATCGAACCCAGGTGACTTCTCTGGGTATCTAACATCGACTACCATTTTAAGAGCATTTGCTGTGGCGAAACCATAAACATTATCGCGTTCGTCGTTGAATTATGTGGTGTTATCGTGGTACAATTTGCTCATTGAAGTTACAAATGATATTATGCACTTCATAACTAATAATTGCATTAGTATTTGGGTTGCTATTCTCGAGAGTGAGTCTACAATTATTTTCAAAGGTCTCTCTGATGATATTTGCCTTGTTAGTGTCATTATTGATAACATTCAATAATAATAACAAAAACGTTCAGATATAACTACTATACTATACTACTATTTATTGGCCTGTAGGAACCCGAAAGTCCATGACCTCACCGCCTCTACTCCGCCACCGTTCCCTGTCCTGTGCACTCTCCTTCCACGCTTGACTATCCGATCCGATCTCCTCAAGGTCAAACCTAACATTATCTTCCCATCTCCGTCGCGGCCGTCCTACCGGTCTCTTTCCCGTTCGTCTACCGTCAAGAATTCTACACACGGTCCTATCGTCACCCATTCGCGCCACATGTCCGGTGCATCTTAATCTTCGCGACCTGATTAGTCTCACTATTGTAGGTTTGCGGTACAGCTCTTCCAATTCGTGGTTGTGGAGATTCCTCCATTGTCCTGATACCTCGTCATATTTTCCCCAAAGACACCTCTTAAAACTTTATTCTTGAATAAAATTTGTTTTCTTCCCGTTTTGTGAGAGCCCATGTTTCGCATCCGTATAGAACAATCGGCATGATTATGGTTCTATAGACACGGAGCTTTATGTTACGTTATAGCAGTTTGGATTTCAGCAGTTTACTGACTGTGTGCCAACTAGCGTTGTCGGAATGTAGTATTTTGTTAATTTCCTTCGACATTTCGTTTCTAGCCGCCAGTATCGTTCCCAGATATTTAAATTCTTTAACTTTCTCAAATATCTTGCCTCTGACGTTTATGTGTGTTCCCCGAGGTACACCTGCTATCGCCGTAATCATGTATTTTGTTTTGTCTTCATTTATTTCTAGGTTCACCTCTTCTGCCGCGTGCATGATGATTTTACAATTTTTACTTACAGTTTCTAGATTATCGCCCAGAACGGCGAAGTCATCCGTATATGCGAGTACTTGTGTGACACCGTTCAGGGATGATCCGGCCATGTTGTTGTCTTGTACCTTTCTGATGACACACTCGAGCATAAGGTTAAAAAGACATGGTGTGAGGCCATTCCCCTGTTTTAGTCCGTCCCGGATTTCAAATGTTTCTGAGAGGCTATTCTAACTCGCCCTTTGTTTTCGTTCATGCAAATTTGAATTAGGGCGGCATATTTTTTCGGGATTCCCAACTCAACTACAACATGGTTGAGTGTTTGCCTTGCGACTGAGTCGTAGGCTTTTTTGAAGTCAACGAACAGTTGGTGAACCGTCTCTCCGTACTCCCACTTCCTTTCCAGCAGTTGCCTTATTGTGAACATTTGGTCGCTTGTTGATCGGTTCCTACGGCATCCGCATTGGTAGTATCTCAGTATTTCTTTTGCGTATGATGTCATTTTCGCCAGTATGACATTTGTTAGTATTTTGTATGCGGTTGGGAGCAATGATATTCCTCTGTAGTTTTCGCAGTCAGATCTGTCGCCGTTTTTTGAAAATGGAGACGACTATTGAGCTTTTTCATTCTTCCGGAGTGACTTCCTTATCCCATATTGTTTTGATGAGTTGGTGTATCTTTCGAGCGGTTGCCTTTCCTCTATGCTTCACAATGTTACGCGCGACTTCCGCCACCTCCATCGTTTGTTCGTTTTAATATAATTTAATAGTAGATGGGAAGGTGGTGAGAAAAACACACGATCCACATGTTGAATGTGCGAACATACTCCTGTTCGAGTGTGGATCGTGTGGAAGTTAGATCTCTGTTTTCGGAGTGGATGCTGATGGAGAGGGAGAGAAAGATGATATTTTGATGCCGTTTATTTTGATTTTGGTTGCTCGATACGGTTTTTAAAAGAATACAGTTAGTTAACAGAGATAAGGAGGAAAGAAAGAAGTAACGCTCCGTTCTTTTATTGGTTGAAAGTAGAAAGAGTAAAAGTTTAAAATTTAAAAAGAAGGAAAACGGAAAAATACTGAAACATTTGTCAAAGTGAAGTTTTGAAATTAAACGTATAAGAAAAAGAATAAAAGCTCTTTCTTTTCTTGGAGCGCCGTTTAAAAATGGAAGTGCTTACACGTGGATTGGCCAAATCGATCCATCATGCTCGTGTGTTAATCCGTCAAAGACACAATTGAGTTCGAAAGCAGGAGGTGAACATCCCATCGCTTGTGGTGCGATTGGATTCGCAGAAACACATCGACTTCTCTCTAAAATCACCATTTGGCGGTGGCCGCCCTGGTCGTGTAAAGAGGAAGAACCGGAAGAAGGCCCAAGGTGGTGGAGCAGTCTCTGAAGAAGAAGAGGAGTGCTAACTGGAGAACGAAATAATAGACACCCCACTCTGGACTAACCACAAGAAGAGGAGTCCTAACTGGAAAACGAAATAATAGACACTCCGCTCTGGACTAACCACAGGTAACCTATTTTAGATAGATAAACTTCTGTGGCGGAAAACGTCACAACAAGCTCTGCCGGTATGTCGTCGACTCCGGGAGCCTTGTTGTTTTTCAATCGATTTATTGCGTCTACATTTTCGTTGAAAGAGGGCTCTGGGATCTGAGACTCGGCTGTATGTACGTCTGATGCGTTTATTTGTGGTTGATGGGTGCGCACATTGAGCAGGTTTCCAAAGTACTGCTTCCATCTTTTCACGAAATTGTCAGTTTCTGTGACCAGACAGCCGTTTGCGTCTCGAATTATTTTGGCTCTCCCTCGGTAGCCATTTCTAATTGAATTTATGCCGGCATTCATACCTCCGATGTTCTTTGCTCTGGCATTTTCTAGGATTTTTTCGATCCGAGTTGTGAGGGTACGAAGTAGGTGTGCCGGCACGGGCACGGGCACTGGTTCACTCCCACCCCCAACGATTTGTTCAGCCGAACACTGTTCACCAAACGCAAGGGAAAATAAAACGATGGTTGATCTTCGCAACCGAGCGGACACAGCACAGAAAATAAAACCCACTATTTAGTTGCAAATGGTTTCTTTATTGTTCCGGTTTATTATTTTACAGTTGTGATACAGGATCTAAAAATTACGAATAATTGCACGACGCTAACATGTTTTTAATAATCCTTTTTAAGAAGTATTGTACACTATTTAACTGAGTTTAAGCTTTTATTTTATGTACTCTATTGTTAACTTTGATATATGCACGACACTGCTTATTGGTTTATTGTTTATGTTTGACGGCATTCTAAACTTAATAACGATTGCAAATTCACTGAACTGTAGAACACACCCGAATTGTATCAGAAAATGTCTCGAATTTTTCTTTGTCTTACGTTTGCAAAATGGTTTTGCTCAGAAAAACCCAATTCTAACTCGACAAAACACTTCCTTACTAAACTCTCGGGCACACTCGGGGGTGTGCGCACCCCGGTGCGCACGCTACAGGCAGTGGTAAACCTGTATGCTGTCTCAAAAATTTCTAATCCGCGTGACAATGATTGGTACAAGTATATCAATTTCAAGTGTATGAGTTCTGTGTTCTGGTATAGTTCTTTGCCATTTGGAGAAGAGACCGAATTATTCAGTGAAGGATCCTAGGGTTAAAATTGGCAACTATAATAAAGTGCGCCTTGAGGATCCTTTAAGCCTTATTAATATTACCAATACCTTGGGGATTGATGGTACTATTGTTGGGTTTATATTAGTGCTACACTATATTTACTCTTGTTAGTGAGATGTAACTCACTCCCAGAAACCTCTATGGAGTCGAAGGTTGGAAGGATCAGTAGCTTGATGGCGAAGTCCACAATTAACTAGTATACAAGTGCCACCTCCATTAATGGCAACATCATGAATAGAGGTTCGATCTCTACGAATTATAGAGCAGTGTCTGTAAAAATAGATATATTTACGAATGCGGACGATAACTTGGATGCAACCTAATTCAGGTGACAATAATCACACTCGGCAATTATTCTTTACGTTTATAAGGAAATTCAGTTTTTTAAAAAAAATAGAAAAGTCGTAAAAGTTAGAAAAAAAAACGTTAACACATTTTAAAAGAAGATTATTTATAAAGATTTTTATAAAAGAAAATTCGAATAAACATACCCTTAGAACCGCTGCTGTTAGTTAAAGTAACAGCATTAATCTTTGGAACACACTGTGGAAAGCAAAAGAGTAAGGAATCCATTAAATCGGATGCAGAAAAGAAAATTCCTCAAATTCTTGGATTCAACTTGGATTCAGGGCCTTGTGGTGATCAGTACAATATATGTTAACGACTCACGTCTTGAATATAAAGTAAATCCATTTCCAAGGAACATCTCAAATAAAAGTAGGCGAAAACAAAGGAAACATCAAAAAGACTTGAAATATAAACAGATATGAAACACCAAACAGGAAAACACGGAAACAACAGACGAGGTATCCGAAGAACACAAATTTAATCCTAAATATTGTGACGCATATGACAATCAGTACTAGAATATTCTAGAGAGTCAGAAACAGAGTACTAGAATATTCTATAAAGTAATGGAAAACTGTAGACTAGGAACAGTAGAACATTCAAGGCAGTGGAACGGACGGAAACGAAACGCTGAAACAGTATAAATACGCCGCACACAGAGCATAGTGATGAGTATGAAGGAAGGAAGGAAAATACGCGATAAGTACGGAAGCGATAAGTTAAGAAATCGTTAAGTGTACGGTAAAAAGTAACGGTTGTTATTAACGGACTAATAAAGTGTCACATTAATTCAAAAATCAATTTAACGGCTCTTATTTATTCAAAAATAATTAATCCAGCGAACCCTAAGCTCGCTACAATTGGTGTCAGAAGCGGGATTAATTATTGGTGAAATAAATAAGTCTGTGGAAGTGTATTGTGACGATGGCAGATCGACATTCGGAGAAGAGTTCGCAACCGTTGGACATTTCGGAGATGTTCAGGATTATGATGGCAAAATTGGATGCGCGAGCTATCGATATTAACTCAAAATTGGATGCTTTAGCTGCAAAATTGGATGCGCGAGCTACAGGCGTTAATGCAAAATTGGACGCGCGAGCTGCAGAGTTTAAGGCAAAATTGGATGCCCAAAGGCAGTGTATGAAAGAATTCTGGGACTCGGAAGCGAAGGAATCTGAAGATGAGGAGAAATTGGAGCCACAGGAAATGAAGAAACTCAGGAAGAGCAAAGCTATGGCCGACAGTGGTGAGGAAGAGGAGGAATGTATAGTCTTGAATGTTCTACTGTTCGTAGTCTCCTGTTTTCCAGTACTTTATAGAATATTCTAGTACTATGTTTCGGGCTTTCTCGAATATTCTAGTACTGATTGTCATATGCGTCACACTACCCTCCGCCTAGATTAGTTCGTCCCGAACTAAGTTCACTGGTCTCACGGGCCAACAAAAGCCGCCAGTCGGTCGCGATGCACCACTTTCATCTTGGCGTTCGGCGGTGGAAGTTCTTGACCTTCTTCCAAATTTTCTACTGCTCCCCTTTTCGCGTCAGCTCTAGCCTGTCGCCAATCTTCCTTTTCCTGACGACGGAATTCCTCTTGCATTTTAGGGATCTCATGCGAATAGTATAAGAGAAAATGCATGTGCACACCCTTAAGCTCTTCTGGAGTTTCCACATCACGTAAGCGATCTATATCTTCATCTTTAATTACACGCATATGTTGATGACGCCTACAATCTAGGGCTTGCTTGATCTTTCCCCCCATATGTGGTGGCTTACAATAGCGGTCTCGACCTCCAACGTCCGTTGATCTCTTTTGTTCGGAAACAGTTGATTTACAAAACGCATGTTTGTAAATCCATTCAGCTTCATCTCGTAGTTCATTGGGTCTCTCTGGAACAGGCGTAACCGGAACTTCGCGCAATTGCATTCGCTCAGGAATATCCGTTTTACGGATTTCACTATCCAAATCCGTAAAGTGACCCCTTTCCAATTCACTAGGTTTGTATTCGTGTTCATATCCGTCCTCCACCAAAACTGTCCTGACCTTCTTGCAATGACGCGTCAGTGACTGGGAGTCGTCTTTTCTTCTTCTTCTCAGCAATTGGCCTTCCTTCGTCGTCTACAATAAAATCCTCAGCATCATATCTGGAGTTAAAGTCGCCGCCAATGATGGAGGGTGTATGCCCCGAGGTCCTTATTAATTTGCCGATATCTTCGGGATTAATGGGGCCATTATTGGTTTTATGCGAGTGTTATACGGAGTATATATTCACTCTACCATTATTAGCCAGATGCAGTTCAACTACAGACACCCCTATGGATTCAAGGTGTGGGAGGTCAATAGCTTCATGTCGAAGTCCGCTATTAACCAGTATACAAGTGCCACCTCAGTTGATGTTGGAACCGCCAGTGAGGGTTCGATCTCTTCGAATCATGGAGAAGTTTGGGAATACGGGACGGTGACATGGATGCAACCTAGTGTCGGTGACAAGTACCACGTCCGCCCGGTTTTCCTTTATGAAGTCAGAGACTATCATACGCTTGGAATGCGAAACAAGGGAGTTGACATTTATAAGGATAACTTTAATTTTGGAATCCATTGTGGAGGATATGTCTTGCATATGCAGTGAAAAGGAGGGCCTCCCTCTCTGTCTCGGTTGATAGTTTCTCATATCGGGGTCGGATATCCTTAATTAAGCGGGAGAAACTAAGTAGTTTCTCGAGCATTGAAGATTGCCCCCTCGGAGGCTTTTGCACCGTCGCTTGAATTTGAGACGTCGTGTTGGCCTTTACCGGGGCTCGCTTAGGGACTTGAATATGTTTTTGAGGGGGAGGAGTTGGAAGAGCTTTCATATTGCTTACCTGCTGTCCCCTAAGCATGTCGGCAAATGTGAATCCATTTTGGATGAGGTTTTGTGTGGCCTGTTTTCCGAAGTCTGACTTGGCTGCTTGCTTAGCTCGAGTCTCCTTGGATCTTTGTGTAATTTCCTTATATTTAGGACAATTTCTATAACTGGCCGGATGCCCTTTGTTGCCGCAGTTGCAGCAAGTTGGCAGTGTTATTTCATCCTGCACATTTGTTGCGGGGTCGTATTTCGCTAGCGGGAGTTCGCACTTGCCAATATCGTGAGACTTTCCGCAACGACGGCAAGGGCGACTCATATTGCAGTTTCGGGACACATACCCGAAACGTTGGCAACGTCTGCATTGAGGCATTTCTCTGTTATGAAATACCTCGAAGACAACTTGCTGGTGCAAGATTGGAAGCGACTTTGTCCGTATAATTGAATCTATGTCGGTTCCTGGGGCAAGGTGAAGCTGCCATATGTTCAGCTTGCTGTATTTTTGCGGTCTGATGTTCACAAACCGTTGTGGGGGAGAGAATTTTTTGACGTCAATGAATTTGACGTTAGGAAATGTTGTCTGTGGGCTCCTCGATAGTATAGTGGTTAGTATACCCGCCTGTCACCCGGGAGACCGGGGTTCGATTCCCCGTCGGGGAGCCTCTGCCGCAAGACTAATGACCTTGCCCAGAAAAAATAAATCATTATGGAAAATTTAACAAGCCTTAGGACTTGCTAAATAAGGTCAAGACCGGTCCCTGGTTGTAGTGCCGATGATGATGATGATGATGTTGATGAAATGTTGTCTGAAGAGCAGTTACGATGTCGTCCTTTTCCCAAGAAGCAGCGACTCGTTTTAAGAGGATTGTCCTGGACTTTTCGTCGGCCGGAGTGAAGGTGTAATAATTCACCTCCTTGGCCTTAAGGTTGTCGTTAACCTTGCGATAGGTTTCCCTATCGTAGGTCACGATTTTGTTTAGGGATGGGCTTAAGGTCTTTGCCTTGAAGTTGGAGATCCCTAGTCGGTTCATGTCACCGACGAAATTTTTTAAATTGAGGTCTCGTGCAAAGACCCCGGGTTGCTGCTTCTTCTTAGAGACAGGTGGGCGGACTACGCCCTCTGGCTGAACAGTGTTGGGAACACAAGCGGCCTTTGGTTTTGGATTAACCACCGGAGTTGGACTCGGAGGGCGAGAATCCTGCGGAGGCACGATTTTCGGGTAGTTTTGAGTTATCGCGGGGTTCGACAACTTTTTGGGGACAGGTGATGATGACGATGGGGGTGGTGTTGGCGGGCAGCCGGTAGCGATGCGCTTATTGGAGGGTCCTCCCTCACAGCTTGTTGTTGGGCGCGGCGTTTTTCGCTTTGGCGCCCTAGATGAGTTTGGGGTAGGGGTACGCGAGTCACCGCCGTCCACTGACTCGTCAGAATTGTCGGTGATAATCTCTAACTCGGGCTCGAGCTCTGATTCTGAATCAGAAGCAACCGAACCCGCACCGATAGGGGACGCGGGTGGGGCGGCCTCCAGTCGCGACAATCTATTTTTTAGGACCGATTTCTCAGCCCTGAGAGCCCCGAGATGCTCCTTCAATCTCCTTATGAGAGCCATCATGCCCTGATCTGGCTGATGGCCCACACCACGAGAGGAGCAGGTGTCCATGTCGTATCAGCCACAAAACATGTGAACAGACAAGCGACAAAGACAAGAATCGCGCGGAAACAAGGAAAGAATGGGAACAAACAAAAGCCAACAAACAAAATCAACAAAAAAAAACCGACGAACGAAAAAGAAACAAAAACCAAAAAATGAAAGCAAAAGGAAGAGAAACAAGCAAACCTAGTCGCTAGGTTTTCTTTTTTTTTTTTTTTTTTTTTTTTTTTTTAATTATTATTATTATATTAAGTTAAATTTTGGGATATCTTTTATTTTTTATATTTATTTCATTTTTACAGAAATTTGAGAAAACGATGGGCAAAGGCGATTGTGAAGATAAGATTGTCTTGTTTTGGGATGCGATGTAGTCAGTATGTCTTCGATCAGTATGATGGCAACTGGGTGTCTTCTATGATGATGATAATGGGTATGAATGCGATCAGTATGAGTCTTGAGATGATGAGTCTTGATGCGTCTTGTTTATGCGATGACTTGGTATGAGTCTTGCGAGTCTTGAGTATCTATGCGATGGGATGGGTATGGGTATGAAAATTCCTATTTATTAAAGATTTTTGTAATATGATACCGAGCCAACCCACCACAGAGGTATGTAGCCCTGCATTCATCTCTGAACAGTAGTGTAACACTTGTTGACCTTTAAAGGCTTTACGAATCCCCACACACTCTAATAGGGATGTGGAGGTTTAACTCCACATTTTCACCCAACAAAAGGTTCCAAGGCTCATGATTACCTCGTGAATCGTGTGTGCCACACCTACAAGCCTATCCCGCCAGATGCGGCTGTAAAACAAAAACTATTTAACAACCCATTCTCCGAGTAATTAAAACATCGCTTGATGCTGCTATTCACAAAAATTCCAACCCATAAAAGTGCAATAGAAAAAGGACTAACATAGATTCTCTTCGCGCCAGTGTCAATGGGGGTATTGAACAGCATTAAAAATTATTAATGATAACATAACGCTATTCCTGGAAGGCATCCTTGAAATGTTCCGCTGAACAGAGCTTCCAGAATTTACCCGGAAGTTTCACCAGTAGGCCACCACACTTTTTGTACTGGCTAACCATTTCGCGGTAAAACAAAATTTCAGCTGAATACTGAGCAATAGATAATATTTTAGTAGAATGTTGGCATTGCACCTTTATCTGATGTTAGTACCGAACTAATTCCAAGTACAATAATAGTCCAGTTTTTTTTGTATACGCGCGCACGTGGAAAAGGAAATTAGAGTTCGTTATATTTGTCTTACTTCTTAAGACAGTAAGACACACTATTGGTATTTTAAAGCAATTGACTATTTGTTAGGAAGATAAACGTTTGAATGGATTGTTTATATGTTTCAGTGGCGATCGACTGTTTTGCTTTTAGTTTATGCAGTTCACAGAATTAACTCGGAAATCATTGAAAACAGCATACAAGATAAGAAATTAGATAAACTATCTAAGCAGTCATTTTACAATTGTAAGCAGTTCCGAACCGGACAAATACTTGCTCTTCCGTCTACTGTTGTAAGACAATATGAGCTCAAATTTTACTTGGAATACTGTGTTGAATTCACCCGAATCGCCGTCCTCCATTACAATACGTCCGCTTGGAAAATATTCCTGAAATAAAAGACTAACATCCATTCAAAATATATTTCCTGGATTTTCTGTACTCCACTTTAGTTTAGGACTGTTTGGCCCAATTCTATTTCAAAGTTCAACAAAAGTGGCGACAACGTGATCACATAGATTTCACACATGACGGCGGCCGGAGATGAAATTTTCTGTTATATTCTGAACTAATTAAATACACAATTATATTAAATTTATTCAGTATAATCAGCAAAGATGAAACGAAGATAATTATAAGAAGTGCATTTTAATTCAGGCAAAGGTGTAAAAATAAATTAGTAGTGTTTGAAATAAAATGACAGTGACAGCAGATGAATTTCAACGGAGTGTTATTTTAATGCTCACTAGATGGCATGTGACTCTAAGGCAATTTTCGCATCGCGATTTATAATTCACACTAAGGTAGCTCAAAAAATGTATCGTAAGGGAGTAAAATGGCGTGGAATTTTAAGACTATACTTCACAGGATCATTTCTGTAGTACGTCTTCGCTAACTTTGCCTGCAAAGTTAAACCCAAATAATCCATGATGATGAGGAATATCGTTCTACTTGTAGCGTGAGGAGTACTTTGGTTTAGTGTTTAAAATGCGGAACTATGTGTAATCGATGATCGCTTTTAACGAGTAGAACGAATTCTGAGTGGTTTGGGAAAGTAATAGAAAATTTCGTTCTAAAATTATTTATGTGTAAGTAGGTGTGCATCGTGGTGTGTTGACATGCGAATAAGCGAATAATTTGTGTGGGTACAAATTACGGAACGTTTAAATTACATCCTTTGCTGGGTGTTGCTGCAGGAATAATTTGGATTAGATTGTATATTTATTATTTTTATATTATTATTTATGTTACTTACCATACCATTCTTTAGCCAATTTTGAGGTGTGCTTGGGGTCATTATCCTGCATAAACTCCCATTTAATAGACGTGTACTCTTCAGAAAATGATAGCATAATGGTGTTTAAGATTCTACATAATTTTTAGCACACATTTTGTCCTTTATAACAAAAATTAGACCAACACCAACCAGATGCTGAAAATCTCACCCCAAGTCATTAAATTGCCTCTAACATGATTCACGGTCTTTTTCGTATACTTTGGATTGAATTCTGAGTTCATTAGTCGTCTGACGTACATTTTTCCATCGGAACCAAACAAATTAATCTTGGTTCATCCGACCATAAGATGTCCTCCATACTGATCGCGTACTTCATACTCACTCAAGGCATCCCAAAAAATCATACTCAAAAAATACTGAAGATCATACAATCAAAATCATACTCATCGCTCATCGCATCACTCTGATCGCAAGACACTGATACTGACCATAAACATCTCAAGATTATACGCATCAATCAAGGCATACTCAAGACGACTGCATATCTGCATATCATCATACTATTATATATTTCTTATTATTATAACCGGAAAAATAAAGGACATCCTTATAATAATAATAATATATATAAAATAATAATAATAATAATAAATACATGTATAAAAAAAAAAACCTCGCGACTAGGTTTACCTTGTTTGCCTTCCTTTTGTTTTTCGTTTGTTGGTTTTGTGTCTTTTTCGTTGTGGGTTTTCTGTTGCTATTTCGTTTATTGATTTTGTTTCTACTTGTTTCCGCGCGCTTCTTGTCTTTGTCGCTTATCTGTTCACATGCTTTGTGACTGATAAAACATGGACACCTGCTCTTCTCGTGGTGTGGGCCATCAGCCGGATCAGGCCATGATGGCTCTCATAAAGAGATTAAAGGAGGACCTCGAGGCTCTCAGGGCTGAGAACGCGGTCCTGAAAAATAGATTGTCGCGACTGGAGGCCGCCCCATCCGCGTCCCCGATCGGTGCGGGTTCGGAAGCTTCTGATTCAGAATCAGAGCTCGAGCCGGAGTTAGAGATTGTCACCGACAACTCTGACGATTCAATGGACGACGATCAGTCGCGTACCCCCACCCCAAACTCATCTAGGGCGCCAAAACGAAAAACGCCGCTCCCAACAACAAGCTGTGAGGGAGGACCCACCAATAAGCGCGTCGCTACCGGCTGCCCGCCAACACCACCCCCATCGTCATCATCACCTGTCCCCAAAAACTCGTCGAACCCCGCGATAACCCAAAACTACCCGAAAATCGTGCCTCCGCAGGAGTCTTGCCCTCCAAAACCAAAACCAAAGGCCGCTTGAGTTCCCAACACTGTCCACCCAGAGGGCGTGGTCCGCCCACCCGTCTCTAAGAAGAAGCAGCAACCCGGGGTCTTTGCACGAGACCTCAATTTAAAAAATTTCGTCGGTGACATGAACCGACTAGGGATCTCTAACTTCATTTGGGAGATGTTCGATCTTTGGCTGATATATCTTTTTCACTGATCGCCGTGCTAAAACGCATGCGGTCTGGGGCATTGGAGATATCACTATCATGGAGAATTCGTTTGTCCCTGGCACCACGGAAAGCGTGGTAAATAATCGGGACTCCATGCACGTCTTGGATAAGGCCTTTTTGATCCAAGAAAGGGAACGCTTCTGGGGTAATAAACCCATTCTGGAGGGTATTCTCCAGATACATATCATTGGGATAGAATGCTCCCGCGATAAGATTATTGTCACTGCACATTGCCCTTGCTGTGTGACCACGAATAATTTTAATTATGAAATTGTCTATCCTATTTAACCCTGATTTGTTATACAGGATTTTGTTGGGATAGAATTTTTTGTATTGCGACTCTGGTGTTCTATAAAGTCCGAGGCAGGAACGCAAACACTGCCGTTCGAACACACGAAACTTCTCCATATAAAGTGGAGATATATTATACCATACTGGACAGCCATAAATCAAAACTGGTCGGATGAATGCCGAGTACGAAATTATTTTGACTCTGGGGTCAAGAAGACTACTCCGGAATAGACTTCTTGTCATAGAATATGCGCTTTTAGCTGCGGAGAGGGACGCTGCTACGTGCTTGTCAAAATATAAATACTGGTCTAGCCAGATACCAAGGTATCTAACTACAGTCTTCACTTGAAGTGGAAAGTTATTGTTACCTACAATAGAGAAGTGTTTCCAGTTGTATTTTGTATCCCTCGAGGCCCTGGATAGGGGCGTTCTGAAAAGAATAGTCTCGGTTTTCTGGAAATTAATTTTTAATTTCCATTCGTCGCAAAATTGTTTTATTTTGTTGAAGTCATCTTGAAGGTGCCTATTGATGACGTCTATTTTTCCTCCTGTTCTGTACACCACTATGTCATCGGCGTACGCAGTGGCGTTTTCGAGAGAACTCACTAGATCACTAGTGTAAATATTGAATAGAATGGGAGAATTCACAGCTCCCTGCTGTAAGCCATTTTTAATTTGGAAGGTCTTGTTGGAGAGTATGTCCCCGCATTTCACCACAAAATGTTTGTCCATTATCATATCATAAATAATGTATAGCAGATATTGCGGCATACCCAGGTTTGTTAACTTATAGACAAGTCCTTCTAACCATACGGTGTCGAAAGCCTTTTCAAAGTCAACCAAGCAGGCGCCTGTACATTGTCGCTTTGCCTTGTTCCACTGTATATCGGAAACAAGTTTCGTCGCTGCATGAACTGTATCATGTCGCGCTCGAAAGCCAAACTGGTTGTTGGGGATGATATCATTTTCATCACACCAACCTATCAGTGCTTTGTTTATAATTTTTTCGAATACCTTGCTGATGTTGGGAAGCAGGCTGATCGAGCGCAGATTAGCTGGATTGCTCTTCTCCTTACCCTTTTTGGGGATAGGGTGGACTACTGCAGTCTTCCAATGGGTTGGATAGTGTGCATTGTTTAGAGCGTTGTTAAACAAAGTAGTGTATATGTTCACTGCTTCGCAAGGCAAATGCCTTAGAACCACATTTGGAATGCTATCTATTCCAGATGATTTTTTATTTTTTATTGAGCTAAGTATGTTTCTAAGTTCATCCTTGCGCACAAACATATTTGTATTTTCATTTCTGACGGGAGAATCCGCTCTATTATTTTCGCCGAATGTGATGAAACTATGGTTTTCGGATCGCCAGTTGTGAAGTTGATTGCGCAGCGAGCAATGTCTTTGACGGGCATTGCTTTCAATTTCAGTGTTAACATGAACTGATTCGTTAACTCTGTACACTGCTTCGAAACATGCTCCAATTGAATTCGCTTTCTTTTGCGGATCTTCGACTACTATTACTTCATCATTGGAGTTGATGTGCTCTAAGGTGAGTCCTGCGTTCAGCATTATCTGACAATTCTCGGGAGTCCGTGGAATTCGGAGACAGGGAATGTCATTGTGATCTTTTCTTCGACATATTTTCTTGATTTGTGAAAACATGTTCGGTCCGTTTGCTTGGACAGCTCGAATTCTGTTGCTCCACTCCTCATTTATTACTGCTCGGTAATTATCCCGGATCAGTTTTTGAAGATTTTTAATCAAGGACTTGATTGTTTTGATTTCATTGCTATTTGGGTCACTGAACTGCCTATAGCACAATTTCAGCTTTGAGAGCAGGGTGCTCTTTTGCCTATACAAAGCATCCATAGTTGCATTTCTGTATCGGTGGGTACAGCCATCCATATGAGCTACTTTGGGGATGGAACGATTCATTGTGTTAGTAACAATATCGTTCATAGTTAGGAGGTAATGATCGATTTCATCATTACGGAGGTTTCTATTAGTCGGTGGGTCTATGCCAATGTTGCGTATTTCTCTTTTTACTATGCGATACGCGACCAATGTGCTTTTCGGAAATCGAAAGAGTGTACCTGGTCGTACTGCTCAAGTAGATGGTACTCGTTTGGCACGTGTATTACGGCTCCAAGTCCGTAATGATCGCTATCGTACTCAATTGTGCGAAGACAATTTCGAGTAGTTACCTCGGTATCTGGTAACTGAATTCGATCATCTGTCATAAGTAAATCCAGGAAGGAGTTACCTCTTGGATAAGACGGTGTACTTGTAGCGTACAATTCTAGTTTATGCTCGATCGCATTTGTTTGCCACCAATAAAACAAGGCATTGCCTCTGGTGTTCGAGGTCAGATTGCCCCAGGCACTGTGCTTGGCGTTAAAATCACCTGCCATTAAAAAGTAATTGTTTTCCAAATCTAACTTGAGACTTCGGAAAAGCGTATCGATTTCACTGATAAATTGGGTACCTTGAACAGATTCAGGAGCGTAAGCAGCGACTATATATAGATGCCTTTGACTTTTTAGCGGAATGTCTATAATGCATGCCTCTAGCACCTGGAATTTGTGTACTTCCGTGCTGTAAACGACCTTATGGTGAAGACCTTTCTTAACTAAGATAGCGACCCCACCCCCTCGAGTAGAGTGTGGTCGATCTCGTCTAATTATGTTATAATTTTTGTAGCCCATTTTGTGCCTTTGGTTTAGCTTTGTTTCGCTAGCCAAGAGCACATCTGGGCATTCGACTTGGAGCAGATTGCCTAAATTATCCCTTCTTTCGATGTGGATTAGTGAATTTACATTCACAGCTATAATTTTTAGGTTAAGTTCAGACGGAGGGTTGAAGATTTTGATGTGGAGAGTTATTTGAGAACAGGGTTGAATAGAGAGTATCTATTCGTGCTCTTTGTTCAGTCAGTGTTCTTTGAAATTCGGCAAATTGTCCTTGCATGGTTAATAACATTGTTATTATTTCTGAATGTGCCTCTGGTGCAGGCATTTTCCCATTATTATATGTATGTTCCATGGATGCTGGTTGCTTAGGAGCACCGGCCATTTGTGCATATGACACACAAGGAGCCACGAAATTGTTGTAAGAACGAGTTTTCATTTTTTTCTCTTCTTCAACTTGTTTCTTTTTGGATTCCAATTTTAATTTCATTTGTTGAAATTTAGGACATCCTCTAAAATTAGCAGTGTGACCTGTATTTTTACAGAGGACACAGGACAGTGTTTTCCTATCTGGAAGCTGTTCCTTGCCCAAGGGGCATTCACCAATGGTATGGTCGGAGAGGCACTTTACGCACCTGAATTGCATGTGGCAGTTTGATGCCGCGTGCCCGAAGCGTTGACAACGCATACACTGCAATACGCGATCGATTTTTCTAATTTTTTCCCAACTTATTGTTTGGTGGTTGAGGTGTTTGATGTATCGGAGAGCATCAACTTTACTGTTGGGACTCAGTGATACAATAAAGAAAGGCAATTTGCAATTGCGTTTTCTGGAGTTGGCGGTAGAGAAGGGTTTCACATCTGTAAATTTTAAATTGTCGGTTTCGAAATTTTTTAATTCCTCTAAAACCTCCTCAGGGGAAAAACATGGATCAACGCCTTTTAGGAGCATGGAGACTATTTTCTCCGATTTCGGGGTGCACGTGTAGTACTCGCTTTTTGTCCTACCCAAAGCAGTCATTACTTTGCGATAACCTTCAATATCATCGCACATTAATTTTATTTTAGAATTATTAATTTTTTTTGTTTTGAAATTTTTGCAAGTTAACTCACCTAATTTTATAACGTCCTTTGTTTCCATGGACGTAAGTATTATAGGCGGCGCCTTTTCCTTTTTGTTGGTTACGATGTGCTGGTTTGTTTGCTGCTTCTGCATCTCCTTTGTTTGCTTCCTGATGTTGTTCCTGATTTTTCCGTTGTGCTGTTGTATTTTCTTGGCTTTGTTGTCGCTGCACCAGGCCTTTTAATTTGAGGATTGCTTCTCTTTGTTTATTGAGTTCCTCTTTTTTTGTGTCAATATCCGCAAGGAGTTTTTCTAATTCCGCCGGATCTGTTGCAGCACCTGTGATATTGTTTTCTTCCTCAGCAGGTAATTCGATTTCACTTGGGTTAAGGTCAACCAATTCGTTGAATTGGTTACCTGCGCCTGTGTATTCGTTTTTCTTTCCTTTTGCATTTTTTTCGCCGTCTGAATTTGGCTTGTGCCGCTTTGTTATAATACTCGGCTGTCGCTCGAGTCGGCTCCGTGTCATCGCTTTCAGGTCTGCCTGGCCCCTTTTCATGAAAGGCGACGAGCTCTTTAGCACTTTGTTTGTTTCCATAATTTTTTATTTTTTTATCTTTATTTATTTATTTATTTTTTTTTTTAAACAACCGCTCTCAGTGGCAGCCACACTGTGTAATCCACACTCGTTCACTTACACTCGCGCGACGAATTTATTTATTTATTATTATTTTTTTCTTTTCTTTTGCTTTCTCCTGTTGTCAGGTATACGTCTTATCTCTTTGACGTGTTGGTAACGAATGTGACATCGTAACTACTCTTCAGACAACATTCCCTAACGTCAAATTCATTGACGTCAAAAAATTCTCCCCCCCCCCCCCACAACGGTTTGTGAACATCAGGCCACAAAAATACATCAAGCTGAACATATGGCAGCTTCACCTTGCCCCGGGAACCGACATAGATTCCATAATACGGACAAAGTCGCTTCCAATCTTGCATCAGCAAGTTGTCTTCGAGGTATTTCATAACAGAGAAATGCCCCAATGCAGACGTTGCTAACGTTTCGGGCATGTGTCCCGAAACTGCAACATGAGTCGCCGTTGCGTTCGTTGCGGAAAATCCCACGATATTGGCAAGTGCGAACTTCCGCTAGCGAAATACGATCCGGCAACAAATGTGCAGGATGAAATAACACTGCCAACTTGCTGCAACTGCGACAACAAAGGGCATCCGGCCAGTTATAGAAATTGTCCTAAATATAAGGAAATTAAACAAAGATCCAAGGAGACTCGAGCTAAGTAAACAGCCAAGTCAGACTTCGGAAAACAGGCCACACAAAACCTCATCCAAAATGGATTCACATTTGCCGACATGCTTAGGGGTCAGCAGGCAAGGAATACAAAAACCCTTTCAACTCCTCCCCCTCAAAAACATATTCAAGTCCCTAAGCGAGCCCCGGTAAAGGCCAACACGACGCCTCAAATTCAAGCGGTGGTGCAAAAGCCTCCGAGGGGGCAATCTTCAATGCTCGAGAAACTACATAGTTTCTCCCGCTTAATTGAGGATATCCGACCCCGATATGAGAAACTATCAACCGAGGCAGAGAGGGAGGCCCTCCTTTTCACTGCATATGCAAGACATACCCTCCACAATGGATTCCAAAATTAAAGTTATCCTCTTAAATGTCAACTCCCTTGTTTCGCATTCCAAGCGTATGATAGTCTCTGACTTCATAAAGGAAAGCCGGGCGGACGTGGTACTTGTAATCGAAACTAGGTTGCATCCATGTCACCGTCCCGTATTCCCAAACTTCTCCATGATTCGAAGAGATCGAACCCTCACTGGCGGTCTCACCATCAACGGAGGTGGAAACTTGTATACTGGTTAAAAGCGGACTTCGCCATGAAGCTATTGACCTCCCACACCTAGAGTCCATAGAGGTATCTGGAGTTGAACTGCATCTGGCTAGTAATGGTAGAGTGAATATATACTCTGTATACCACTCGCATAAAACCAATAATGGCCCCATTAACCCCGAAGATATCGGCAAACTAATAAGGACCTCGGGGCATACACCCTTCATCATAGGCGGCGATTTTAATTCCAGACATCCCCACTGGAACAACTCTGTCTCTTGCCCAAATGGCACAAAACTGTACCAATGGTACACCGCAAACATGTATGCCCTCAACTGCGAAATAGTCGCACCTACGGTTGGTACTCGAGGTAACTCAATTCTGGACATATTTATTGTGTCCAAAGACTTACTTCCACAAATCACTCCTCCTCAAGTTTCAGCGGGTGTATCTGACCACAATGCTGTGACCACATTCATTCGCGGCTATCGAGCATCCCGGGCTCATATCAGATACATACCCGATTATGGGCGGACAAATTGGGACAACTTCAATATTACATTGAACGATAAACTCCACCACTTCTCTCTTCCCACTGACAGGAACCTAACGACGGTTGAGATAAACAACGTTGCAAAACGACTTCACGAGATTCTAGTTGAAACTTCAGAGACTCATGTCCCGAAGTATAAACTTGAAAAGACCTATCAGATTCCCCATGACGACCTCACTCTTCGTCTCACCCGGGAGCGTAAAAAGCTCTGCAGAATGAGATATCGTCACCGCTTTACGCAAAGGGAACCATTATTCACAATATTGGTACACTGATAAAACAGAGAATCCAAAACAATCGTACCCGACAATTGGAAGACACTGAAGGGTATTCAGATGGACCAGAACGTTTATAAAAATGTTAAAAAGATATGTGGCACTTCCCGCATCACTGGGCCAATTATGCACAATCGTGTTGTTGTCAATAACGACACCAATAAAGCAAATATCTTCGGAGAGACTTTCGAAAACAATCACAAACTTACTCTCCAAGATGGCAACCCGGATACTAATGCGATCATTATTTCAGGGGGCCACAGTAAGTTGGACGACTTCAACGAGCCAATTGTTGTCTTTAATCCAACTAACAGTGCATACTTCGATGACACACGTGGTAATGGTCACGGTTTCATCACACCAAATACCCTACAGAGCCTGGTTAAATCTCGAAACCCTAAGAAGTCAACCGGTATCGACAACATGTCATACCACTCGTTGCGAAGGCTTTCTGCCTTATTCTTTATAAAGCTCTCCATTCTGTTCAACCATGCTTACAACATGGGGTACTTTCCCCAAGCTTGGAGGCACGCTATTATTTGTCCAATAGCAAATGTTGGGAAACCAACGTATCACCCCTCAAGCTTTCGCCCTATCTCGCTTCTCACTTGCATCAGCAAAATATATGAAAAATTCATATACGAGAAACTAAATAATTTTATCAGTGCCAGGCACCTAATACCTGATTTCCAATTTGGATTTCGAAGAGCGCACAACACCACTATGGCTCTCAACATATTTCAAAACCGCGTCTGCGTGCGGCTCTTTAATAAGGGACCCACTGTTGCGGTGAGTCTAGACATTGAAAAAGCTTTTGACACGACTTGGATCGAAGGTCTCGCTTTTAAACTATTGAATACTAGCCTCAGTAGAACGCTATGTAGTATCATCTACCAGTTCGTTCGAAACAGAACCTTCCAAGTTAGAGTGAATGGAAAGCTTTCCCGAACTTTTCACGCCGCTGCAGGTGTACCACAGGGCTCCATTCTAGGCCCCATCTTATTTAATATTTACACCTCCGATATTCCCCGCCCTGTGAAAAAATTAGAAAAATCGATCGCGTATTGCAGTGTATGCGTTGTCAACGCTTCGGGCACGCGGCATCAAACTGCCACATGCAATTCAGGTGCGTAAAGTGCCTCTCCGACCATACCATTGGTGAATGCCCCTTGGGCAAGGAACAGCTTCCAGATAGGAAAACACTGTCCTGTGTCCTCTGTAAAAATACAGGTCACACTGCTAATTTTAGAGGATGTCCTAAATTTCAACAAATGAAATTAAAATTGGAATCCAAAAAGAAACAAGTTGAAGAAGAGAAAAAAATGAAAACTCGTTCTTACAACAATTTCGTGGCTCCTTGTGTGTCATATGCACAAATGGCCGGTGCTCCTAAGCAACCAGCATCCATGGAACATACATATAATAATGGGAAAATGCCTGCACCAGAGGCACATTCAGAAATAATAACAATGTTATTAACCATGCAAGGACAATTTGCCGAATTTCAAAGAACACTGACTGAACAAAGAGCACGAATAGATACTCTCTATTCAACCCTGTTCTCAAATAACTCTCCACATCAAAATCTTCAACCCTCCGTCTGAACTTAACCTAAAAATTATAGCTGTGAATGTAAATTCACTAATCCACATCGAAAGAAGGGATAATTTAGGCAATCTGCTCCAAGTCGAATGCCCAGATGTGCTCTTGGCTAGCGAAACAAAGCTAAACCAAAGGCACAAAATGGGCTACAAAAATTATAACATAATTAGACGAGATCGACCACACTCTACTCGAGGGGGTGGGGTCGCTATCTTAGTTAAGAAAGGTCTTCACCATAAGGTCGTTTACAGCACGGAAGTACACAAATTCCAGGTGCTAGAGGCATGCATTATAGACATTCCGCTAAAAAGTCAAAGGCATCTATATATAGTCGCTGCTTACGCTCCTGAATCTGTTCAAGGTACCCAATTTATCAGTGAAATCGATACGCTTTTCCGAAGTCTCAAGTTAGATTTGGAAAACAATTACTTTTTAATGGCAGGTGATTTTAACGCCAAGCACAGTGCCTGGGGCAATCTGACCTCGAACACCAGAGGCAATGCCTTGTTTTATTGGTGGCAAACAAATGCGATCGAGCATAAACTAGAATTGTACGCTACAAGTACACCGTCTTATCCAAGAGGTAACTCCTTCCTGGATTTACTTATGACAGATGATCGAATTCAGTTACCAGATACCGAGGTAACTACTCGAAATTGTCTTCGCACAATTGAGTACGATAGCGATCATTACGGACTTGGAGCCGTAATACACGTGCCAAACGAGTACCATCTACTTGAGCAGTACGACCAGGTACACTCTTTCGATTTCCGAAAAGCACATTGGTCGCGTATCGCATAGTAAAAAGAGAAATACGCAACATTGGCATAGACCCACCGACTAATAGAAACCTCCGTAATGATGAAATCGATCATTACCTCCTAACTATGAACGATATTGTTACTAACACAATGAATCGTTCCATCCCCAAAGTAGCTCATATGGATGGCTGTACCCACCGATACAGAAATGCAACTATGGATGCTTTGTATAGGCAAAAGAGCACCCTGCTCTCAAAGCTGAAATTGTGCTATAGGCAGTTCAGTGACCCAAATAGCAATGAAATCAAAACAATCAAGTTCTTGATTAAAAATCTTCAAAAACTGATCCGGGATAATTACCAAGCAGTAATAAATGAGGAGTGGAGCAACAGAATTCGAGCTGTCCAAGCAAACGGACCGAACATGTTTTCACAAATCAAGAAAATATGTCGAAGAAAAGATCACAATGACATTCCCTGTCTCCGAATTCCACGGACTCCCGAGAATTGTCAGATAATGCTGAACGCAGGACTCACCTTAGAGCACATCAACTCCAATGATGAAGTAATAGTAGTCGAAGATCCGCAAAAGAAAGCGAATTCAATTGGAGCATGTTTCGAAGCAGTGTACAGAGTTAACGAATCAGTTCATGTTAACACTGAAATTGAAAGCAATGCCCGTCAAAGACATTGCTCGCTGCGCAATCAACTTCACAACTGGCGATCCGAAAACCATAGTTTCATCACATTCGGCGAAAATAATAGAGCGGATTCTCCCGTCAGAAATGAAAATACAAATATGTTTGTGCGCAAGGATGAACTTAGAAACATACTTAGCTCAATAAAAAATAAAAAATCATCTGGAATAGATAGCATTCCAAATGTGGTTCTAAGGCATTTGCCTTGCGAAGCAGTGAACATATACACTACTTTGTTTAACAACGCTCTAAACAATGCACACTATCCAACCCATTGGAAGACTGCAGTAGTCCACCCTATCCCCAAAAAGGGTAAGGAGAAGAGCAATCCAGCTAATCTGCGCTCGATCAGCCTGCTTCCCAACATCAGCAAGGTATTCGAAAAAATTATAAACAAAGCACTGATAGGTTGGTGTGATGAAAATGATATCATCCCCAACAACCAGTTTGGCTTTCGAGCGCGACATGATACAGTTCATGCAGCGACGAAACTTGTTTCCGATATACAGTGGAACAAGGCAAAGCGACAATGTACAGGCGCCTGCTTGGTTGACTTTGAAAAGGCTTTCGACACCGTATGGTTAGAAGGACTTGTCTATAAGTTAACAAACCTGGGTATGCCGCAATATCTGCTATACATTATTTATGATATGATAATGGACAAACATTTTGTGGTGAAATGCGGGGACATACTCTCCAACAAGACCTTCCAAATTAAAAATGGCTTACAGCAGGGAGCTGTGAATTCTCCCATTCTATTCAATATTTACACTAGTGATCTAGTGAGTTCTCTCGAAAACGCCACTGCGTACGCCGATGACATAGTGGTGTACAGAACAGGAGGAAAAATAGACGTCATCAATAGGCACCTTCAAGATGACTTCAACAAAATAAAACAATTTTGCGACGAATGGAAATTAAAAATTAATTTCCAGAAAACCGAGACTATTCTTTTCAGAACGCCCCTATCCAGGGCCTCGAGGGATACAAAATACAACTGGAAACACTTCTCTATTGTAGGTAACAATAACTTTCCACTTCAAGTGAAGACTGTAGTTAGATACCTTGGTATCTGGCTAGACCAGTATTTATATTTTGACAAGCACGTAGCAGCGTCCCTCTCCGCAGCTAAAAGCGCATATTCTATGACAAGAAGTCTATTCCGGAGTAGTCTTCTTGACCCCAGAGTCAAAATAATTTCGTACTCGGCATTCATCCGACCAGTTTTGATTTATGGCTGTCCAGTATGGTATAATATATCTCCACTTTATATGGAGAAGTTTCGTGTGTTCGAACGGCAGTGTTTGCGTTCCTGCCTCGGACTTTATAGAACACCAGAGTCGCAATACAAAAAATTCTATCCCAACAAAATCCTGTATAACAAATCAGGGTTAAATAGGATAGACAATTTCATAATTAAAATTATTCGTGGTCACACAGCAAGGGCAATGTGCAGTGACAATAATCTTATCGCGGGAGCATTCTATCCCAATGATATGTATCTGGAGAATACCCTCCAGAATGGGTTTATTACCCCAGAAGCGTTCCCTTTCTTGGATCAAAAAGGCCTTATCCAAGACGTGCATGGAGTCCCGATTATTTACCACGCTTTCCGTGGTGCCAGGGACAAACGAATTCTCCATGATAGTGATATCTCCAATGCCCCAGACCGCATGCGTTTTAGCACGGCGATCAGTGAAAAAGATATATCAGCCAAAGATCGAACATCTCCCAAATGAAGTTAGAGATCCCTAGTCGGTTCATGTCACCGACGAAATTTTTTAAATTGAGGTCTCGTGCAAAGACCCCGGGTTGCTGCTTCTTCTTAGAGACGGGTGGGCGGACCACGCCCTCTGGGTGGACAGTGTTGGGAACTCAAGCGGCCTTTGGTTTTGGTTTTGGAGGGCAAGACTCCTGCGGAGGCACGATTTTCGGGTAGTTTTGGGTTATCGCGGGGTTCGACGAGTTTTTGGGGACAGGTGATGATGACGATGGGGGTGGTGTTGGCGGGCAGCCGGTAGCGACGCGCTTATTGGTGGGTCCTCCCTCACAGCTTGTTGTTGGGAGCGGCGTTTTTCGTTTTGGCGCCCTAGATGAGTTTGGGGTGGGGGTACGCGACTGATCGTCGTCCATTGAATCGTCAGAGTTGTCGGTGACAATCTCTAACTCCGGCTCGAGCTCTGATTCTGAATCAGAAGCTTCCGAACCCGCACCGATCGGGGACGCGGATGGGGCGGCCTCCAGTCGCGACAATCTATTTTTCAGGACCGCGTTCTCAGCCCTGAGAGCCTCGAGGTCCTCCTTTAATCTCTTTATGAGAGCCATCATGGCCTGATCCGGCTGATGGCCCACACCACGAGAAGAGCAGGTGTCCATGTTTTATCAGTCACAAAGCATGTGAACAGATAAGCGACAAAGACAAGAAGCGCGCGGAAACAAGTAGAAACAAAATCAATAAACGAAATAGCAACAGAAAACCCACAACGAAAAAGACACAAAACCAACAAACGAAAAACAAAAGGAAGGCAAACAAGGTAAACCTAGTCGCGAGGTTTTTTTTTTTTATACATGTATTTATTATTATTATTATTATTTTATATATATTATTATTATTATAAGGATGTCCTTTATTTTTCCGGTTATAATAATAAGAAATATATAATAGTATGATGATATGCAGATATGCAGTCGTCTTGAGTATGCCTTGATTGATGCGTATAATCTTGAGATGTTTATGGTCAGTATCAGTGTCTTGCGATCAGAGTGATGCGATGAGCGATGAGTATGATTTTGATTGTATGATCTTCAGTATTTTTTGAGTATGATTTTTTGGGATGCCTTGAGTGAGTATGAAGTACGCGATCAGTATGGAGGACATCTTATGGTCGGATGAACCAAGATTAATTTGTTTGGTTCCGATGGAAAAATGTACGTCAGACGACTAATGAACTCAGAATTCAATCCAAAGTATACGAAAAAGACCGTGAATCATGTTAGAGGCAATTTAATGACTTGGGGTGAGATTTTCAGCATCTGGTTGGTGTTGGTCTAATTTTTGTTATAAAGGACAAAATGTGTGCTAAAAATTATGTAGAATCTTAAACACCATTATGCTATCATTTTCTGAAGAGTACACGTCTATTAAATGGGAGTTTATGCAGGATAATGACCCCAAGCACACCTCAAAATTGGCTAAAGAATGGTATGGTAAGTAACATAAATAATAATATAAAAATAATAAATATACAATCTAATCCAAATTATTCCTGCAGCAACACCCAGCAAAGGATGTAATTTAAACGTTCCGTAATTTGTACCCACACAAATTATTCGCTTATTCGCATGTCAACACACCACGATGCACACCTACTTACACATAAATAATTTTAGAACGAAATTTTCTATTACTTTCCCAAACCACTCAGAATTCGTTCTACTCGTTAAAAGCGATCATCGATTACACATAGTTCCGCATTTTAAACACTAAACCAAAGTACTCCTCACGCTACAAGTAGAACGATATTCCTCATCATCATGGATTATTTGGGTTTAACTTTGCAGGCAAAGTTAGCGAAGACGTACTACAGAAATGATCCTGTGAAGTATAGTCTTAAAATTCCACTTTTTTTTTTTTTTTTATAAAACGCTGTCTTTATTGACCATTAAAAGTTTAGTTACATAAGTTTACAGCTAACTTAACTAAGTTGTGACAATTTTACTTACAATGTCTAGAACATTTTTCCAAGTAATACTTAATTTGAGGTCTTACGTCTAAGGAGATCTTTACTAGTTACAATTTATTAGTAGGACTCCTGGAAAGGTCATGAAAACCAGGATGGATTGTCAATGTTTACAATAAATATTCTTAAAACTACTTATCTCTACTTAACTCTAGCTTATATCTAAGGTAGTTAAATAAATTCACATATAGTCATTTAGAACAAATTTGCCTAGTCTTAAGCTTAAGTTGAGATTTCATACTTTACATACCCTAGGGAGGGAAGGGAGCGGCAGAGGGAGGTCTCTCCACCGACTGCTCGTTAAAGGAAAGAACTCGAGAAAAGGGTTGAATGTTTGAGTATTTGAAGTGGTTAAGATCGGTTACCCTGTTATGGTAGATGATTTCGTTCGCATCATTTACTAATCTTCCTGCGTAGAAGAGAGCCTTTAAATGGAGTGCATGAAGATAGGGATTTGATGCATTGTGGCTGGGGAGGCTAAGGGAATTGATGAGAGGGTTTGGATTGGCTGACAGGTTTTCAATGAATCTTATCGACAATTCCAGGAACCTTCTATCCAATCTCTCCAGGCCGACGGAGTGGTATAGCGTAGGGCTTCCGATATATTTGTGGGAGTCGCGCTGTCGACTTAGCCCTGTGATTAGTCTGAAACACTTCCTTTCGAAGATACGAAGTTTTTCCATTTGAGAGGGAGAGATATGGAACCAGATGGGACAAGCGTAAGTAAGTGTGGGCCTGATGATTTGTTTATAAAGTAGAAGTTTGACTTGTTGAGAGAGACCATCTGCCTTCCACATTACTTTCCGACAAAGGTTCAGCTGTATCCCCGCTTTGCGGATGACATTGTTTATGTGAGTCGTGAAAGAGAGATTATTTTCGAAAGTAATGCCCAAGTATTTTAGTGATTTAGATGGTTTTATGAGGGTGTTGCAGAGGTTGAGTTGGATTTTTGAATGGTTACGTACCGTGTTATTGGTACAGTGAACGTTTCTACCTTTAAATACAACCAGTTGAGTTTTGTTGGGGTTTAGGCGGATCTTCCATTTAAGGAAGTAGGAGGAAAGAATTTGGAGGAATTCATTTACGCGGTTTCTGGCAGATAATACGAGCCTGCTGCTGGAGTAGACAAGGGTATCGTCTGCGTAGTTGAGGATTTGAGTATTCGGTGAGAGGGGTTGAGGAATATCAGATGTGTATAGTAAGTATAAGAGGGGACCCAGAATGGATCCTTGGGGGACTCCTGCTGTTATTGAGTACGTCTGGGAAAGGGTGGAATTTATCTTGACCATGAATTTCCTATTTGATAGGTACGAGTAGAGAAACTTGGAAGTGTGATTGTTGAGACGATACGTGGAATGTAATTTGTACAGAAGACCCGCAGTCCACACGCAGTCGAAAGCCTTGGATATGTCAAGGGAGATACACACAGTGGAGCACTGGTCGTTAAGAGCCATAGTGATGTCGTGAGTAAACTTGAGGAGAGCGTGACATGTTGAGTGCTGTGCACGAAAACCGAATTGAAAATCAGGGAGTAATGAGTTAGTTTCCGCGAAGGAGAGTAGGTAATGGTGAATTTTTAATTCAAGTAATTTGCTTAAATTATTAAGTAGTGAGATGGGTCGAAAATTGGCCGCCATCAGGGATGCGCCTGATTTTTTAATGGGGATGACTATGGCAGTTTTCCAAGACTCCGGTATGTGACCAGCATTTATTATGTGGTTTAGCAGGGTCATGATGTATAGTCGATTTGAAGGGTTGAGGTTTTTGAAAAGCACATGTGGAATTTTGTCCAAGCCGGTTGAGTTTTTATTGCCACGAGAAGATATCATTTGGTTAAATTCCTGCGGTTGCAAAAAGAAGTTTGTATCGGTGGGTTGAGATGCTCTATTGTCATTATTAAATTCAGTTATGAATGGAGTGAATGAGGAGATTAGTTCATGGGATGTATAACGGTTGACCACTTCCTCAAACTCGGAGTTGCCTAGGCTATCATTTTGCCTATGCACTTGGGAGAAGTGTTCCGCTAAATAGTTTGCTATTTCAGAATCAGAGTACAGAATATTATTTCTGGGACCAATTAGTCTGTCTATTGAGGTGTGTATTTTTCGTCCTGTAAGGCGATTGATGTTTTTGTAAAGATTACGGTCGGGTCTGATACTATTTAAAGTGGAGATGTAGTTCTGCTCTACGAAAGCATTTAACTGCTGGTTAATGAGGGTAGACAATAATTGAACCTGTACTTTCAGGAGGGGACAAAATCTTCGAAATAGTTTTCGGCGGAGCTTTTTTTTTAATGAGATGAGTTTGAGGGTGAGATATGGAAGTGGTTTACCTACGAAGGAGTGTGGCATCCTTGAAGGGGTATTAGAATACAGGGCTTGCTGTAAGATCCCTTCCATCTTACAAGCTGCTTCTTCAATTTCGTTAGGATCCAAGTTATTCGTATCAGTGATGGGAAGCGTTTGAAACATATCGCCAACGGATTTGTTGACCTTTCTCCAGTTCGTTCTGGAGAAATTATGGACTGGGTTGAGAGTTTGAATCGGATTTAAGGGGCCAAGGTCAATTACCGAGTGGATGGAGGCATGGTCAGAGGGGAAGAAGTGCGACACAGTAGGGGGAGATACAGAGCGTAGGATCGCAGATTTTAAGAAGAAGTCTATAGTTGATTGAGTAGAGCTGGAGCAATGAGTAGGTTCCGTAGGGGAGTCGATATAGACGTAGGGGTGGAGAGGTAGGAAAGCAAGCAATTGTTTGCCAAATTTATTGCAAGCGGTGTCGTTGAAGGCGGTATGACGGGCATTCCAGTCGCCTCCGATGATGAATGAGTGGGGGTGGGATTGACGGAATATTTCATCGAAGTCTGAAGATGGGAAGTTAGGGTACCTCTTGGGTTGTAAATAGATGGCTACTAGAACCAAGACTTTATTGTTGTCACAAAGCAGTTTGACAGCAGTGTATTCGACACAGGAGATGTTTCTAAATTTTACTTCACTGAATTGGAATCTTTTATGAATAAGGATACCGGTACCTCCTCTTGCACCGTCAATTCGAGGAGTTGAAACAAATTGGTAATTTGGAATAGAAATGCGAGAGTTGGGTTTGAGCCAGGTTTCACAAAGAAGGAGGACGTCTGGAGAAA
Source organism: Microdon myrmicae (assembly GCA_963931805.1). NCBI lineage: Eukaryota > Metazoa > Arthropoda > Insecta > Diptera > Syrphidae > Microdon > Microdon myrmicae. The sequence continues at coordinate 56,481,975 of OZ007498.1, read as the reverse complement.
ACTCCTTCACTAGCAGTCGGAGGTGATGCCTCCGTATGTTTGACGAAATGGAATCTACATTGAGGGCAACTACACTTAACTTAGACATTTTGTGATAATATATGTGAGGTTATAAGAGAAAGTATCTGACCTTTTTTTTCGAAGTTACTTAATCCATTTAGCGTCGGTAAGAGAGCTTGCAACTCTCGGATGTATCCCATGATGTCGAGTCCTAGGTTTGTTCCTGGTTGTGATGAGGGTGCGTTGTTTCCTCTGGTAATTTCCGCATAGGATTTCGATCTCGTTGTTGAAGTAACTGCTGCTGTTGGTTGCTTAAGTTGGCCAGTGTTGTTTTTGGTTGGAGGCACTCTCTGCTTCAGTAAACGGAGCTTGTGCGGGCATTTAGTGAAGTTTGCTGGATGCGGTCCACCACAATTGCAGCATTCAACTGACAATTCCTTTACAGAAATGGAGCCATCCGGATTTTCCGTGTGTATACGTTCTGGTTCCTCACCCGGTGGCTTGACTTTGCATTGGTTCGGTTCATGCTCCTGCGCACATTTTACGCATCTTCGTGGAAGATGACACGAAGATGAAAGATGACCTGACTGCTGACAGCGCTTGCAGTGGAGAAGCTCCTGCTTGTGAGGTACCTCTATGCCAATTTTATGAGTGAAGAGGTATTTAATTTTTTTCAGGTTATTAATGTCTTCGTCTGGTGCCAGTTGGATGATCCGTAGGTTGAAAATGTTGTTGGATCTCATGTGTGGGGTTTGATAATAGTCGACTTTGGACGTTTTCAGGTTGGGACTTAATCTGGACAATTCCGCGCTTAATTCTTCGTTAGTCCAAGCAGGGTCGATGTGGCGAATTATGAAAGTTTTCGGCTTGAGATCTGACCTTAGGAAGGTGAAGAAGTCCAGCTTATTCAGAATAAGCACTTTTTCGGCAAGAGCGTGGTCTTTTAAGGAAGATAGTGATACGGAAACGTTGTCACCCCTAGATCTGGTGGTAAAATTCCGGTGCCCCAAAGCGTTCTCCAGAAGCTGGATAACTTTTTTGATGTTGTTGACCTTTTTTATGTTGATTGGCGGGGGCCTCTCGTTCTTCGGAGCTCCTCCTTTGAAAGTGCCTTCATTCGTATGAGCTTTCGGCTCATGGGTTGTTTTGAAATTTGATATTGTTGGTGTTGCCTTGGCAGCTGGTGCTGGTAGCTGAGCAGGTTGGTCTTCCATGTCAGACTCATCTGATAAATCAGGAAGGTTTAAATTGTTTTCCAGTTCGGCGATCTTTCTGGTTAGGTCGTTGATGATCTTCTCCTGGGCCTTGATGTGATCCAGGGCCTGCTGCAGCCTTTGATCAGGTGAAATTGACGCCATATTTTTGGGGATAGGGCTCAAGTAAATTGGGACGGTCGAATTTCTTTTAGGGGGGTTGCGAAGAAAGTCGATAGCCTTTCTTTTTCGCTTTATCAAATAGTTTTGGGCTGGTGCATTACTGCACAGCATATACCGCACTTTGAATTATATTTCGATTAACACTTTGAATTTTTGAATTTACTTTGAATTGAATTTTCACTTTGAATTATAATTTCACAACTGTGCTCAGATACAGATGATAGGACCAACTGTGTTCAGGTACAGATGCAGATACGAAGTGTGTGCTGATAAAATTCCACGCCATTTTACTCCCTTACGATACATTTTTTGAGCTACCTTAGTGTGAATTATAAATCGCGATGCGAAAATTGCCTTAGAGTCACATGCCATCTAGTGAGCATTAAAATAACACTCCGTTGAAATTCATCTGCTGTCACTGTCATTTTATTTCAAACACTTCTAATTTATTTTTACACCTTTGCCTGAATTAAAATGCACTTCTTATAATTATCTTCGTTTCATCTTTGCTGATTATACTGAATAAATTTAATATAATTGTGTATTTAATTAGTTCAGAATATAACAGAAAATTTCATCTCCGGCCGCCGTCATGTGTGAAATCTATGTGATCACGTTGTCGCCACTTTTGTTGAACTTTGAAATAGAATTGGGCCAAACAGTCCTAAACTAAAGTGGAGTACAGAAAATCCAGGAAATATATTTTGAATGGATGTTAGTCTTTTATTTCAGGAATATTTTCCAAGCGGACGTATTGTAATGGAGGACGGCGATTCGGGTGAATTCAACACAGTATTCCAAGTAAAATTTGAGCTCATATTGTCTTACAACAGTAGACGGAAGAGCAAGTATTTGTCCGGTTCGGAACTGCTTACAATTGTAAAATGACTGCTTAGATAGTTTATCTAATTTCTTATCTTGTATGCTGTTTTCAATGATTTCCGAGTTAATTCTGTGAACTGCATAAACTAAAAGCAAAACAGTCGATCGCCACTGAAACATATAAACAATCCATTCAAACGTTTATCTTCCTAACAAATAGTCAATTGCTTTAAAATACCAATAGTGTGTCTTACTGTCTTAAGAAGTAAGACAAATATAACGAACTCTAATTTCCTTTTCCACGTGCGCGCGTATACAAAAAAAACTGGACTATTATTGTACTTGGAATTAGTTCGGTACTAACATCAGATAAAGGTGCAATGCCAACATTCTACTAAAATATTATCTATTGCTCAGTATTCAGCTGAAATTTTGTTTTACCGCGAAATGGTTAGCCAGTACAAAAAGTGTGGTGGCCTACTGGTGAAACTTCCGGGTAAATTCTGGAAGCTCTGTTCAGCGGAACATTTCAAGGATGCCTTCCAGGAATAGCGTTATGTTATCATTAATAATTTTTAATGCTGTTCAATACCCCCATTGACACTGGCGCGAAGAGAATCTATGTTAGTCCTTTTTCTATTGCACTTTTATGGGTTGGAATTTTTGTGAATAGCAGCATCAAGCGATGTTTTAATTACTCGGAGAATGGGTTGTTAAATAGTTTTTGTTTTACAGCCGCATCTGGCGGGATAGGCTTGTAGGTGTGGCACACACGATTCACGAGGTAATCATGAGCCTTGGAACCTTTTGTTGGGTGAAAATGTGGAGTTAAACCTCCACATCCCTATTAGAGTGTGTGGGGATTCGTAAAGCCTTTAAAGGTCAACAAGTGTTACACTACTGTTCAGAGATGAATGCAGGGCTACATACCTCTGTATCATATTACAAAAATCTTTAATAAATAAGAATTTTCGTAATTCGGTGAAAGAGTCTAAGACATGGGCTCAAGAACCTTTTATTTGTAGAGGCGGATACTGTTAGGAAGGACACTTTCTTTTTTCGATAGAGAGAAGGGTTGAAAAACGCAGGATTTCCGTACAAAAAGGTTCTTATTATTTTGAATGCTTTCGATGTACCTACGCCTCGTAACTGCAACAAGCACTCATAGGTGGTGTGGAAAATTTGACATAGCTTTCCATTCACCTAAACTTGAAAAATTCTGTTTCGAAGGAATTGGTGGGATGTACAAAATCAATGTTCAAGAGTTCGATCCAGGGTGTGTCAAAACTCTCTCCAATATCCAGTCTCACTAGGATTGTGGGTTCTTTATTAAATAGACGAACACTGACGTGGTTTTGAAATATCTATATATATCTATTTTGAAATATATATTGAGAGCCATAACGGTCTGGTGCATCTCCTAAATCCAAATTGAGAATCTGGTATTAAATTTCTCGTATAACTTGTTGACGGAAGTGAGTAGCTTGTGGACTGATGTGTTTGTTGGCCAACTTTGGCTATTGGACAAACTGTGGCATGCATCCAAGTATGAGGAGAATACCTCATATTGTAGGCGTGGTTGAATAGACTGGAAAACTTTTTAAAGAAGAAGAAAGCTGAAAACCTTCACAAAGAGTGGTAAGACTAATTATCGAACCCAGGTGACTTCTCTGGGTATCTAACATCGACTACCATTTTAAGAGCATTTGCTGTGGCGAAACCATAAACATTATCGCGTTCGTCGTTGAATTATGTGGTGTTATCGTGGTACAATTTGCTCATTGAAGTTACAAATGATATTATGCACTTCATAACTAATAATTGCATTAGTATTTGGGTTGCTATTCTCGAGAGTGAGTCTACAATTATTTTCAAAGGTCTCTCTGATGATATTTGCCTTGTTAGTGTCATTATTGATAACATTCAATAATAATAACAAAAACGTTCAGATATAACTACTATACTATACTACTATTTATTGGCCTGTAGGAACCCGAAAGTCCATGACCTCACCGCCTCTACTCCGCCACCGTTCCCTGTCCTGTGCACTCTCCTTCCACGCTTGACTATCCGATCCGATCTCCTCAAGGTCAAACCTAACATTATCTTCCCATCTCCGTCGCGGCCGTCCTACCGGTCTCTTTCCCGTTCGTCTACCGTCAAGAATTCTACACACGGTCCTATCGTCACCCATTCGCGCCACATGTCCGGTGCATCTTAATCTTCGCGACCTGATTAGTCTCACTATTGTAGGTTTGCGGTACAGCTCTTCCAATTCGTGGTTGTGGAGATTCCTCCATTGTCCTGATACCTCGTCATATTTTCCCCAAAGACACCTCTTAAAACTTTATTCTTGAATAAAATTTGTTTTCTTCCCGTTTTGTGAGAGCCCATGTTTCGCATCCGTATAGAACAATCGGCATGATTATGGTTCTATAGACACGGAGCTTTATGTTACGTTATAGCAGTTTGGATTTCAGCAGTTTACTGACTGTGTGCCAACTAGCGTTGTCGGAATGTAGTATTTTGTTAATTTCCTTCGACATTTCGTTTCTAGCCGCCAGTATCGTTCCCAGATATTTAAATTCTTTAACTTTCTCAAATATCTTGCCTCTGACGTTTATGTGTGTTCCCCGAGGTACACCTGCTATCGCCGTAATCATGTATTTTGTTTTGTCTTCATTTATTTCTAGGTTCACCTCTTCTGCCGCGTGCATGATGATTTTACAATTTTTACTTACAGTTTCTAGATTATCGCCCAGAACGGCGAAGTCATCCGTATATGCGAGTACTTGTGTGACACCGTTCAGGGATGATCCGGCCATGTTGTTGTCTTGTACCTTTCTGATGACACACTCGAGCATAAGGTTAAAAAGACATGGTGTGAGGCCATTCCCCTGTTTTAGTCCGTCCCGGATTTCAAATGTTTCTGAGAGGCTATTCTAACTCGCCCTTTGTTTTCGTTCATGCAAATTTGAATTAGGGCGGCATATTTTTTCGGGATTCCCAACTCAACTACAACATGGTAGAGTGTTTGCCTTGCGACTGAGTCGTAGGCTTTTTTGAAGTCAACGAACAGTTGGTGAACCGTCTCTCCGTACTCCCACTTCCTTTCCAGCAGTTGCCTTATTGTGAACATTTGGTCGCTTGTTGATCGGTTCCTACGGCATCCGCATTGGTAGTATCTCAGTATTTCTTTTGCGTATGATGTCATTTTCGCCAGTATGACATTTGTTAGTATTTTGTATGCGGTTGGGAGCAATGATATTCCTCTGTAGTTTTCGCAGTCAGATCTGTCGCCGTTTTTTGAAAATGGAGACGACTATTGAGCTTTTTCATTCTTCCGGAGTGACTTCCTTATCCCATATTGTTTTGATGAGTTGGTGTATCTTTCGAGCGGTTGCCTTTCCTCTATGCTTCACAATGTTACGCGCGACTTCCGCCACCTCCATCGTTTGTTCGTTTTAATATAATTTAATAGTAGATGGGAAGGTGGTGAGAAAAACACACGATCCACATGTTGAATGTGCGAACATACTCCTGTTCGAGTGTGGATCGTGTGGAAGTTAGATCTCTGTTTTCGGAGTGGATGCTGATGGAGAGGGAGAGAAAGATGATATTTTGATGCCGTTTATTTTGATTTTGGTTGCTCGATACGGTTTTTAAAAGAATACAGTTAGTTAACAGAGATAAGGAGGAAAGAAAGAAGTAACGCTCCGTTCTTTTATTGGTTGAAAGTAGAAAGAGTAAAAGTTTAAAATTTAAAAAGAAGGAAAACGGAAAAATACTGAAACATTTGTCAAAGTGAAGTTTTGAAATTAAACGTATAAGAAAAAGAATAAAAGCTCTTTCTTTTCTTGGAGCGCCGTTTAAAAATGGAAGTGCTTACACGTGGATTGGCCAAATCGATCCATCATGCTCGTGTGTTAATCCGTCAAAGACACAATTGAGTTCGAAAGCAGGAGGTGAACATCCCATCGCTTGTGGTGCGATTGGATTCGCAGAAACACATCGACTTCTCTCTAAAATCACCATTTGGCGGTGGCCGCCCTGGTCGTGTAAAGAGGAAGAACCGGAAGAAGACCCAAGGTGGTGGAGCAGTCTCTGAAGAAGAAGAGGAGTGCTAACTGGAGAACGAAATAATAGACACCCCACTCTGGACTAACCACAAGAAGAGGAGTCCTAACTGGAAAACGAAATAATAGACACTCCGCTCTGGACTAACCACAGGTAACCTATTTTAGATAGATAAACTTCTGTGGCGGAAAACGTCACAACAAGCTCTGCCGGTATGTCGTCGACTCCGGGAGCCTTGTTGTTTTTCAATCGATTTATTGCGTCTACATTTTCGTTGAAAGAGGGCTCTGGGATCTGAGACTCGGCTGTATGTACGTCTGATGCGTTTATTTGTGGTTGATGGGTGCGCACATTGAGCAGGTTTCCAAAGTACTGCTTCCATCTTTTCACGAAATTGTCAGTTTCTGTGACCAGACAGCCGTTTGCGTCTCGAATTATTTTGGCTCTCCCTCGGTAGCCATTTCTAATTGAATTTATGCCGGCATTCATACCTCCGATGTTCTTTGCTCTGGCATTTTCTAGGATTTTTTCGATCCGAGTTGTGAGGGTACGAAGTAGGTGTGCCGGCACGGGCACGGGCACTGGTTCACTCCCACCCCCAACGATTTGTTCAGCCGAACACTGTTCACCAAACGCAAGGGAAAATAAAACGATGGTTGATCTTCGCAACCGAACGGACACAGCACAGAAAATAAAACCCACTATTTAGTTGCAAATGGTTTCTTTATTGTTCCGGTTTATTATTTTACAGTTGTGATACAGGATCTAAAAATTACGAATAATTGCACGACGCTAACATGTTTTTAATAATCCTTTTTAAGAAGTATTGTACACTATTTAACTGAGTTTAAGCTTTTATTTTATGTACTCTATTGTTAACTTTGATATATGCACGACACTGCTTATTGGTTTATTGTTTATGTTTGACGGCATTCTAAACTTAATAACGATTGCAAATTCACTGAACTGTAGAACACACCCGAATTGTATCAGAAAATGTCTCGAATTTTTCTTTGTCTTACGTTTGCAAAATGGTTTTGCTCAGAAAAACCCAATTCTAACTCGACAAAACACTTCCTTACTAAACTCTCGGGCACACTCGGGGGTGTGCGCACCCCGGTGCGCACGCTACAGGCAGTGGTAAACCTGTATGCTGTCTCAAAAATTTCTAATCCGCGTGACAATGATTGGTACAAGTATATCAATTTCAAGTGTATGAGTTCTGTGTTCTGGTATAGTTCTTTGCCATTTGGAGAAGAGACCGAATTATTCAGTGAAGGATCCTAGGGTTAAAATTGGCAACTATAATAAAGTGCGCCTTGAGGATCCTTTAAGCCTTATTAATATTACCAATACCTTGGGGATTGATGGTACTATTGTTGGGTTTATATTAGTGCTACACTATATTTACTCTTGTTAGTGAGATGTAACTCACTCCCAGAAACCTCTATGGAGTCGAAGGTTGGAAGGATCAGTAGCTTGATGGCGAAGTCCACAATTAACTAGTATACAAGTGCCACCTCCATTAATGGCAACATCATGAATAGAGGTTCGATCTCTACGAATTATAGAGCAGTGTCTGTAAAAATAGATATATTTACGAATGCGGACGATAACTTGGATGCAACCTAATTCAGGTGACAATAATCACACTCGGCAATTATTCTTTACGTTTATAAGGAAATTCAGTTTTTTAAAAAAAATAGAAAAGTCGTAAAAGTTAGAAAAAAAAACGTTAACACATTTTAAAAGAAGATTATTTATAAAGAGTTTTATAAAAGAAAATTCGAATAAACATACCCTTAGAACCGCTGCTGTTAGTTAAAGTAACAGCATTAATCTTTGGAACACACTGTGGAAAGCAAAAGAGTAAGGAATCCATTAAATCGGATGCAGAAAAGAAAATTCCTCAAATTCTTGGATTCAACTTGGATTCAGGGCCTTGTGGTGATCAGTACAATATATGTTAACGACTCACGTCTTGAATATAAAGTAAATCCATTTCCAAGGAACATCTCAAATAAAAGTAGGCGAAAACAAAGGAAACATCAAAAAGACGAAATATAAACAGATATGAAACACCAAACAGGAAAACACGGAAACAACAGACGAGGTATCCGAAGAACACAAATTTAATCCTAAATATGAAAAGTGGGAGAAATTAAAATATAAATTATCAAAATCAAATTTGAAACAAAAGAAAAGGAAATTAATTTTAAATTATAATTCCAGGGAACATTTCGAAGGTGAATTCAAATCTGGGCCCTAGTAATTTATATACAATAATATTCGTTTTTTTATGGAACGTCAATTTAAATGTAGGTTATTTTATTGTACTTCTATTACTATTTTCATTTGGTATTTTTATTCAACTAAAAATCGCTTTCACGTTAATAATAGAGAAAAAAAATTAGGTTAAGTTAGTAGGTAAGTGTAATTAGGTGTATAAGAAAAAAAAAAATGTTTTCCAGACTAAATTTTTTTTGTTTCAATTAATAGCTAATAAAGCTATAATTAAGTAGAAAAGGAATAAGTCCGAAAGGCAATAATCTATGTCACCTAATGTTCGCCTCAGAGTGTCCACTTGAGACCAGTAAGCTAACATTTAATACAAATAAGCAAGACTTTAAGCATTTTTTTCTAGCAAGTAAATTAAAAAAGCAAGAGAAAGAATAAAATAATAAATGCATTATACATTAAAAAAAAAATCGCTTTCGTTTTGCTGCCATTCCTTCGCTATGGTACAAATTCCATTTTAATTTTTCACGTGTGTATAAATTGGTATTATTTTTCTTAAGAAGTAAACATACTACGGCAACACTACAAACGAACATTTGCTGCATACCCTCTCCCAAACAGCTGATAGAAGCCCAGAGTAAAACTAGTTTTACTCGGAATTATGCGTCACAGTTACTTGGAACATAGGTTGCATGATATAGTAGTGGGGATTCTGAGAAATGTTATCGCTTCTCGGCCTTATGGCTAAGATCAAAGTGTAGTATCTGTTCTTATCAGCTTAACATCTGATAGATCCCCCATCGGGGGACAACAAATGTTAAACTGATTTTTGGAAATAGACGGAGTGCTAGGAGCTTGCTCCACCTCTGTCACGGGTTGGCCCGGTATTGCAGTACCACCGGGATCGGCCCAATAATATTTGAATCTATTTATTAACAAACAATTGATAAATTCAACTTAGTGGGATACCCAAATATACCATGCATAGGAGGCAGTCGGATGTCTACGGATGAATTACAGAATTCAGGATATGTCTAGTTACACACTCTTTAGTTACCTACGCTTTAGGAAGCATGGAGCGACTGTATTATAACAAGTACATTCTGTGAGTACACTAACTAAACTTACGTGTAGCGGTGTATATTGCAGCTCGACTAGAATTTGGCGGTCTCACGTGGCATTAATGCTCATTCGCTTAGTGGTGTAAAAATAAACTTACGAACTAACTTAAAAAATTAAAGCAACGGCCGGTTAGGAGGGGCTTGTGGGATTATCTTAACCCTAGACCGGTAAGCCGGTATTTACTACAACACCAGACGTTTTTTAAATCTGCCACCGTTCGGAATCGGATCTCGAGCCCGAGTTGGAGAATGTCGCTGAGAGTTCTGACGACTCAATGGACGGCAGTGACTCGCGTACCCCCACCCCAAACTCATCTAGGACACCAAAGCGGAAAACACCACTCCCAACAATAAGCTACGAAGGAGGCCCCTCCAATAAGCGTGTCGCCACCGGCTGCCCGCCAACACCACCCCCATCATCTTCATCACCTATCCCCAAAAAGTTGTCGAACCCCGCGATAACACAAAATTACAAAATCGTTCCTCCGCAGGAGCCTTGCCCTCCGAGACCAACTCCGGAGGTTAATCCAAAACCAAAGGCCACCTGCGTTCCCAACACTATCCAGCCAGAGGGCGGGGTCCGCCCATCTGTTTCCAAGAAGAAGCAGCAACCCGGGGTCTTTGCACGAGACCTCAATTTAAAAAATTTCGTCGGCGACATGAACCGACTAGGGATTTCCAACTTCAAGGCTTCAAAACAAAATCATGACCTACGATAAGGAAACCTACCGTAAGGTTAACGACAACAAAATACAGCAAGCTGAACATATGGCAGCTTCACCTTGCCCCAGGGACCGACATAGATTCCATAATACGAACAAAGTCGCTTCAAGTCTTGCATCAGCAAGTTGTCTTCGAGGTATTTCATAACAGAGAAATGCCTCAATGCAGACGTTGCCAACGTTTGGGCATGTGTCCCGAAACTGCAACATGAGTCGCTGTTGCGTTCGTTGCGGAAAATCCCACGATATTGGCAAGTGCGAATTACCGCTAGCAAAATACGATCCCGCAATAAATGTGCAGGATGAAATAACACTGCCAACTTGCTGCAACTGCGGCAACAAACGGCATCCGGCTAGCTACAGAAATTGTCCTAAATATAAGGAAATTATACAAAGATCCAAGGAGACTCGAGCTTAGCAAACAGCCAAGTCAGGCTTCGGAAGACAGGCCACACAAAGCCTCATCCAAAATGGATTTACATTTGCCGACATGCTTAGGGGACAGCAGGCAAAGAATATAAAAACTCTCCCAACTCTTCCTCTTCCCCCTCAAAAACATATTCAAGTCCCTAAGCGAGCCCCGGTAAAGGCCAACACGACGCCTCAAATTCAAGCGGTGGTGCAAAAGCCTCCGAGGGGGCAATCTTCAATGCTCGAGAAACTACATAGTTTCTCCCGCTTAATTGAGGATATCCGACCCCGATATGAGAAACTATCAACCGAGGCAGAGAGGGAGGCCCTCCTTTTCACTGCATATGCAAGACATACCCTCCACAATGGATTCCAAAATTAAAGTTATCCTCTTAAATGTCAACTCCCTTGTTTCGCATTCCAAGCGTATGATAGTCTCTGACTTCATAAAGGAAAGCCGGGCGGACGTGGTACTTGTAATCGAAACTAGGTTGCATCCATGTCACCGTCCCGTATTCCCAAACTTCTCCATGATTCGAAGAGATCGAACCCTCACTGGCGGTCTCACCATCAACGGAGGTGGAAACTTGTATACTGGTTAAAAGCGGACTTCGCCATGAAGCTATTGACCTCCCACACCTAGAGTCCATAGAGGTATCTGGAGTTGAACTGCATCTGGCTAGTAATGGTAGAGTGAATATATACTCTGTATACCACTCGCATAAAACCAATAATGGCCCCATTAACCCCGAAGATATCGGCAAACTAATAAGGACCTCGGGGCATACACCCTTCATCATAGGCGGCGATTTTAATTCCAGACATCCCCACTGGAACAACTCTGTCTCTTGCCCAAATGGCACAAAACTGTACCAATGGTACACCGCAAACATGTATGCCCTCAACTGCGAAATAGTCGCACCTACGGTTGGTACTCGAGGTAACTCAATTCTGGACATATTTATTGTGTCCCAAGACTTACTCCCACAAATCACTCCTCCTCAAGTTTCAGCGGGTGTATCTGACCACAACGCTGTGACCACATTCATTCGCGGCTATCGAACATCCTGGGCTCATATCAGATACATACCCGATTATGGGCGGACAAATTGGGACAACTTTAACATTACATTGAACGATAAACTCCACGAACTCTCTCTTCCCACTGACGGGAGCCTTACGACGGTTGAGATAAACAACGCTGCAAAACGACTTCACCAGATTCTAGTTGAAACTTCAGAGACTCATGTCCCGAAGTACAAACTTGAAAAGACTTATCAGATTCTCCATGACGACATCATTCTTCGTCTCATCCGGGAGCGTAAAAAGCTCTGCAGAATGAGATATCGTCACCGCCTTACGCAAATGGAGCCATTATTGCGATCCATTATTCACAATATTGGTACACTGATAAAACAGAGAATCCAAAACAATCGTACCCGACAATTGGAAGACAAGCTGAAGGGTATTCAGATGGACCAGAACGTTTATAAAAATGTTAAAAAGATATGTTGCACTTCCCTCATCACTGGGCCAATTATGCACAATCGTGTTGTTGTCAATAACGACACCAATAAAGCAAATATCATCGGAGAGACCTTCGAAAACAATCACAAACTTACTCTCCAAGATGGCAACCCGGATACTAATGCGATCATTAGTTCAGGGGGCCACAGTAAGTTGGACGACTTCAACGAGCCAATTGTTGTCTTTAATCCAACTAACAGTGCATACTTCGATGACACACGTGGTAATGGTCACGGTTTCATCACACCAAATACCCTACAGAGCCTGGTTAAATCTCGAAACCCTAAGAAGTCAACCGGTATCGACAACATGTCATACCACTCGTTGCGAAGGCTTTCTGCCTTATTCTTTATAAAGCTCTCCATTCTGTTCAACCATGCTTACAACATGGGGTACTTTCCCCAAGCTTGGAGGCACGCTATTATTTGTCCAATAGCAAATGTTGGGAAACCAACGTATCACCCCTCAAGCTTTCGCCCTATCTCGCTTCTCACTTGCATCAGCAAAATATATGAAAAATTCATATACGAGAAACTAAATAATTTTATCAGTGCCAGGCACCTAATACCTGATTTCCAATTTGGATTTCGAAGAGCGCACAACACCACTATGGCTCTCAACATATTTCAAAACCGCGTCTGCGTGCGGCTCTTTAATAAGGAACCCACTGTTGCGGTGAGTCTAGACATTGAAAAAGCTTTTGACACGACTTGGATCGAAGGTCTCGCTTTTAAACTATTGAATACTGGCCTCAGTAGAACGCTATGTAGTATCATCTACCAGTTCGTTCGAAACAGAACCTTCCAAGTTAGAGTGAATGGAAAGCTTTCCCGAACCTTTCACGCCGCTGCAGGTGTACCACAGGGCTCCATTCTAGGCCCCATCTTATTTAATATTTACACCTCCGATATTCCTCGCCCTGTGGACGGGAGAGTAAACCAGATATGCTATGCGGATGACGTCCTGGTGTACACGTCATACAAAGGTGTTGTGTTCTTGGTTTCAGGAAGCGTGTTTCTTAGTCCTTAAAAGGACTAAGTGATCTCTTAAAATTGCTTCTGAAAACCTGTCCAACAACAAGGTTCGTTGCAGTGCTTCCTCTGAGTTCAAAGGGGAGAGCAACGTCCTTGGATTTGACCTTCGTCCTTAGTCTTCACTTGGTCTTCCGTAGGGGCCAGGTGATGCTTAGCTATTCGTCGTCCATAAAATGAAAACGCGTCTTGTTTCTTTTTGGAATGGGTTTTATTTATTTCCTCGAAGATTAACCTGGGGTACTTCCTCCAGGGACAAAAGACGAATTTAGACTACTGCCCGGAGATCACTAAACTATTCCTTTATAAAGGAAAAGGAATCGAAAATTGTATCCCAAAGATAAACATTTTCGTGCAACAATCTCGATTTTCAATACATTTCATGCGATGGTCAATGTTTGTTTTAGATAAGATTCAGTTTTCTGAATCTTCATCAATCTATTTGCATATGAGGATTTGAAATGGTATTTGGGTTTTGTTTGCTTGTGGCAAATTCGAACATCTGGTGTGATTTGCCATGGATTTGGTTTGTTTAATTTTCTAGGGAAATTACTAGATTGAAATGTATTTCTGGATTTTGAATTGAGATTATGCCGTGGGGCAAATGCAAAGCTATAAACGAATATTTGATTCGTTTATTGCGAATTTTGATTTTAGTTTTGGTTTTTTGATTAAATTATGCCGTGGGGGCAAATGCAAAGCGATAAACGAATATTTTGATTCGTTTATTGCGAATTTTGGATTTAGTTTTGGTTTTTCAGGATTTTGATAGGATTTAATGTTTTGGTGTAGGATTTCTGGGATTAGGATGTATGGATGGGGAAAAAGGTGGTAGGGCTTTTTAGAGCACTACAAACGCCCTAATCTCGCAACAAATCGACACAACCGTCACTTGGACGAACTGTATCAGTATTACAGTCGATGCAAAATTCGACTTAATCCATCCAAAGCAGTAGCTATAATTCTGAGTAGTAAACACTCCTAACCTGCTTCTCGATATTCACAGCATATTCGAATAAAAATGGGAGATACTACGTTTAGACCACAGGACAGGATGAAATATCTTGGGGTCACTTATACCCCAAAAATGAATTTCATCAAACATGTGACCCACATTCTCCAAAGGGGCCTCGGTCGGTCTAAGCAACTGCACAACATCTTGAAGTGGAAAAACAAAGTTGACACCAAAGTTAAGCTTCTCTGCTATAAGCAGCTAATCCGATCTGGAATATCGTACGCCTTTCCCATATGGTCCTGCATATCTTCGGCTCAAATGGAAAGACTTCGAGTTTTCGAAAGGAAACTCCTCAGAAGATGCACCAATTACACTAGAAGGCCTGACGGTCGTCATTACCCCAACTCTCACCTATACGAAGGCGCCTCCATTACCCCTATCGACGAGTACTTGCTTCAACTAGCATATAAGTACCTCGAAAACACTCAGAACAGTGAGAACCTACTTGTACGGGACTCTTGCGTTCTTGACCCTTCTCTCTCTCGACCTCTTCGGATCAAACCCCCACAATTTCTTCTTCAGTACAAAACTGAAGAAAGCACCCTTCCCAACAACATTCCCCTCTATAATACAGGATTCCTTGATCCATCCCATAGGGTCCACTATTATCAAACCACACACACGAACGCACAGTACAAGACGGCACAAACACAAACATACACACCGACCAAAGCGCAGATTATCAGACGCCAAAGACGTGATCTGCGTTTACTACCGCACCCAAGACCTGCCTGTCTTGTATGATTTCTTTCCCACCATCCCTCTATAAAAGTAGTTAGAGAACACCTGGACTAACACTGTCCACACTATCACTGGATACCCCCTTTTTTCTTTTCTTTTCAGATATCGCGAGACCGAGCCCAACATTCTCACGGATGTGGGTAATTCTGTTTATCGTAAGATGACCAGAAGTCAGAGACAAGGTGAAGGACACATCTGTCCTTGTCTCGCTAAAGTCGTCCCTCTCGGCACCCATTTTTTTTATTTAAATAAATGTGGTTCTACTTTCACTAGTCGACAGATGAACAGTAACGCAATTTTGTTGTTTGAGTCATCATTTTCTTTTCAGCATCAACGTTGGATAATCGATTGTTGTTGGATCACCATCTGATCTTCTCTCAGGACGCATAGGTAAAAGAGCCTAGGCGCAAATTAAAAAACTCACGTCATGGGTTTATGTGGCAATATAAATTACTAGGGTCCAAATTTTAATTCACCTACAAACTATTCCCTGAAATTTAGAACAATGATGTATAATCTAAAATTAATTTCTTTTTCTTTTGTTTCAAATAATTTCTCCAACTTTTCATATTCAGTTTTAAATGTGAATTTTTCGGATTCCACTTCCCTTGTTTCTGTGTTTTCCCATTTGGTGTCTCCTGGTTCTTGTCTACTTATCGTTCATGTCTTTTTGATGTTGTTTTTTGCCCTACTTTTATTTAGTGTGGTACTTGGAAATTGATTTAGGTTAATTTTAAGACGTGAGCCGTAAACATACACGAGAGTGGCTTTTAAAGTTTCCGATCTCAACGTGAAGATAGCAGCACTCGTTAATAAAGCAAGTGAATGTAGTTGTGCGTCTTTTGACAGTTCCTCACCAAAATTTCAGCCACTTTGGACGCGTAGTTTTTATTTGACAGGGTTTTGAGAGAGTCGATGTGAGTGGCGAAAATCCACGAATTACGGTTTGAACCGTTTGACCATACGCTCACTCATCAGATCTGGCACCAAGCGACTTTTTTTGTTTTCTGATGTAAAAATTTGGCTCGGAGGACAGAGATTTTCGTCAAATGAGGAGACATTCACTTTCGTAAACAGTTATTTTGCAGAGGAAAACGCCGAGTACTGTTTGGGCGGCTTAGGGAGATGGGAGCATCGTTGGGAGAAGTGTGTAGAGTTACAAGGAGACTATGTAAATAAAAAAATAAAATTAAATTTAACGAAAAAATGTCTTGTATCTTTGTTAGGTTAGAAACTTTTCAGGCCACCCTCGTATTGTACTCATCACCACAAGCCCTTGAATCTAAGTTGTAGTTTTCAACATGGTGCCAAAACAACAGCCTCGAACTAAATATCCTCAAATGTCACTCAATCACCTTCTCCCATGAATTCTCCCCTTTCCCGCCGCGTCCATAGTCTTTATTCAGTCACCCGTACAATTGATTCGTGACCTAGGCATCCTATGTGATATGGAGATCAATTTCATATCAGATATTCACGGCATAATCCTCAGTCTGCCCTTAATTTTGTGAAACGCTGGTCGAAAGAATTCTCGAATCCCTACGTTACCAAATCTCTCTACATAGCCGTTGTCCGTCCTCCTCTTGAATATGCTAGTCACGTCTGGTCTCCTTAGTATTTGTCCCACATTCGCAGGATTGAAACATTCCAAAGTCGTTTCTTGTGTTTTGTCGAAAATCCTTCGATTCTTCCCCCATACACACGCCGTCAGCACCTACCCCGTAATTAATCTTAACCCACTTGAATTGCACAGAATTCATGCCGACATCGTTTTCTCGCAAGTTCAATCAATCGCCCAAGCCTGCTTTCCTCCATTATATTTTACACTCACCGCCAAAATCTGCTGAATCCTCGTCTCTTCTACTTGCCCACCCGACCCACTTTTTACACTTCTAATGAACCCATTTCGCGAATGTTATGGTCGGTAAACTCTTACCCCACCTCTTTTGACTATATCCTGTTGTTATAATTTAGCTCCTTACTTACCCATCCTGACTCATCAGCTCACCTCTTATTGATCCACAACCCATTCTCATACTCCCACTCACATCCACGCTTCTGGCCTATCCGCACCCGATCCTGTTCTTCCTCTCATACCTCCACCCTTGTTACTTTACAACTCTCCAGCTTTAAGTTAATTTTAACCCCAACCCGGTAAACATATGTTTGTCAACTGAATTCGGCAAGCTGGGATTACTCCACTTGCACTTTTAATCTTTTTTATTCAAGCATTCGTGAGCGACTGGAGCTACAAATGTGTCTCTCTACTCTTTAATCAGAGTCCCGTGTCCCCCACTGCCGCGTGTACGAATTCGATTTCTAAACTCAAGTACACTCAACTGATGTGGAATTGTTATGTTATCGCTATGGTATACGGCTCTGATAGATTATCTTATTCGATTTTCGTTCGGTGTTCTTCACTATTTACTTGTGTATTGTGTGTATATCTGTTAGAAACGCCATACTACTCCCTCCTCAGTAACTTTGTTACGATCAACTTCGTGTGCGAACGACGGGGCGAGCGAGAGAGCAGGCGAGTGTGCCGGTGCTCTATGCGGAAGTCGTGAACGTGTCTTTAAGTTCTGTTTACTTTTTTATTTTTTTCGATGCGCCAACGGATGTGGAATCTTCATAGATACTAGCTGCCCGTGCTACTAGCAAGCACGATTCGTGTATTACTTCGCCTGGGAGATTGGGTCTTCCTTCGTTGAAGCGTCTACAGTGGAACACCACATGATCCGTATGTTCCTCTTGTTTTGGACACGCTGGACACAACGGTGAGATGCTGTGTCCAAAACGGTGCAGATATTTGCGATATCCACCATGGCCGGTCAGGAACTGGGTAAGATGATAGTTGAAGGCACCGTGGTCTCTCTTCATCCAGGTGGCGATAGATGGGATTAATTTGAGCGTCCATCTGCCTTTCGTAGTGTTGTCCCACCGAGTTTGCCATATGGTTAATGAGGTTACTTTCTCTTCCTCCTGGATTATCCTTGACTGCTGTTGTTTCCAATTGCCTTGACATTCTCCTGTTGTAGATTATTAACATCTCGTCCGCAAGGATATCGCTTGGAACCATTTCGGCTACGACAAAAGCACCTTCGTCCGAGATGGGTCGGAAACCGCTGATGATTCTTAAGGCACAGAATCTATAGACTGACGCCAGGTTTCTCCTCGCTTCCTTAGTCGCACCGAGGTCATTACTCTAGACATCAAGATTCTTCGTGGATATCCAGGTCCTCCGATGTTTGGTAGTATTCGAGCAAGTGCTTGCAGCATTGACGCTTTTTTGCTAGAATACTTGACATGCTCTTTGAATTGTAGCCTGTTGTCGATCATAACTCCTAGATATTTTATTGCGTCTTTCGATCTAATAATTTGATCTCCGACCCTTATATTCATGTATTCCACCTTTCTTCGGCTAGTTATTAAAACCGCCTCTGTTTTGTGGTCTGCTAGCTCGAGACCAGCGGATACCAGCCATTCTTTGACTTTCACCACTGCCTCGTGAGTAACTGCCTCTATCTCGTGAATATGTTTTGCCACTGTCACAAGGGCAATGTCGTCCGCAAATCCCATCATCTGGACTTGTTGTGGCAACACCAATCGCAAAACGCCATCGTACATAATGTTCCATAAGAGGGGTCCCAGAACTGATCCTAGTGGAACTCCTGCTGAGACGTTGAGGTATTTTACACCATCGGCTGTTGCATACCTCAGCTTCCTGTTAGTGAGGTAGCTAGAAATTATTCTCTGGAGGTAGTGTGGAATGCCCATTCTGTGAAGCGCTCTATTTATGAATGGCATTTTGCCGAGTTAAAGGCATTCTTTATGTCCAGTGTTACCACTGCACAGTATTCCCATGTGCCCCACCGCCATCTCTCTCCACTTATTGCTTCAGTCGCGATGTCAACTACTCTCTTTATGGCGTCGACGGTGGAGCGCGATTTTCTAAACCCGTATTGTTGGTTCGATAGGGCTGCTTTTCCTGCTGCTACGGTTATCAGTCTTTCGTATATCACTCTTTCCAATATCTTTCCCATAGTGTCTAGACGGCATATAGGGCGATATGATAAGGGCTCTCCATGTGGTTTTTTACTTTTTGGTAGGAGCACCAAATGTTGCAGTTTCCAAGTTTCTGGAAAGACACCTTCCTCTAGACATGCTTGCATGGTGGTTATAAACATGTCCGGTCGACTTCCAGCTGCCGCTTTCACCGCTTTGTTGGGAATTCCGTCAGGACCCGGCGCTTTGCCGTCCTGTATCCTCTTGCATGCTGACACTAGCTCGTCTGCCGTGACTCTCGGGATGTCCTCTACTACTGTCTCGTTTATTAAGTCGTAATGTGGGGATGTGCCTTGTGGGAATAGTTGGTTTACTATTGACCTCAGCATTTTTGGACATGATATCTGCGGGGACCTGGAACTGTTCAGCTTACTCATTACCACCTTGTACGCCGTACTCCATGGATTTATATCGGCTCCTTCGCATAGGCGTTTGAAGGACCTCGTTTTGCTGTCCTTGATCGCCTTTTGTAGATTGCGCCGTGCTAACCGGAACTCGTCCAAGTGCTGTTGGAAGTTGGCTGTCCTCCTAGACCGCTGCACTTTGCGTCGGGCTTGTAGACAGCGAGTCCTGAGTGGCTTTATTTCCTCATTCCACCAATAACAAGGTGTAATAAATTCTCCGTTAGATCGCCTGGGCATAGCTGCATCGCACGCTGTCGTGACAGCACGGATGAGTTGGTGTGACTGGGCTTCGGCTTTTTCAGCATTGGTTACATCGTTGGTACTCAATATTAATTCAAAGGAGTCCTTGTCAAAAAATGTGTCTTTCCATTTCGGACCACCTACTTGGAGACTCCTTCTACGTTTATTTTGTTGTATATTGACTATAATGGCCTGATGGCCACTGTGCGTGTATTTCTCGCTGACCCGCCATTTTAACTTACGTAGGAGGGAGTTGCTCGCAAAAGTGATGTCGATGAACGATCCTCTTCTTCCGTTACGGTATGTATTTACCCGCCCGTTGTTTGCAATGCCGATGTCCAGAGATGCAAAGGTTTCCAACAAAATACGGCCTCTAGTGTTTGTTGATTCCACTGCCCATGCGTTGAAGTCGCCGGCTATAATCACTTTAGGCCTTCCTTGGGCATCTGCCACCAAATTGTCCAACATGGCCTGGTATTGGCTAAGGGACCAACTCGGCCTGGCATAACAGCTGTAAAAATGTATGCTATTAATTTTAGCCCTGACAAAGCCCTCGGTTTGTTTGTAGACGTCTTGAAATGCATGTCTTCCACCTAACCATATAGCTGCGATCTTTGTTTTGTCGCTCACCCATATGTTGTTGCTGAGAGCCTTGTACGGTTCGCTGATGAGTATGACGTCAGCTCGTTCCTCCCTAGCTGTTTGTTTCAGGATGTCCTGAGCTGCCTCACAGTGATTGAGATTAATTTGGATAATCTTCATATCTGTTTCCCTGTGATTGCTCTACTAAATACAATGCATTTACTGCTGCCGGCTATATGCTTCGCCTCGTCTGGGTGATCGTTTTTACAGAACATGCATAGGGGATCCTGTAGCGATTCTAACAGATATACACAATTCACAAGCAAAAAATAGTGAAGAACACCGAACGAAAAATCGAATAAGAAAAATACATCAGAACCGTATACCAAGCGATAAATAAAAAATAATTCACATCAGTGGAATATAGTCGAGTTTGGAAATCAAATTCTAAACACGGTCAGTAGCCTGATGTGTAACGCTTAGGTAAAATTTTTTTCGTGATTCGAGCTGTCATAGCGTCAGTTCGAATCACACGATCTTCTTCACTATTATTTCAAACGCAGTAATCCCTCCTACAGTCTCTTGCCATGTGACCCTCAGTTCCACATCTTCTGCATAGCTTGGACGAGAAACTAAATAACTTTGTCAGTGCCAGGCACCTAATACCTGATTTCCAATTTGGATTTCGAAGAGCGCACAGCACTACTATGGCTCTCAACATATTTCAAAACCACGT
Organism: Microdon myrmicae; assembly: GCA_963931805.1. Taxonomy (NCBI): domain Eukaryota; kingdom Metazoa; phylum Arthropoda; class Insecta; order Diptera; family Syrphidae; genus Microdon; species Microdon myrmicae. The sequence goes on along the minus strand of OZ007498.1, from coordinate 56,460,867 downwards.
CTCCTTGCGGCTCTTTAATAAGGAACCCACTGTTGCGATGAGCCTAGACATTGAAAAAGCTTTTGACACGACTTGGATCGAAGGTCTCGCCTTTAAATTATTGAATACTGGGCTCAGTAGAATGCTATGTAGCATCATCTACCAGTTCGTTCGAAACAGAACCTTCCAAGTTAGAGTGAATGGAAAGCTCTCCCGAACTTTTCACGCCGCTGCAGGCGTACCACAGGGCTCCATTCTAGGCCCCATCTTATTCAATATTTACTCCTCTGATATTCCCGCCCTGTGGACGGGAGAGTAAACCAGATATGCTACGCGGATGACGTCCTAGTGTACACGTCATACAAAGGCCCTAATCTCGCAACAAATCGACACAACCGTCACTTGGACGAACTGTATCAGTATTACAGTCGATGGAAAATTCGACTTAATCCATCCAAAGCAGTAGCTATAATTCTGAGTAGTAAACACTCTTAACCTGCTTCTCGATATTCACAGAATATTCGAATACAAATAGGAGATACTACGTTTAGACCATAGGACAGGATGAAATATCTTGGAGTTATTTAAACCCTAAAAATGAATTTCATCAAACATTGTGGTCGGGCGATCGGGTGTTTGATGAATGATAGCGGATCAGCAGGTTGTGGTGGAGTCAGTACCCGCATAGGAAATAAAAAGAGCCGTCCGAAGGATTAAAGTGTCAAAGGCTCCGGGATGGTGTTGTGGGGGTTCTCTATATTACGCTGAGAACCAACCCACAATTACAACCACAATTTCGCCCGCTGACCGCGCACAAAGTCAACCCCAATCCCATTTGAAGGCTTATACCACCTCTTAAAGGTACCCTCCCAAAGGACGCATAACCTGACTTTATCCTTCCAAGCAGATAATGCTTAACCGAATTCAGCTTTTTCAAGCCATATGGCAACATATTTGATAAACCACATGAGATTCCCTACCGGAAATCAAAAATCTCATGCTTGGTTAGCAACGGCAAAGTGTGGGTAAGCGACGCTGTTGCTACATAGCGAAACGGCTTGGGTTATCGCGAATTCCTTTAGTTCTTTCCCACGCCGACATTGTTCCAAGCCATCGCGGCGTCCTTTGACCTGCACCTGACACGGCTATTCGCTGGGGATCAAAAAACCCAGAGTCAGGTGAAAAGTATAAGAAATATACTTTTCAACCCACCCCATTTCCCCCTCTTGGAGTGCATTTTGGTTCTGCATTCTGAGAGTAATCAAATACGTAACTGGGTCATGTGGTCACCTTATTGGTTTCGATTTCGCTGCATGCGAAAGCGAATCAACCCTGAAATCGTCATGCTCTCCGTTGCAATTTTCCCATTCTCCCTAAGTTCTGTTGACTGTTGGGTAAATTCGCATGAGTTTATTCACCTTAATGGGCGGGGAAATGGGAGAATGCGGATGAGTGTGCGATCAAGAATGGGTGATCGTGCGGGTAAAGAGAGTCCCTAAGAAAGCTGCTGAAATCAGTCGAAATCCAACCACCGCAGCGTGCGCACGGTAGTGCGCATATCCCTTTTCGGCTTTCGGGTTCCAAAACCCAAATCGGAGTTGAGTTTTAACCACTGACCCAAACAGATGGATCGAATTAAGTCTCTATGCGAGTGCAAACGACCAATTCTCTCATAAACAGTGACTGACATATGGGGTGTCCTAGTTTCTAACATGGTTGGTCTGCAGTGGAAGTATGTAATATGTACAAAAGATATAGTAAAGAAGTCGATGATTATGAGTTTATTTTATAAACAATTTTAAGAAAGAAATTGATCCTGTTAAATAATTGATATAAATATTAAGAACCACCAGCAGAGTGTACTATGTGTATGTGCTGATATCAAATATTCAAGATTCAGTTGTTGTCCACGCCAAGTGTTATTTTTGTATAGAGATTTTCTTTTACATTGTGATCGGGAATATATTGACATTTGTGTTTTAACTAATAAAAGTCCACGGCAATTCGGAGAATTTTCAAAAAAATAGATAGGAAAATAAGTAACATTAAAAAGAACATTTAAACAAAAAAAAAACAACAGCAGAGCGTTTTTATTTTTTTTTCTTCTATCGATGATTGGTTGGAACTCAGTTTTATTTATAAACTGACGTGTTGGGGATATAGTGAACCCGTACCCGTGCTGGCATCACGACTATTAAACCCTACAGTGTACCAAACGGGCTACTGAAAACGATCTTGAAGACCGAGCTAAAAATATTCAGTACAGTGTACATCAGGTGCCTAAGAGAAGGAGTTTTCCTTAACGAAGGAAGAGGGTCTTGATATCAAAGGGTAATAAAACACTCCATCAATCAACATCACATCGTCTCATCTGCTTATTGAGCACAGCTGAGAGGGGGTTGAAGACTGTTATCCTTTCTCGAGTGAAATAGTATACGAAGCAGAGAGGAGGACTTTCACATAACACATGCAGTATGACTTCAGACGGAATAGGAATACAATGGGTGCAGTTAGCCAAGTGTGCAGTATCGCCGATTGTTCGCTAGCGGTATTCAGATACCACAGTTGTCATGCTGGAGGTCAAGAACGCATTAATACATAATGAATGTGCTACATTAACTGGGAGTTTTTTATTTTTATTTTTATTTTTTTATTAGATTTCTCTCGGGAGAGGCAAACCTATAGCGCCGAGTGGCCACCCCGAGATGACACCAAATAACTGTTGCAGTTCTTTTTGAACAGTTGCAGGTTGTAACGCTCCGGGAACACTCGCGTGGGAACGGAGTTCCACAGCTTCCCTGCTCTGTAACGGAACGAGGTCTGATGCAGAGACGTTCGCGCCATCGGGAGATGAACCACAAATGGGTGCTATCCATCGGATTGTCTTGTGGAGCGCATATAAGCCGAATTGCGTGGAACAATACCACGGATCTCCGAAGAACAGTACCCGTGATAATATCTGTAAAACAGACAGAGGTCGCCTGCGCGCCTTCGATGTGATAGTGGTTGTAGTCCCGACGTCAGCGCCGAGTCCCCAATCAGGCGGAACGCTCGTCTTTATATGCTCTCAAGTAGGTCGAGGGTATGTTTAGGAGCCGAGCTCCAAACATGAGAGCAATATTCGAGCGCGGGTTTAATTTGGAATTTATATAGGAGAAGAAGTTGGGCCGGAGTAAAATATTTCTTGGCTCTAAAAAGATAGCTCAGTTTTCCTGATGCTGACCTGGCGATGCTCGACACGTGTTTATGCCATGATACATTCCCACAGACCGTGACGCCGAGCAATTTTAAGCTTCCATCAGATTCGAGGGCCCGGCCATTCATCATCAGCTGTGGAACTGATGATCCACTTTTCTTTGTGAATGTTGTATATTGTATATTGTGTCTTGAAGTCGGCGAAATTGGCCCTTCCCCACTTTAGGACCCTATCTAGATCCTGATTCAAAGCGTCAATCCGTCTACATCTCAGCTGATGCGACGTAGAAGTACCAATCAGCCAAACACTCGAAAAGGAGGAAACAAGCATACTATCATCCGCAAAACTGCACACTTTGTTATCCGTTGTCTCCAACAAATCATTTATGTGAAGCAAGAACAAGGTTGGAGCCAAAATAGAACCTTGGGGCACCCCAGAATTAACAGGATACAGATCCGAACACTCGCCGTCCACAACAACCCGGATCGATCGATTCTCAAGGAACCTCTTCATCCACTCGCAAAGCTGTTGGGAAAGTCCATATGAACGGAGTTTGTTAAGCAATGCCCGTGCCAGACGCGGTCAAAAGCCTTGGAGATATCCAATGCGACCGCCATTGACTCATCATGCCGTTCAATCGCAGATGTCCATATATCGGCTATAAGGCTCCAAAGGTCTCCTGTGGACCGCCTGCCACGGAATCTGTATTGACGATCTTTCAGAAGTCCGTTGCATTCCAAATGTTTAGTTAACTTTTCCATCAACTTAGTCGTCTGGGCCGGTTGCCTTCTTACAATCCAGTTCACGTAGTATGCGTTGAATAGTGCGCGGACGAAATCTCCCATCCCGCATGGAAGACCGTACCGGCGCGATCACAGGTGGCTCCAAAAGGCCGGGATCGAGGTTTCAATTAGCGGAAAATAATTTTGCGAACACATTAGCTTTATCCCTTGAATTCGTGACTAACGTCCCGCTGTCTGTCACCAACGGAGGGAAAGAGGAGGTTGTGAAGTTACCGCTGACAGCTCTTGCCATTGAACAGAAGGATCGCGAACCAGTTGGGTGCCGAAGGAGCTCATCGATCACCCTGTTGTTGTGAGCTTTCTTCGCGATATCAATCGCCTGGTTGCACTCATTTCTGATTCTAATAAAATTCGTTCTGTTAACATCGGTGGGATTGGAGCGCCATTGCTTAAAGGCACTATTTTTTGCCGCTGTAATCTGCTCTCATTGTTTATCAAACCAAGGTTTATCAGACGAACTTCGTTTGATGGAATGTGGAATATACATCTCCATCCCCAGAAGAATAATCTCTGATACCGACTCCGCACAAGCGTTAACATCGGAGTCTCCGAAGCACACCTCCGACCATGGAAAGGATGCGAAGAAATCTCGCAAATCGTCCCAGTTAGCAGCCCCATACTTCCATACATGGCGAAGCTGCCTAGGCCGGTTATTCGCTTGGTATGCAAGTGCTTGCGCGACAGATACCAAGCAGTGATCAGAGTTTCCTAGTAGCGCAGGAACCTCTACAGTATAAATACTCGGTTCGGATGTCAAAAACAGATCCAGGGTGTTCGCGTAATCGCCTCGGGCATCCGGCACTCGCGTCGGCTCCCCCACGAGTTGAGTCAAGTTGTGGCTTACAGCAAACATCTCCGCCAGCCTCCCAGCCTCGTCGGTTCTGTTAGAATGTAACAACCAGCCGAAATTGTGCACATTAAAATCGCCAAGGACAACAATTTCAGAAACTGGGTGGTTGATCTGTATCTAGCCAACGGGATGTGGTAGATGTTCGAAAAATGTCGCCGGTCGATCGTCATTCGGGGAGCGGTAAAGACAACAAAGAAATTTAACGGAATTCCTCAGCACGACCATCAGCCATATGATGCCCATATTATTGGGTTCCAACGCCTCCATCCTCTGGCAAGCCAGATCGGACCGCGCGAAGACGAATGTAAGCCGTGTCCTGAGCAAGGAAGATATGTCGAATCAGTTGACGAATCGACCTGGGTCGAGTACCAGGATACCTAAAGACCGCGGTCTCTTATTTCCCAGATAGGGTGTTGGTATCTGAAATAGACGGTAACCCAGAGAAACAAAACGTAAAGATAGGATTGCCACATGGTCAGTCCTCAGATCACTCATGTGGACCTGATATACGGTGCAAAGAAACTCACGTAAAAAGAGGAATACCACAGCGTTCAGTTCTCGGACCAGTTTTGTGGAACGTGATGTAGGTCGGCGAACTAAACTTAAATAAACTGCCAGGAGGAGGACTCTATGCTGTGCCGACGATTGTCAAAAAAGCCAAAAAAAACCTGCTTCAAGAAACCTGTGAGAAATGGAATGAGGCGATAAATAGCCGATTGGCTCACAGATGCTCGATTGGAACTATCAGAGAGCAAAACAGAAGCGGTACCGATGGCTAGCTACAAAAAGGTAGAATAAATTAGTCTACGTGTTGGTAGACACACAATCGAATCCTAGCTCACCATAAAATATCGACGGGTAATATTGGACCACCGCATACATTTTAAACACCACCTACGCTACATAGCGAAGAATCTAACGACGGCACCTAAAGTCCTATGGAGAATGATGCCAAATGTGGGCGAGCCTACTAGCTTCTGTGAGTAGATCAATTCTCCTATATGCTCTCGCGGATGGGCTATTTCCAGTTAATATACCAAGCTCATGGAAGCATGGAGATCTGTAGGACCTATTGAACGGTGTCCATTGAAGCAGATGCGATAATTGCGAATCGTGCGCCTCTAGAAATAGATGCAAGACAAGCAGTGGATATATAACCTATGCCAACTGAATGCATGGGACTCCACCTGACACATGGGCGGGCATAGGCATTTGGGCATTTGTATCTCGAGCCTTGCTTGCGGAATATTGGTTTTACCGATTTTTCACGTAGCTTCACAAAAAAAAGACATCACCAAATCTTGAAATTACACAGCCTGGGAAGTTATCGCGCGATAAAACCAAAATTGGTTGTTGTCTGTGGTATGTGGTTTATGTCGGCGTCTTGTTGGAATCATACATCGCTCAGATTCTATTTGTGACAAAAACAGTCTGTGAGCGTACGACCATAGTGCTGAGATTTGACAGTAATAGTCATTTCTTTTTTACTCTCGTGCGGATGATTGACATCACTAGATCACAACGCTCAGCAAACATTCACTTGCTGCGGATTCAATGGCTTTTTTGAAGATTAGTAGAGACGAAGGGTGGTTGGATGGACGTGCCCTGAAGCGGCTAGTTGATAAAGGAGTGTGATGATGTGCACGTACATCATCAGGAAGCCTTTGCAACTTGACGAAATACAAAATGGTTGATGTTCGTCAAGTTCAAACAATTGCATTGTCGCCGGTGGGCGCATCGGATGTACACTAATGTAGAACATTAGATATCCAACACTTCCCCTCGATGAGCGCACCAGTACGAAAAATTTACATCAGGTTTAAGAGGTCGAGACACCTCTCGTGCTTCGGTGTGGATAGGGCCTTAGAGAGAATGTCTGCAGGCATTTGTTCCCTGGGCATGTATTCGACCGAGAGTATTCCGCTGTCCAGTGCTTCACGGATGAAACGATGTCGGACGTCGATATGTTTGCTACGGGAATGGAATACGGGATTCTCAGCCAGCTTCCGAGCACCGTTGTTGTCGTTGAATAACTTCAGCTTGTCTGGAAAGCGAATCCCAGTTGACTAATCAGTCTTCGTAGATGTATGGCCTCTTTCGCCGCGTGGTTCTTTGTTTACGCGATTCCCATGAGACGGGTGTGCCGTTAAGAGTAAAGGCATACCCAGTGTACGATCTCCTGTCGTCCGGGGAGTTGGCCCAGTCCGCGTATCCGGTGAGACATTTCCCGCTCGTTTTATAGGATAACCCAATGTTCGCCATGCCTTTCAGGTAGCGTAAGACACGTTTGGCGGCTTTCCAGTGATGCTCGTCGAAACAGCTGTTGAATTGGCTCAATCTGTTCACGGCAAAGGCTATATCTGGTCTTGTGCATACTGCCAGGTACATAAGAGACCCAATTAACTCTCGAGACGGCAGGTTTCTGTCGGGTTCCTCCTTCCCTTTCTGTAGTATAGTGCCACTGTCCAGAGGTGTACTCACGGGCTTCTGTTCGGTCATGTTGAAACGGTGTAGGACTTCGGATATGTATTTGGTTTGAGTCATCCGCAGTTCTTCTTTGTCTCGATGAAATTCGATTCCAAGACAATGCTTTATTTCGCCGAGGTCCTTTGTGTTAAATGTTTTTCAAAGCTGCTTCGATAGTTCCTCGATCTTTGCTGTGCTTTGTGAGGAAACTAAAATGTCGTCCACGTATACGGTGACCAGTAATATGTCTTTTCCTTTTCCTTCAAAGAACATGCAAGGATCGGCAGTGGACTGCTTGAGACCGAGGCGTTTGAACTCGTAGCTCAGCTTCGTGTGCCAATGTCGTCCTGCTTGGTGAAGTCCGTATAGAGCTCTATTTAGCAAGCATACCTTATTCCCCTTTTGCAGCTGCTAACGCAATTTATTTTGCTTTAATGTTTTCTCTGCCTTTTCCAGATTGAATTAATTTCTCCAGAGCAACGTCGGTGTGTTTGGGGATCTCCATGTAAATTGTCTCGTCGAGCTCGCCGTTTAGATAGGCCGTTGCGACATCAAGGTGGCGGATGTTCATGTTGTGTTGAGCGGCTAGGGTGGCCGTAATTGGAATGGAGTTCATTCTTGCAACTGGAGCGAACGCCTGGTGGTACTCAATTATGGGTACTTGGGAGAATCCTTGTGCAACGATGCGTGCCTTTCTTCGTTCTAGCGTGCCGTCGGGATTCGATTTGTTCCGCAAGACAAAACGGCTGCCGATGACTTTGTCTTGTTTCGGCCGATCTACCAGAGTCCAAGTGTCGTTTCTGATGATGGCCTCGATTTCTTGCGCCATGGCATTTATCCACTCCTCGGAGTCTGGACCGCTTGTTGCTTCTTTTATAGGAACTTCGGCTGCTCCCGCGGTCTCCGAAGAGATGTCGCATTCTTGAAATTGTTTTCGAGGTCTTCCCCTGAGTCCGGTCCTTTCTATCCGTGGTCTTCCTGGTCGTCTTCTTGTGATGATTGTGTCAGATCTGCTGGTTGGGGTTGTTAGTTGCCCGGTTGCTTCATTTCTTGTTACTTCGAGTTGTTCATCTCTCGCCATGGTTTCGTTAGGTGTTGTATCCGGTGTGATGAATTCGACCGTGGCACTTTCAGTATCAGATTTGTTGTTTGTTGGGCGAACATCGTTTGAGGCGGGTCTCCGGTCGTTATGTTTTTCGAAGAACTTCACGTCCCTCGCAATTTCGATTCTTCGTTCGTCGGGGAGCCAAATCCTGTACGCTTTCGATTTGTCAGCGCAGCCGACGAAGACCACCTTTTTGGACCTGGGGCTGAATTTACCTTTCCTTGGTCCTCGTTCTAGCAAGTAGACAACGCATCCAAATTCACGAAAATGGCCTACGTTAGGAGCGTTTCCAGTCCACACTTCGTATGGGGTTTTTCCGTTGAGGGTGTTGGTCGGACATCTGTTTCTGATGTGGTTTGCTGTGTTGACTGCTTCTCCCCAAAATCTTGTGTCCAGATTTGCTTGTATGAGGAGGCATCTACCCATATCCACCTGGGTCCGGTTTTTTCTTTCGGCTACTCCGTTTTGCTGAGGCATGTGACTCACTGATAGCCTGTGGTGGATGCCGTTTTTCCTTAAAATGGCATCGAATTCGTTGTTGACGTACTCGGTCCCGTTGTCAGACTGTAAGCTCTTGATCTTCCTTCCAATCTGTTTTTCGGCAAACGCTTTAAAATCTCTGAAGGCGTTTAAAACCTCGCTCTTGCTTTTGATCATTTTCACTGTGCACCACCTAGAACAATTGACGATGAAACTGACGAAGTATACAGACCCGCCCAATGTTTTGATGCTCATTGGCCCGCAAGTGTCGGTGTGAACCAGGTCCAATATGCCGGTTTTTCGCGCTGACTCCTTCGGGAATGGAAGCCTCGTTGTATTCCCGAGAGCGTAAACATCGCACTTCATGTCTTGTGTGGACTGCCTGAAAAACATTCCTTGTTTCTGTGGCTCGAAGTTAAATCCTTTATATTCAAGTGACCCAGTCTCCGGCGCCAGGTTTCCAGTAGTGATACATCCGGGGTAGTTGTAGCGGCGGCTGCGTGGGTTTCTTTCAGGCTTGCTGGAACGAAGTATTGGTTGTTTTTCCTTACAGCCTCGAAGATGACCTCCCGTTTTGAGTTCGTTACTTTCGCTCTTTTATTATCGAAAGTGATTATGAATCCTCTGTCAGCGATTTTGCTCACAGACATTAGATTCGCACGCAGATCGGGGACGTGTAGAACGTTATCCACTTTTAAGTTTCGATATTTGCCTTTGTACTGGGTGATGATGTTTATGTCGCCTCGTCCGGTGATGTCGGTTGAGGCACTGTTGGCAAGGTTGAGTTTCATCGGATGAATTTCGTTGTATCCTTCGAATGCTTCGGTGTTACTCGACATGTGAGATGTGCTTCCGCTGTTCCCCTTACTGACAGTCGACTTAAAAGCCTGAAAACCGTGTTGCGCTGAGTTGGTGTAAGCTAGTACACTTGTACCGTAGTTGTACGTCTTGTTTTCTTTTCCTCGATCTCTAGAAGATCCCGGTCCTTTTCTGTTGAGAAAGCGGCACTCGGCGACCTTGTGCCGGTCTTTTCCGCGATGGTAGCATTTGTAGGAAGGCTTTTGTTGGTTTCCGGGGTGATTCATGGTCCATGGCGTTCATCCTCCGTCCTCGTGTCGCGTTGTTTGGTGGCCATCGCGCCTTCGGTTTCATGTCGTTCGTTGGTGCGCCTGGCGTCGCTTTCCTCGATTATCTTGATTCGTAGTGCCTCCGGTGAAGGTAACTCGTCTCGGGATTCTATGGCGCATCTGAAGTTCTCGAACGTCGGGGAGAGACTGTGGCGGCTCACTGGAGCGCCACAAAATAAACTTTCCATTACCACATGTTGAGCTCCCGCGTAGGGCATATCAAACCTCAAAATAGGTACTTACCTCTTCAAGTGCAACATAAAATTTCCTTAGTCGTACCTATAACAATAGTAAAACCAGTGAAACATAATGCCTGCTGACATGAAATTTCATCAGCATAAACGGACATTTACCACAAGGGCATAGTCGCAAAGGACGCACCATGTCCCTTAAAGGCAATACGGTTGCAAATAGAGCAAACAACTTTGCCCAAACCCTACCTCCTAATGTGTCTGCCACTTACCACGGAAGATATTTCCTATTTTGCGTTCTTTTCTTCATGCCCACATCGGTCGGTCACACGAACGACATGTACATGGTGGCATACGGCGATCATCACCCCAGGAAGTCGAGCTTCTTGAAATGGAAATTTACCAGCAAGAATTCGTTTGCTGAGGGTTACCGCCAATAGGTACATGATCAGCAAAAATGCAGTACGTTGTCGCTGATCATGTAAACATTAAGTGTGAAGCGACGATGTGTGCGCACCAGCCGCAATCATGCCAATAACACACTCACGGTCAGCAACAATGTTTCGTATAGTCGCTGATCGTGTAAGCGCATTTAAACCCCTTTGATAGGATGACTCGCCCCAGCTGCGAATGTGTTTATTTTTATGTAATTTCAAGTCTATGGTTCGCATGCTGGGCGACACACGCGATGAGCAGCAAAAGGGATTATCGTGTGTGTGTGTTTCACCCCTTTTTCTTGTTTGCTGGACCAAAAAGCTGAATCTTACTTAATATGGTCATCGAAGCGATGAATGGAATTTTGGTAATTCTGTCGCTTCGGTGGCGATACTCAATCGCGATACGGATTCCGTGAGGGCAGGTTGTGCCCTCACGTTAATAAATACATACATCTCTCCTGGGGCGTCGCAAGAGATAACACGAGTCTTCGGTGGATCGTCTCGACGTATACAAGTATTCAGTAAACTGCAAAGGAACAAAAGTTTAGCATTCCTTTTTTGAACATCTTGTGTAACGTTTAAGATTAAGTTCCAAAAAAAGTATAATTAATCGACATTGTTAAGTAAATACCTGTAACGTCCAAGGATAATAAGGGCAACTTGTGTGAATTAGTTTTTATTGAAATATATTTTTGTTTTCAACATTATTAGCGTAAATACTTGTTTAACGTCCAAGAATAATAAAGACACCTAGTTTGAACTCTTTTTCTATTGTAATTATATTTTGTGTTCCATATATTAAATTGGCTACTGGAGCGATGTGTGTTGTGTATCATTATTTGGACAAGTTTTGGGCTGACTTCAGTAAATTCTTGTACGCTGGCCGTAGTGAGTGCTTACGAATTGAGCGTGGACCATTCATCGACGAGACAAATACCACAAGACTATACAGGAGCATGATGCATAGCAGGTCGTCGTTGATTTTGATTTCCATTCAATTTATCGACATTCAATTTATCGACGGTGTCAAAGTAGCCACTTAAGTGTGTTCGCACGTCGCCGTGATCGCTCATTCGATGTAGCGTCAGTCTCTTCAGTAGCCTGGCTTTCCTGGCCGGACCTTTTGACTCGTACACGGAGATGAGTTTCTCCCATACTTCTCGGTAAGTTTCACACGCTTTGATGTTTTTGACTTCAGATGGTCCGATCGCTAGTACGATGTCTGCCTTAGCCTTCCTGTCTCCTGTTTTCCACTGCTCGACCACGCCTGTGCGCGTCTCCGTCGATTCAGGTTTCACGATTTCTCCAGTCACATAGTCCCATGCGTCGTTCTTTACCCTTCCGCAGTTGTTCGATGCTCGCTGTGGATGGTGCCCTTTTTTTGATAGACGAGAATTTAGCTTTCCTATGTTGTTTGTAGGTTTTCCACGCGTTTATCCAACCGTGACTCTATTTCGCAGTGCTCTGGTGAATGCCTGGGCCCATAACCTTTTGAAGAGTAGTAGAGACGAAGGGAGGATACCACGTGGTTGGTTGGACGTGCCCTGAAGCGGCTAGTTGATCAAGGAGAGTGATGCTGTGCACGTACATCATCAGGAAGCCTTTGCAACTTGAACAAATACAAAATGGTGGATGTTCGTCAAGTTCAAACAATTGCATTGTCGCCGGTGTTCGCATCGGATGTACACTAATGTAGAACATTAGATGTCCAACAGGCGTCGCGTCAATCATTTGCACATTTTTGGGCACTTTGGAATCTTAGTTCATCTTAGAAGATTAGTTAGTTTGAAAAATGAAGCAATTGTGTGAGCATATGGTGAATGTGTGTGAGACATTCCATGATGGGATGGGCTTCAACTCTTGCGTAAGTTGAACTTGAACCAATTCAGAATCTGAGAACTCAAAGCAATTGATAAATTTCAGCTTTCTGACGCATTTGTACTGACAAAAGCGATATCATCGAGCGAGCGCTTCTCTTCGAATTTCTTGACTGTGTTGGAAAATGTGTGCTTAGAACGACAATTATGCCGACTGTAAATTGCTCGGAAAACGCGAAATATGGCTAGGGCCATATGGCTACTTTACGAATTCCCCAACAACTCAGAAACTCATCAGATCGTTCGGTGAACAAGGGCGCCATACCCCCAAGTCTCCCACGTTTTCACGGCTATCTCGGGACACGTAACTGTAAAACCAATATTATCTGGGGACCTGAATTGTCAGCAAACGCAATTGTCTAAAAGTGCAGCATACACCGATGCTAGCAATCTTACAGAATCCTATTGGTTGACGGCGCAATCAAAAACGCATCAAAGGAAAAATTGATTTTACGATCCTCTTTTGAACTCTGCGCCGGCTGGGTTTTCCCTCACGGAAATTTCGTGTGGATTTAATTGCCATAACTTGCAGTGTCTTTGAGTTACTAATTCGAGGATAAGAAGGTAGATTAGATGAAAGACGGGCTTGGTCTCTGAGAAGGGTACGACTAATAGAATATAGTAATAATTTTCTGAGGGCCAACAATTTAATAAGAAAACCTTCTTGATGTACGAATACTGTGAGCATTTGTTTTAACTTTCAATCTTATATGTATCAGGTTGGAATTGCATTGAAATTGTGTTGGATCCTACTCTTTTATTTAAAAACCAAGCAGTGATACCATAATTGTGAAAGCGAAATATATGAATAACTAAGATAAAACCCTAAAAATAATAAACCAGTGGCTTCGAAAATTTCGTAGCGATTAAACTGGAATTACAGTGGAATGAATTTTCGGTTCCCAGCCAACATAACCGGTTTTTAAAAAACATATATAAAAACAGAAAGAAAATGTTGCCCCTATGTACGAATGATGCATTGAACTCAGCATGGCGGGATCCACTATACGAAATTATTGTATACCTCGCAGTCGTTGAAACTGTGTTCCACAATAATCCCTTTCAGTGGTTTCGAACTAAAATAAATATTTATTAAGATATTCTAAACTTAGCGACCAAATACGAATAAGCGTAAATCTATCCTAAGAATGTTACATTGCATTATTGAGAATTTACAAAGAAGGATCTTAAGTACAAGAGGTTGAGTATTTTTATCACAAGTAGCACAGGAATAGTGTTCCATCATCTTCAGTTTCACAAGGGGCCATATATTGGTTCAGAATAAAAAACTGCAGGAACGCCTACTCCAAACGGTTCCGGGGGAGGACGGGGTGCTGGAATCCTTCTTGAGTGCTGCTTGTACCTTATAAAATATATTTTATAATATCTTCCCCATAGGTGGTGTTTAGCTACTTACTTCTTCGCTAAACAGCAGGCCGTGAATGCAGCACAAATGGCGGCAACTCCAATTAAGCCGGCAATCACTACCAGCCAAGGCCCAGGTGAGGACATCAAACTGGCCGCGGCGATAGGTTTTCTGGCGGAGCACGATTCAACCTGGCTAACGCCGAACTCTACGTAGGTATCGAAGAGTTCGCGTTTCAGCTTCTCGGTAGCCATCAGCTTCTGCATCTCAACGAGCGGTATTGCGGTTCCTTTTCGAAAGATTTGGAAGCATGAGCTTGTTGAAGTGAAGTCTAAGCTTAGGTCAGATCTCGTGAGCACCTGTGTGTCAAGGATGTGGATCTCCAGGTCCAGGTGTTTCAATTTCTGTTGCAGTTGTTTTTGGAATGGTTGTATGATGGCATGAATTTCATTGGGAGGACGAGCGAAAACGAATTTCAAAAGAGATTTGTCGCGAATGACAAAGATTTTGAGACTGTGCAGGGCATGTCGTCGTTCATTGAGGGAATTATTGGCCCTGATGAACAACTGAAAGTATCCGTCGACGTAGTTTGTGAATGATCCACCAGTCCGCAATTCGCCAGTCTTGTTGTTGATGGAGAAGAGATTCGTCACGGAACCGTGTGTCATATTATTGGAGCGCTTATAAAATTGTGGGATAAACGTAACGTTGTCGATGGTGAGGATAATAGGCGGTGCCTCGGCGTCCTTGTCGGTTGCTTGAATCGTCGCAATCACTGTATCGATCGGGACATTTATCCGGATACCAACTGAATTGACATTCTTTTCGAACTCCGGTAAGTTGTCGTCGACGTCTAGAATTCTAATATCGATTCTTATTTGAGAGAGATCGTATCGATCGTATGTCTGCTCATTACGAGGTAGTAGTTTTCGTTGATGTAGGTTGAGGCATTTGACGGTAATGCCAAGGGACTCGATCTCCTCTCGATCTATAGGCGCTGCGATACGAACTAGAGCTAGGCTCTCATTAGTGCGATCTATGGTAAACAATTTTTGTTGGTTTCCTTCGATGATGACATAGTCGATTGCTCCATTCTCCCCGATATCTTCATCGATTGCTGTGAAATTGCCAACAATTGTGTTTATTTCGGCATCTTCAGGTACAAATATCTCCAGAGGTCGTTCGTCCTGAGAAAGATGAGAATATTTGATAGGTCTATTATTGGTAAATTGTACTCACAAATTCTCTGTCGAAATGCGGCTCATGATCATCCACGTCGAGTACGTTAATTTTTAAGATTCTAGTTGCTGACTGCCGTGGTTGACCATTGTCGAAGACTTCCAAGATTATGTTGTAAGTATCCTTTGTTTCCCGATCTAGTAGAACGGCGGTTGTTATGAGGCCGGTGTTTTCATCAATCTCAAAGGCTTCTGCATCGGCACCATCTTTTTGGATTTTATAGAACAGTGTTCCTGACGGGGTACCGGCTCGGTCCGGATCATTCGCTTGCACAGTAAACACTGGCGATTTAATCGTTGCATTCTAAAAGAGAGAAGATATTTATTCGAATTTATCGAGCTGCTCAGATTGTGTTGACTTACTTCATAGACAGCTGCCGATTCGCCAGTTTTTGGTGATATAAAGTAAGGAATTCCATCATTGGCGCTAACGTCACCGATATAAAGAGTGACGCTTACATCAGACCACAGAGATTCCTGCTTCGGAACTTGACCACCATTATCTTGGGCGCGGACGATCATATGATAGGGGTCAGATCTACCCTTCCCGGTGAGTTCTCTTTTCGTTTTGATTTCACCATTAAGAGAATTTATTCGAAAGAGGTCTTTTACCTCACTGTCATCTACAAAATCATAGCGAATTTCGCCACCAGGACCTTCATCGGGGTCATTGGCAAACACTTTGACAACAAACGAGTCTACAGGAACGTTCTCTTGGATAACTGCCATGTAGCTGGGCTTCGTGAACTCGGGCGCGTTGTCATTTACGTCTAACACATTAATTATCAGACTAACCATGGTCTGTTTTGATTCCGACGGTGCTCCGGGTGAGTCCTCAGCTTTCAACTTGAGTCGTATTTGTGGATTGCGTTCCCGGTCAATTGTTTGATTGGGCGCGATCACAATGTCACCTGTGAGGTTATTTATTTCGAAAAGAATCGCATTTTCTCCATGAAGGGAATAAATTACTTTATGGTAGCCAAGGCGCATGTCAGTATCGGTCAAGGCGGCGTCTTGGTCGGTCGCCATCACCGTAATTACTTTAGTAGGGTAAACCTTATTTTCAATTACAGTGGCTTGATACGATGTTTGGTCGAATACCGGAGCGTTGTCATTTACATTCTCTACCGTGACATTAACTTTGGTGATTGTGCTACGGCGACTGTATTCGGATTCAGTTTTTACTTGGAATTCAAATACATTGTCGTACAGTGCTTCGTAGTCCAAGCGTTTCTTTAGGATCAGTTCTCCCGTTCGTTCATGTAGGTCAAAGTAGTCCAATGCCTTTCCACCAATAACCTCAAAACTGTTGATCGGTAGAGAAGTTACGGGATCCTCAGCGAGGAAGGTAAATAATGTGCTTCCTACGGGCATTTCCTCTTTCACAAGAATGTTGATTAGCGGCTTAGAACTGGTCCAACCCTTGTTCTTGAAAACAGGATTGGTATCTTTGAACGACTGAACGTAGATGGTGACTTCTGCTGTGTCAATTTGTCCCTCAGGGTTAACTTCGGCATTCAGATCTTTCACTTCGACAGTTAAAATAATGACAGCGGCAACGTCGTGCTTGAGGACGCCGCTTACGAAAATTTCTCCAGTGTCGGAATTTATTTGAAATGCAGCATCAGAATTGTAATTGTTTCGTAAATGATTTATGGCGACTCCAGCTTTGGTTGTAGCCTTTGCATGCCCTTTGATTTTGTATTGTAGTTTTGAGTTTAAATCCTTGTCCCACGCTGTGACTTTAAGGACCCGTTCTCCTATGTCTGTTCTTTCTGATACATAGCCGGTATAACTGTGCTGCTCAAATTTCGGCGGTTCGTCGTTAATGTCCTTTATGTTAACAAACACTGTTGTGGTGGCCGTTTCTGGTATTGGGAGACCAGCGTCGACAGCATTGACTATTATCTCGAAGCTGTCCATGTTAGAGTCCCTGTCTAGTCGAGCTTGAGGAGATACCTGAATGAGACCCGATCTACAATGGGTTGATTCTATTAGTGTACCGAACGAAAGGGTAGTGTCTAGAAATACTTACGCTTCATCGATTGCAAAATTGTCATTGGCGCCCACAATCCGGTAGCGTAGCAGAGAATCCAAACCATCGGGGTCATGAGCAGATACTGTAGTCACATTGTATCCAGGTGATGCGTTCTCGGGTATCGAGACACGATAACTAGGAGGACGGAGAATTGGAACTTGCTCCGTGCTTTGAAAGTGTCCTTTGAAGATAGGTCGCTGATTCCCAGATATTCCGACCCGAATTAGAGCTTTGGTAGTATTCGTCAGTGGGGGATGACCTAATACAAGATAGATAAAAACTTGTTATTACGGTGGCTTGTAAAAATAGCGGCGTTAAGGGTGTGATATGTTATGTGGTGATTATGTGAGACATCTCCTAAAACTTTAAACATACAAATCACACTAATTATTATAGTAGATAGAAAATTGTGGGGACGGGGGTTCTCTTTTCACCTAAACAGTTTTCGACCGTTGTTAAACGGTATAGATCAAGCAGTTTTAAACCTGTTATTTTAATTTCGACGAAGATTTTGGAGTCTAGAAGAGACGAGCGGCGGTCAGCGGTAAGTGGTGAAGACCTTGGAGTCTTTAGCATTCGTGGATCATTTTCCCAATCTGTCAGGTGGTTCTCCAGATATGTAGGTTGAAAAAAAAAAAAAAAACAAATGCAATCTACAACTTGTCTGCCTTAAGACAATATGCTACAAAACCTACCGTGTGGTATGATTGAGATTGCATTCCCATGCTTATGAAAATAATTTTTTATAGTAACTGACTATAGTGAACTAGCTAGTTCGTTCTTCGACCAATGCTGAAACAAAACGTACAGAAAAAAGGTATATATTATTGAATTATGAACCCTATTGGGTTTAAGTTGCTGATTGATGTTTTAGGACTACCTGAGGCTTAGTTCAAGTTACTTGGGGATTTTAGCAAGATGAACATATAGTGTTTTGCGAAGATAATGAGGATGCAGGTTGAATTAACACTGCAGTGGTTAGATCTGTGGCGGTTCCGCCAAACCCCACGGTTCGCTTTCCTGAAAAACCCTCATAACTTTCACCCAATCTCCTAACTTCACTAATGCAATCGCATTAGCACCTTAAAAACTTCACGCATCAAAGAGATCCAATTTATATAACCTAAAAATACGTGTAAGATAATTCTTAACTGCATTCATTTATTTGAATTCAAAATTCCTCTTAAGAAGTCTGTTCCAAACAGCATATCCCTGAAAAGAAAACTTATCGGTTCACATATCATGTAACCATCCCAACCAGGGATAATGATCACTGCGTCGCCTATTCCCAGCTTCATTCATGTGTACAACAAATCCCTTTTTATACACGTTGGCTGGCGACCTACACCCAAGGGACCAAAACAAATATACGCATCTCGCGTCTCTTGGCACCAATTAAATCCTACAGCATAGGCAAATGCAAATAGGTATGGTATACTTACCCGTGGCAGCGATGTAATAAACACCAATTCCCTGTAAGTAAGCTAGAATCAATTAGCACCATGTGCATGGGCATTGCGGCTATCGTTACAGGTGCAATGCATAGCTTAGACAGTGATCTACCCGATCCCTTTGCCTCCTTATATTTTGGGATCTGCTTCTCATCAGCAGCGGTATAAGCAAACACCGATCCAATTAGCATCCGACGAGTTTCGGTTTTGTTTGCTTTACCGAACTCGCATCCCATGAATGCACATTTTCCATTTCTTTGTGTAGATTCTTTCCCACGGCTTTGATCCATAAAAGAACCAATGTACACACATACATGTGTACCGTGACGATCTTCTGTATGAGATCTGTTTGGTTATCCCAAAGAGAGACTTTACGTCTCTTTTGGAATAGGAAAATGCACCCCTCAATTAAGAGAGCCAGTTTCACTGGCCGAATTCCTTTTGACAACGAACGAATATCGTTGAGTCTTATTCCAACCACTAACCGGAGCAGTCGTCGTCCACCCCCTATAGCGTGTGCATCGGAGTGCACACGCCCCGTAGTCGTGTTCATACCTTTTCACCCTGTCGAGTCGAGAGTCGCGTGTCACAATAATGTATTCGGTCAGTGTAGTGTCCCATTTCATCATCATCGGCACTACAACCGGGATCCGGTCTTGGCCTTATTTAGCAAGTCTCGAGGCTTGTTAAATTTTCCATAATAATTTTAAATGTCCCATATAGAACAATTAAATAATCACTATTCCCCCGGGGCGCTTCTTACAAATTTGTTACCCTAAAATAAAGAAACATCAACGACCAACAATCGAGTGTTTCATTTAACTTGTTGCCCGCGGACGCTGAGTTGGGATGTCTGGTTGCTTTTCTTTTCTTTCAGGTGATCAGTGCGTTGTCTTTCGTTGGTGTTGCTTGCTCTGGGAGAACGATCAGCAGCGGAACAGTGTTAAGGAGTTGTGGAAACGAGGTAGAACCCTCGCCCATGCTGGCGTCACGATCTCGCCTCCCACAGATCCACAGTCAAAGTTGGAACTAAACCCTCAATTATTTAGACTACTACCGCATGTAAACGACCCGCGCTTGGAATCGAACCACAAATACAACTTTGGTTTGATATTCTTCACTTTGGATAGAATCGAAGTGCTCATCCGTATTTTTGTGTCAGCTGCAATAATAAGTGGTGTGAAGTGTCTAATGGCAATGAAATTTCGATCAAATGATACGTTTACGAAGGAGAAGTTTTGGGTCCGAGGGGACAAATTCCAAGCTGGAGTGGACTAAAATATCGCTATCAGTTATACTCTGGGATTCAACAACAATTGATGATCTGTCTTTATATATATGAGCAAACAGCAGGGAAGATCTGTCGTAAGCCACGGAAGTTCCACTGGTCGACCTGGAACTGTTTTACTATTGTGGACCGGTCCGAAGGGAATGTAAGCAGAAACGTATATATATATATATATATATATATATATATATATATTTATATATATATATTTATATATATATATGTATATATATATATATGTATATATATATATATATATATATATATGTATATATATATATATACATATATGTATATATATACATATATATAGCAACTGCTGAAACTACTGAAACTATGCAAAAACTCAGTACACAACTCTTACGCCTTCAACCTACTAATCACAGAAACTCCCTTGGAGGTATCCGATGCTTAAGGGGGTATTCTGGTCTAGACGCACGAATTTAAGGCAATTTTTGAAGTGCTGATAAATAATGGACCATTGAGAGGTTCGTCATCGCATAACCGGGCTAGCTCTCGAGGCTCGGCCCACGCTTGACTGGTGACGGCATTTTGTAACATCAGGGGCATCGGTTTCACCAATACTAATGTAAACGCCGTCCACCAATATTTGCAAACAACGAAATCTGATATCCTTGCCCTAACTGAGACCCAGGTCGATTCGTCAACTGATTCGACATATCTTCGTTGCTCAGGATACGACTTACATTCGAGATTCCGTTTTAAGGGCGGAGTCTGCGTCTTCGCACGGTCCGATCTGGCTTGCCAGAGGATGGAAGCGTTGGAGCCCAATAATATGGACATCATATGGTTGAGGGCCGTGCGGAGGAATTCCGTTAAATTTCTTTGTTGTCTTTACCGCTCCCCGAATGACGATCGACCGGCGACATTTTTCGAACATCTTTCATATACCGTCGACTGGATACAGATCAACCACCCAGCTTCTGAAATTATTGTCCTTGGCGATTTTAATGTGCACAATTCCGACTGGTTGTTACATTCTAACAGAACCGACGAGGCTGGGAGGCTGGCGGAGATGTTTGCTGTAAGCCACAACATGACTCAACTCGTGGGGGAGCCAATGCGAGTACCGGATGCCGAGGCGATTATGCGAACACCCTAGATTTGTTTTTGACATCCGAACCGAGTATTTATACCGTAGAGCAGGGGTGGCCAACAAGTCGATCGCGAGACCAATTTTGGTCGATCACTCGCAAGTTCGGGGTTTGCGAAAAGTATCTCATAAAAACTTTTAACTTAAAAAGTACAAATACTTTTTATTCAAATGTTTTCTGTGATTAGCTCATAGAAAGGATATAATTTTTATATTATCATTATTTTTATTAGTTTGTTTTGACATTTGAAATGGTTTTATTAAGTTCTTTTTCTTTGCACTTTTGCAATTCTGTTTTCTATTTAAAGCTTTTGTCGGTAGATAACTTTTTTGCTGCTGCTACTTTTTGCTACCTATATAAAATTTATTTGAATTGGGATATTACAAAATCAGCATAATACTTCGGCTTATGATAAAAACTTATACAATACATATAAAAACGTATATAAATGATGTTTATTTAATAAATCTGAAATACAGTGCGTTTAAAATTGACTTGTATTTACACTTCTGAGAAATTTATGACTATTAAAATAATAACATTTAAATTGCATGCCATTAGGATTAATTCTTGGAATCTAATTTTGCAGAATATAGTGTTAAATTTTAGAATTTCTTAATGAACAAGAGAAAAAATATGCATATTTAAATGACAAAACCTGGCTTAGTGACTTAGCATTCCTTACAGATTTTACTTCCATATTAAGCCATTTAAATTTAGAATTACAAGGTAAAAATAAAACAATAATTGATATGATTAGCAGCATAGATGCATATAAAACCAAATTTATTTTGTTGATAGAAGATTTACAACAAAATAATATGAACCATTTTCCAAATATGGCAGACAACTTACAAAAAAATAAAAATATTATTTATGAGATTGACAAGTACGTGGCCGAAATACAAAATGTAATGGAAGATTTTGAGAAGCGATTCCAAGATTTTAAAAAAAATTAAAGAAATTGTGGAATTTACATCTTTTCCTTTCAAAAAAGATTTAATTGTGAAGGAAATTAGCAAAAAAATTGCAGACTTATTTGATATGGAGCAAAACGCCTTGGAAAATGAAATTATAATTTTACAATCTGATTTAGTCTTACAAGCCAGAAAATTTGAAGAAAATTTTTGGAAATATGTTAACCGAGAAAAGTATCCCAATATTATCAAATGTAGCGAATATATTTTTTCTTGCTTTGGATCTACGTATCTGTGCGAATCGGCATTTTCATATTTACAATTAACTAAAACTAAACTTCGTTCCGTCCTGACCGATTCTCATACTGAGGACTCATTGTTATTGTCTTTGTCAGGATATACTCCAAATTATGATGCACTAGGAAAGGAAATGCAGACTCAGGTTTCTCATTAATTTAAAAAGTTTGAATGAATAAATGTTATTAATAAGTGCTCATGTTGTTTTAATTCCTCTGGACATAAGTTTTTTAACCCATTAAATAAATACTCATGTATGTAGATTATTTACCCCTTAATCATGGAGCTCGCCAAAGTGCACGTCGGTATAAAAGCACATTGCAAAAACATCCCCTTCTTACCTAAAAAATAGGTCGATCGCGACATAATTTATAAATAAAAAGTAGATCTTATGTGCACCAAAGTTGGCCACACCTGCCGTAGAGGTTTCTGCGCCACTGGGAAACTCAGATCACTGCTTGGTATCTGTCGCGCAAGCACTTGCATAACCGGCCTAGGCAGCCTCGCCATGTATGGAAGTATTTGGCTGCTAACTGGGACGATATGCGAGATTTTTTCGCATCCTTTCCATGGTCGGAGGTGTGCTTCGGAAACTCCGATGTTAACGCTTGCGCGGTGTCGGTATCAGAGATTATTCTCCTGGGGGTGGAGATGTGTATTCCAAATTCCATCAAACGAAGTTCGTTTGATAAACCTTGGTTTGACAAAAAATGCGAGCTGATTACAGCGGCAAAAAATAGAGCTTTTAAGCAATGGCGCTCCAATCCCACCGATGTTAACAGAACGAATTTTGTTAGAATCAGAAACGCGTGCAACCAGGCGATTGATACCGCGAAGAAGACTCACAACGACAGGGTGATCAATAAGCTCCTTCAGTGCCCAACTGGTTCGCGCTCCTTCTGGTCAATGGCAAAGGCTGTCAGTAGTAACTTTGCTTCCCCCTCTTTCCCTCCGTTGGTGATAGACAGCGGGACGTTAGTCACGAATCCAAAGGATAAAGCTAATGTGTTCGCGAATTTATTTTCCACGAATTCAAACCTCGATCCCGGCCTTTTGGAGCCACCTGTGATCTCGGCGGTACAGTCTTCGATGCGGGATGTGAGATTTCGTCCGCGCACTATTCAACGCATTCTACGTGAACTGGATTGTAGGAAGGCAACCGGCCCGGACGGAATACCAGCAATAGTCCTTAAGAACTGTGCTCCAGAACTATCGCCGGTTCTTGGCAGACTCTTCCGCTTATCTTATGCACGGAGGACTTTTCCTGCCTGCTGGAAAATCGCTCGAGTTCAGCCAATCCCAAAGACGGGAAAAAAGTGTCTCCCACAAAATTACCGTCCGATAGCATTACTCTCTATTTTATCTAAGGTAATGGAAAAAGTCATCAATATAGAGTTGGTTAAGTATTTGGAGTGCAACGGTCTTCTGAATGATCGTCAAAAGGGATTCCGTGGCAGGCGGTCCACAGGAGACCTTTTGACACTTATAACCGATATATGGACATCTGCGATTGAACGGCATGGTGAGTCAAGGGCGGTCGCATTAGATATCTCCAAGGCTTTTGACCGCCTCTGGCACGGGGCATTGCTGAGCAAACTTCGTTCATATGGACTTTCCCAACAGCTTTGCGACTGGACGAGGAGCTTCCTCGAGAATCGATCGATCCGGGTTGTTGTGGACGGCGAGTGTTCGGATCTGTATCCTGTTAATTCGGGGGTGCCCCAAGGTTCTATTTTGGCTCCAACCTTGTTTTTGCTTCACATAAATGATTTGTTGGAGACAACGGATAACAAAGTGTTCAGTTTTGCGGATGATAGTACGCTTGTTTCCTCCTTTTCGAGTGATCGGGCGATTGGTGCATCAACGTCGCACCAACTGAGATGTAGACAGATTGACTCTCTGAACCAGGATCTAGATATAGTCCTGCAGTGGGGAAAGGCCAATCTTGTCGACTTCAACGCAACGAAGACCCAGTATACAACATTCACAAAGAAAAGTGGATCATCGGTTCCACAGCTGATGATGAGTGGCCGGGCCCTCGAGGCTGGGGAGAGTTTGAAATTGCTCGGCGTCACGGTCTGTGGGAATGTATCATGGCATAAACACGTATCGGGTATCGCCAGATCTGCCTCAGGAAAACTGAGTTATCTTTTTAGAGCCAAGAAATACTTTACTCCGGCCCAACTTCTTCTCCTATATAAATCTCAAATTAGACCCGCGCTCGAATATTGCTCTCATGCTTGGAGCTCGGCTCCTAAACATACCCTCGACTTACTTGAGAGCGTACAAAGACGAGCGATCCGCCTGATCGGGGACTCGGCGCTGACGTCGGGACTACAGTCGCTATCACATCGAAGGCGCGTGGCCGACCTCTGTCTGTTTTACAGATATTATCACGGGTGCTGTTCTTCGGAGATTATTGGCATTGTTCCACCCAATTCGGTCTATATGCGCTCCACAAGACAATCCGACGGATCGCACCCGTTTGTGGTTCATCTCCCGACAGCGCGAACATCCCTGTATCAGAATTCGTTCCGTTACAGAGCGGGGAAGCTGTGGAACTCCCTTCCCACGCGAGTGTTCCCGGAGCGTTACAACCTGCAACTGTTCAAAAAGAACTGCAACAGTTATTTGATGGCATCTCGGGGCGCCCACTCGACGCTATAGGTTCGCCTCTCCCGAGAGAAGTCAAATAAAAAAAAAAAAAAAAAAGAAAGACAGTTTCGAGAAACGTGTTTAAAGTTTCACGTAAAGTTTCTCGCGGTCTAAGTCATGAAATGATACTTTATGCTTACGTTTATTTAATCTGCCATTCCTGCTGCATACATTGGACCTTCCTCGACTTCGAAATAAGAATCTTTCGCGCTTCTCTCTTCCAACCGAGCAGTTCTGGCCTCCTTGGCAGTTCTGGCCTCTGGCCTAATGTCGTTTGTTCGATTCGTTCCGGCCGAGCCGGTTTAGGCGGCGCGTCAGCAAAACAGCCATGCCTCCGAAAATAATTTGAATTTTCTAAAATCCTCTTAAAGACATATTCTTAGAGGGTTAAGCTTTGAAAATATGAAAAAAAAAATGATTTTTCAAATTTCTAGACCAGAATACCCCCTTAAGAAATACAACAGATATGTGGAAAAAGACGGAGACGCCAAAGAAAAAGATTAAAGGTTTTCCGGTGGACTACATCTGCATTTAGTTTTGTTTTCTCTTTGGCGGGTGGCGGTTTTAAATTAGGTCTCATTTAATTTTCAAAGTTTTAAACGAAATTATCGTATAAGCCACTGTAAAATTACAAAGTTTACTCTCTAAATTATGCCACGCGTGAGTTCTCTCCAGTTTAAGATTATTCACGGGTATATCTCGAAAGTGTAATTAAACAACAATAGGCCCACGTAAAGTATTAAGAGTTTTCTAAGATTTTGATAGCGTCGGTTTTTGCTATTGTTCTTTGTGTGTGAATCAATAACGGTGGTGGATTTAGTATCTTTGCTGGGTAATAAATTATTTCCGTTTGAATCAATTTATAGGATTAAGTGTTGTGCCAATTGTTCTGTCATTATACAAAAAATATATTTGGTGTTCGTTCCATGTAGAAATCACGAACGGGACATAGAGCAAAATTAATCGCGTGAATGGACAAGTACAACTGAGTGTCTTGTGTTCATCTAGTTTTCGATGACGAACCATCACTGACATTCGGGAACGTACTACTGGCATCCGGGGTAAGGGTTTTCAGGCAGGAGTATCCATACTGCTTCGTTGACGATTGAGTCACTACATTAGATTAATTAGTCCATTGTATGATTTATGGAGGAATCGGGCTAAACTACGAGGGTGAAAAATTTCCGACCTCAATGTGAAGATAGCAGCACTCGTCAATAAAAGCTAGTGAATGTAGTTGTGCATCTTTTGACAGGTACTCACCAAACTTTCATTTTGGATGGGTCGTTTTTATTTGACAGTCGTTTGAGTGAGTCGATGTGAGTGTTTTTGTGAAAACGGACAAAATTGAGTATCGAGCTTTCATCAAATTTTTGTTTTTGAAAGGCAATCTGCATACGCAAATCAAAGATGTGGGGACTCTGCATCATCATTTACCACAGTGATATTTTGGGCAGTTGAATTTAAACGAGGCAGTGAGAGATTGGGAGACGATAAACGTTCGGGATGTCCAAAAACTGGAACAACTGACGATAACATCGCTAAATGTTACGCTATGAAAATGCCCAAAGAACGTGTTTGTCACATATTAAATCAAGATTTAGGCATGAGAAAGCTGTCCGCACGTTGGGTGCCGCGTTTGCTCACGTTAGACCAAAAACGTGTTCGATTGAACATATCCAACGCTCCGTTGGTGCAGTTTAGGCGCAATAAATCCGAGTTTGGGCAAAGCGAAACAAAAATACACTCAAAACAGTGGACTGCAAAGAGGGAATCGACCCCAAAAAAGGTGAAAACTGTTTTTTCGGCTGGGAAAGTGATGGCGACTGTTTTTTGGGATAGTCATGGAGTTGTCTTAATCGATTATCTTCAAAAAGGAAAAACCATTACAGGAGCATACTACGCATCATTACTTTACCAACTGAAGGCAGAAATTGCGGGAAAAACTGCCACATTTGCAGAAAGAGAAAATCGTGTTTCACCAAGACAACGCGCCGTCTTACACCACAGCGGTTGCCATGGTGAAAATCCACGAATTACTGCTTGACCATCCGCCTTCCTCACCAGATCTAGCCCCAAGCGGATTCTTTTTGTTTCCTAATCTAAAAATTGGGCTCGGAGTACAGAGATTTTTGTCAAATGAGGAGGCAATCATCTTCGTAAACAAAACGGCAAAACGCCGAGTACTATTTTGGACGGATTAGAGAGATGGGAGCATCGCTGGAAGAATTGTGTAGAGTTACAAGGAGACTGCGGTATTTGTCACTAATGCGTCGGCACGGACGCGGGTTAAGCACAAAACACCACCGATGAATTCTTCCCTAAAATAGTCGGCCAAGGAAGGAGAAAATAAAACACCGGATCTTCTTTTCATTCACTTCGATATTTATTTATCAATTGATATCAGCATCTACACTTTCTGTTGTATTTATTAAGTTAGCAAATATCATCGCACTGTGATACGATTGATTCGATTTTTTTAAGAAACAACAAACCAGCCAGCAAAGCGGTTTTCTTTTACACGAAATCTATTTGGAACTTTAGCGGCTTTCTTTTACGCGAAATCAATTTTGAACTTTAGCGGTTTTCTTTTACATGAAATCAATATGGGACTTTAGTTAAAAACGCACACGAAAGAAAAGACACACGTGTAAAGAGACAACTCTCGGACAAACACTCCGCGGGGATTTGTAGACGAAGGTGCGCACCCTTCAAAGAATAAAATCTGACTCAACTTGGTAATTCACGTCCATCAGTTCGAAGGCCGCGAATTTCATCGATAAGGGAGGATTGTATATGTGTCCGTATAGGACGAGTACGTTGCCCTTCAGCGTGCATATCGGCAACGACGAAAATACACCTGAATAAACATGGGCTGGTGTAATGGATTGTAGATATCATAGAGATACGCGATAGCGCAATCGCCGAAATGAGAAATAGGTTTCTGTGTGTTAAATAAACAGAAAAGCTATTTCGAGGGCCATAAATCTTTGATGACCTGCGCCTGAGAACGAAATAGGTTTTTGCTTTAAGATACACAAAAACGCTATTTCAAGGGTCACGATGATATGCACATCGTGTTTGTTTATTTAACAGGCCGGAGCATCGTCAGGTATGATGTGGGGTAACGTCAATCATATTAGTGCCCAAATCCCATGATCTGTAGATAACCGCTAAGGGAAATTGGTCGCAAGTGTTGCGAACCTTGGGATTGGGGCGATATTCACTCATGAACCGTAGCAAGAATACCTGCTACAGCTATGTCAACAATTACGATGGCCAGCGAGTATTTATCTTTTATAATTGCTGACAAGCTGAGCCGATTGTCTGGCACGGTCCATGTATGAATGAATGAAATAATTTCTTTGATGTGCATGCTTGATAAGGTTTAACTTTCAGGTGTGATACTGCAGGGGAGCTTACGCTGCCCCTAATTGCAGGTAAGTACTATGGGTTTGGAAGGTGGTTAATTTAAGAGGATGGGCGGTTCTTTGGAAATGTATTAAAGAACCGCCACAAGACTATGTAGAACAATAAAAATGAATTTTAAGGAAAAAATGTCTTTTTTTTTGGAAACTTTTCAGCCCGCCCTCGTACTTTCCAATGAAGTGTTCGTTATCAGATTCTACAATCATGACTTAAGATTTATTTGTGGATAAGTGAAATAAATAAAACAAGTTGGTGCTATCTATGAATTTACGTTACAAACGCAAAAAAAAAAATCTATATCCAAAGTCCACTCGTGTAATCTTCGTCTCGGTATTTCTCCACCTTGGATAGTGAAAGCCATACTGTTTAGCAACGATAGTGAAGGACATAAATCAAACCCAGCAGATTAGAAGAAATTACACTGAAAGCTCTAACCCATCAGATCCCGACCGCATACACGCGAAGATGTGATTTCTTGCTCCTTAAAATGTTGATTGCTAGGTTTAATGCGCTCGTATATTGCGCTGACAATTTGTTTTTTCGACTCTCTTTTATGTTGTGTTTTTCAATACAGTTGCGTGTTCATGTGTATCTCACCACCATTAATCGCGGTACACGAAAACCATCTCTGCAAGCCCCAGCACTGTCCCCATATATATTTTATTTGAAAAAATTATAAATAAAGCATTTATACACTGGTGTAATGAAAATGGTATTATTCCGAACAACCAGTGCGGTTTCAGAGCGAAAGACGACACCGTTCATGTCGCGACGAAACTTGTTTCAGACATACAATGGAACAAGGCAAAGCGATAATGCGCATGGGTTGACATTGAAAAGGCCTGTGGGGGTTTTCTATATCACAACCCACAATTCCATACCTTATTTCGACCGCTTTCAGCGCGTCATTTCTACCCATTCCCCTTATAAGCTAATCCACCTGTAAATCATGTTAAACGGACGCATAGCTAAACTCATTATCCTATGCAGATAATGCATAATTGGGTTTAGCTACCTTTTTGCCATATGGCAACCTCATTTCGCTAACCCATGAGATTTCCACCGGAAATCGCATCATGCCGGTTAGTAACGGCAAAGTCTGATCAAACGACGCGGTTGCTTAATCATGCGACCGCTGGGGAAATTATCAAAGCATTTAAGTTAGTTCCCATGATCAGATTTCCCTACCCAAGTCGGCGTCCTTTTCACTTTCTCCAGAAACTCCATTCGCTGCGGATTAATGCTCTCTTTTCGCAGGTGAATAGCACCAGCTTAATTTTCCTCTCCTTCACAGTTCTGTCTTCGTTCTACACATACTACCATGACCTTTATCACAAGATCTGGTTTCCTATACCACCAAGAGAGACTTTACGTGTCTCTGGTGTTAGGTAAAAACAATATCCTTATCGGAGAGGATATCGGTTGAGTCGTAATTCAATCTTCGGAGCGGTCGGGTCGCTCGTCATCCACCGTACCTACGCAGGTACGGTGGGTTAAAACGTTTGTGCCGCAGTTCGTGTGTGGAATGTCTAACAATCGATTAAAATCAGCCAACACCAGTAAAGTAAGGACCATTCGTAATAAAAAGTTTAAGTATAAATAGCATCGCCGGAGTGTTTTTGTTTCTGTGTTGTGTCCGCTCGGTCGCGAAGGTCAACCATCGTTTTCTTCCCCCTTTGCGTTGTGAGCAGTGTTCGCGTGAACAATTAATGATGGAGGAGGAAGTGAACCTAGTGTCCGTGTTAGGCACTTTACTTCCTCCCCACAAATTAACCGATGTAATTCACCACACATTGACGGGGGTGGCGATGAGAGAGCAGAAGTATGTTCTCTATTGGTTGTCTGGTGCAAAAATTAACTTACCCATCTTCATCCCTTTTTCAGCAGTCGATTTACAACCATCAACTAAGTAAGTCGTTATTAATCTACCGCAGCGTGTGCACACTGGTGCGCACGCTCCAGTCAGAACAGGAGAAGTGTTGTTAAGTGTTGTCAGACGAGCGTAGTGCCCAGGTAGTTAATCGAGAAAAAGAAACGCGTCGTCCTCCAAAATAGACTAATCGCGAATTATTTATTTATTAAAGCCTACGGCAAGTAATAATAATTGAGAACAATAAAGCTAAATTACAACAAATCAAGTGCATTTCATTCATTGCCTTTTTCCTGGATTTTGTGGATATACGACGAAACTTTGATGGGCATTCAAGTGAAACCGTGCCATACGTTGGCATTAATACTTCTAACCCCACAGGCCTTCGATAGGATATGGTTAGACGGACTTGTATATAAGTTATCAAATCTAGGTATGCCCGAATATTTATTGTACGTTATCTACGATATGGTAATGGGTACCCAGTTTGCGGTGTTCAATCCAAGTTGACATGCAGTCTCCACGTGACACCCCTGGATAGCTACTTTGGCATCCGCCAAGGCGTGAACCAATGCATGCAGCGACATCTTGAGAAAGGTTGGCATAAGTCTAATAACCTTGCCCGGAAAAACAAATTATTATGGACAATTTAACATGTCTCGGATAAGGGCCGGATACCAGTGGATAGACTTGTTAAATAAGGCCAAGACCGGATCCCTTTATCCTTTAATAAAGATCAATTGATAATAATCCATCGTCTACCTGTCATCTATCTCGTATTACACTAACCAGCTTTTCAATTTGTTAGCCGCTTGTGATGAAATGAAATAAACTATACAAATAATAAAACTAACTGTTAAAAATATAATATAACCATATTTACCGTAATCGGTGGCAGATATAATCAACTCGTACTCCCCACGTTCGGTATCCATGGACTTGGCAACCTTCTGAAATGTGATCTCCCCAGTGCTTTCATTTATTTGGAAAACGTTTCCGGAAATACTGTTTTCAGATACAACTGCATATTTGATTTGCCCACCGCCCTGAGTTGGACCGTCGACATCGATAGCTCGAACGTAAAATTGTGGCTCAAAGACAGTGGCGCCCTCACGAGCTGTTCGCATGTATTCCGCACTCTCGAACATTGGAGCATTATCGTTTACGTCTATAACATCTATAAATACGTTAGCGTTTGTTTCCCGTCCACCGCCATCTACGGCGACAATTGTCAGACTGTAACTGCTTTGCTTCTCAAAGTCTAAACTTTTCTGTATGAACAATCCTCCGTTCTCGGTATCTGTGTAAAAGTTATTGGACCCGAATCCCTTTAGGAGATACTTCACTTTTCCGAAAGCGTTGGAGTCGATATCTGTAGCTTTGATGTCGGCAATTTTGGTGTTTGGAGGTTTATTCTCTTGGGTCTTAAAATGGTAAGAGGTTTGGTCAAAAACCGGGGAGTTATCGTTGGCGTCAACAAGGTGCACAATAACACTGGCACTGGATTTTTCTATTCCATTTACTGAAGCGACCAAATCGAATTTAAAGACTCGAAATGACGGATCCGGAACATCATAGTCTAGCTTGTTAGATTCGAGGATTTTCACTACCACTGGCGTACGACCTTGGCTTTCCGTCGGACTGACGTCGAACATTTTGTCCGCATTCCAAATCGGACGCAGGGATAATTGGTAGCGACTGTTTTCGCCCATATCTTTATCGTTGACGAAGACTGAAAGTCCTGGTAAAGGCATTCCACGTCCAAGATTTTCCGGAATTGATATGTTGAAAGTGTCAGCATTAAATTCTGGATCGTGATCATCTTCATCTGTAACAACGATCGTGACTTGAGTCTCCGATGAATCGGATGTCAATTTTCCATCCACTAGTTCGGTGGCTTTCACCGCAAAGACGTACACTCCCCCGTTTTGCAGTATTTCTGGGTTCTCCCTGTCAAGTGGAACGCTAGTTGTTACCAGAATTGCAGTTGAATTGTCAGAATTATCGACAGGCATTAAATCAAAGTGTCCAAAATGTTCTCCTTCAAGACTGAGTTTTACTGGCCGCCGTATGCCGATGTCTCCATCAATCGCTGATATCCGAAGAATCGACTGACCTGGTGGAGTGTTTTCGGTGACGGTAGCTGAATAGGGAGCATTAGTAAATACGGGCGGCTGGTCCTGAACGTCAATGACATTAATCGAAATCGTGGCGAATGAGCTTAACTGACCTTCGGTGCCATTATCTTGGGCTATGATCGTCATTATGTATGAAGGTCGACTTTCGAAATCGAGTTCTCGAAGAAGAGTGAGTTTTGATGTGTAATTCCCTTCAGATATCTTGACAGCATTGATTTCGAATACGTCGCAAGTGTCACTTTCACTTCTCGTGTCCTGGAAGCATTTTAAAGAAATTTCTGAATTGGCTCCCTCATCGGCGTCCATTACAACGATCTTCGGTTTCACTTCTAACTCAGATCCGACAGATGTGGATTCGTTCACCGACGCGCTATATGGGCGACCAATGAACACCGGGTGGTTGTCATTGTAATCTCGAACTGGAATCTCTCTCCGCAGTGAAATTGTGTTTGGTTCGGTGCCATAGATACCATCATCTGTGATACTTATGATTACCTCGATCAGATTCTGAATCTCTCGATCTAGTTCTTGTCGTAGACGAACAACTCCGGTTTCTCGGTCAACAGAGAATACCGGTCCGGATATGCTGTACTTCAGCTTACCTCCTTCTGGGTCAATCCCTGGAAAGAAAAAGACAAGGAACAAAATTATTCTCATTGTTGAATCTCAGGAGTCATTAATCATACCACGATAATTCTTTGTGTGGATATGAGAGACATGGAGAAAATTACGAGAAAGGTTGACAATGGGTGAGATGTCAGAACGTGATTTAAGACGTTCTCATGGTAGATACAAATATAGGTGAGTTATGCCTTTAACTAGAAATTGTCCTCAAAAATTCTGCTGTTGACTCGAGAAGCTTGTGGGATATAATAGGTGTTTAAAGCGAGAGATAAGGTTCAGAATAATTTATGGCATCTATTCAAAGAGGTTTCTCTAGAGGATTAACAAGCTTGAACGATGCTGGATAGACTTACTGGGCTTCCGTAGGGTTTGCAACTGATTTGGAATGATTATGTGTCTTTTGTCATCAGTGAATGAGATTTGATTGATTTGAATGTGCATTTACATATAAAGAGCAGAAGATAGTTTTAGTATAAGTGCTAAGACAATTTTAACAACAGTTTTTCTTGGCTAATGTATGAAGCTCTGCGCGAAGGCTCTAAGCTATTATAGGTAAATTTTTGTGTTTTTATTAAGCATGTATAAAAATTTCTTGGCTGGTCCAAAAAAAAAATCTGATAATATTTTTGTGATTTCTAAATTTTTAATGTTAAATCTTTTAAGTGTTTTAATTGGCTCTCAATTTTCTTTGGTTGTATATCTATCTATTGTATTTTGTAATCTACGGTGGAGTTAGGTCAAGGCATAATTGGTCTCTCTGTCGCACACTTTGTTTAAACTAACTGTGAACAACAAAACAAGTACAAAATACTCCCGCCTCTGACAGCTGACCGAGCATACAAACAATGTTTTCGTCTAGTGGTTTTTCTTTTGGATAACAATACATATTAAATAATATTACCATTTGATGCTGTTTGCTTAAATAATACTACACACATGAACGCCACCAGGGTAAACAATTTTCCATAATAAGTGTTCCCTGTGATTTATGGATGCCACATTAGCATATATAGGGGACGAGATTAGGGCTTAAAATAATTGAAATTTGCCCATATTTTGGCAGTTGGTGGGGAAGTCAGAAATTAAAAAATAACTATCGAATTGAACACAAAAATACGAAAGCAATGGAAACCAAAGCAGTGTGTAAGAACATAAGCAAGAAATGTGCGTAGCTCTGTTGCAACCCGGAGTTTAGTTTAGAAGCTTTGAAATTTAGGTCAAGATTATTAAAAATTAAATGGGAATGAGACAAAAACTCATTAGGTCAAGAACCGAGAGATTGGCGAACGGCAGCTCTGGGGGGTTAACCGAATAATTTTAGTTATGAAATTATCTATCCTGGTTAGGTTTGTCTTATTATACAGGTTTTCATTTGAATGATTCTTTATATATGGCGTTTCTGGACTTCTGAGTATTTAGAGACAGTAACGACAACATTGTCTCTGAAGTCCTACAAAATTTCCCATCTGGTAAGGCGCAATATTGAATCATATCGGATATCAAGGACATCAAGCACAAGTTGCATGAGTGCCATGCATGGTGTGGTTTTTAATTTCGAGTCAAGAAAACTATCACGAAAGAATTTACTTGTCACAGCATATGAAGTTTTCGTTCTGGACAGAGCTATGTGGTTATCGAAATACAAAAACTGGTCGAGTTAGGTACAAGGGTATCTCACTACATTTCTCATTGCCGAAGGAACGTTTCGATCAACAACAGAAACGAGTTTATAGCGTTTTGCAACGATAGTCACGAAAATGCGGCTCGAACCCAAACTGTGACGGTTAGAATAGTAGCGAACGATCAAACTAAAGCCTTAACATCTCAGGTCACTGCCGCGCCTAGGGGATGACATATTATTTCCGAGTGCTGGTACATGGGCGGAAATGGTCCCAGGATTTTTAATGAAAATAGGCGATTTCGGGCCAAGTCATGTCTATTCCTCATGTTACGTGCGGTTTCCGCCACCCCCATCATTAGATTGTTTTTAGTATAATTTTGTTTTGATATAGTTTGATGGTAAGGTGGTGGAAAAAGCGCACGATACACATGTGAGTGTTCGAACACGCCCCAGTTCAAGTGTGGATCGTGGGCAAGTTAGATTTCGGTTTTCGGAGTGGGTGGAGATTGAGAGGGAGAGAGTTTTTCGAAGTAGTCTGGCGCTGGAAATCAAAGGAAGCAGTTGTGGTTGCGGAAAAAAAAGAAAAAAAAACAAAGAAAATAATAGCGAGAACAACTAACTCGGAAAAAGAAAACGCGTTGCGAGAAGCTAGTTATTTTTAAAACGCGAATTTTTGTACAGTGAAAAGTAGTAAACAATTGTTAATGAAAGCGTCTTCTGTAAATATATTTATATAAATTAAATCAGGAATATTCAAATAAAACGCATGTACATTGGAGTGAGGCTCGTTTGTTTTGCTGTTGCCTGGGTCATCCCGAGTGGTTGGAGTCGCTGGTTGGAGGATCATCCTCAGCAAGAGGAAATGGTAACATATAGAAGCCTTTAAATTTCCGTTTCCCAGATGCTGAAAGATCGGCCAATAACTGCGTGTGTGTGCGTCCGCAGAGACTACCGTTGGAGTTTCTCGAAGCTTACCGTTCAATTTAAGATGAACCGTATCTGGTGACTATAGTTCACTGTAACGGAGAAATAAAAGAAAAGCAGCATAACGGGCGCAAACAAAAAAGATCAACGTCCCGTGAAGAGGAGCGCCACTTGTTGAGTAGCGATTGCAGCGCCTGGCGCAAAAAGCGACTGACACTACTGGGTGACCAAAGTACTGTTGACGGAAAGCCCGCAACCCTAGGAAACGGCAAGTACATAACCACTTGGCACCATAGACAGGGAACTCGGTGCATTATAGGCCCTTCTGTGGCAACTGATAATATTACGATTGCCGCAGACCGTACGCTAATTGGATTTTCGACATACTACACGTGTAATACAATATACTACACTCAACATAGTTGACTTCGAGGACGAGACATTTGGTATAGCGATTTTCCAACATTTCAATGCCCTTTCTGTAGTACGAAACGTCCAAACGTTCGAAATACGCCCCGTTGTCCGCGATGACTGCCTCATTCGATCTGAATATTTTCCCTGGAGCCGACGTTCGAGATTTGAGAACAGATAATAGTCGCTGGGGCCGAAGTCTGGAGAATACGGTGGGTGAGAAACCAATTCAAATCGTTATCGGTCCAATTTGGGCATCGCTTTCAAAGGCGTGTGCGACGGTGCGTTATGGTAAGGGACCCGACCCACGTCATATCCATCGTCACAAAACGTAAAAAAAGTCCAATCAATTGCGCTGCAACAAGGTCAAACTGGCCGTTGAATAATTAACGCGCTGCTGTTTTTGGTGGACGGGTAGCACACGCGGCCCCTGCTTGGTAGAAACCTTGACGTGGTGCGGGGGCTTAAACTACAATGAATCACTCAGGCTATGCTGATGGAAGCATACGCTTCCAGTAGGACCACCCATGTCAGACAGGCTAGCGATGAGTAACACACAAAGATCTACCACCCCTCATCCAGGGTGTTACGCGTCACCGTGCCAATTGGATGGTTTGCAGCCAGGGGTATACCGGCTGTATTATAACGGCGCCTCTCTGACACCGGGTCGAATCAGAGCAGTAAGCAGACCTTACCATATCGAAGAGGGGCTCTGATGTGGCAGAGTATTTGAAACCCTAAGACTCGTGGGATCAAAAATGAATAATCAATATACCAAAAACAATCCCACAAAAAACCCGGTGGGCGTAGGTGTGATCGGCCGACACTACCATAAGGGAACAAATCATCAAGAAAACATCGACTCGACAAAAAGAAGACGTAAGGAAAAACGGAAAAAGCGGGATATACGCGTCGGGACGTGGAATGTTCGAACGTTATATAAACCAGGCGCGATGCAGACGGTCGTAGAAAACGCGAAACAATATAAAATGGACATCGTCGCGCTTTAGGAAGTTCGACTCCCATATCAAGTAATCGAAACCAACGGGTTTACACTGGTGTGTGGAGGTACCGATACACATAACCTCGGAACTGGCTTCATCATAAGCAAGAAGATTACGTCCCATGTAAAAGATGTGTAATTCATTAATGACCGAATGTCTGTGCTAAAAATACAGGGCCCATGGTAAAATGATGTACTTATAAACGTACACGCCCCAACAGAATCTACCGACGAAGAAACGAAGGACACGTTCTATGAGACCTTAGAGGAAGTACTTGATGGGATCCCATCATTCGATGTTAAAATCCTCCTCGGGGATCTCAATGCAAAAATTGGAAAGGAAGACATCTTCCAACCAATAATAGGTAAAGAAAGCCTACACGACGTTTCAAATGATGATGGAATTCGAAAGATCTGGTAGTGAAAAGCACGACGTTCAAGCCGAAGCAAATCCATAAAGCCACATGGATATCACCCGACTGCGTAACGCGTAACCAAATAGACCACTTCCTCATAGACAAAAGACACCACTCGAATATCCTTGACGTAAGATCATATAGAGGAGCAGATTGCCACTCCGATCACCTTCTAGTGATGGGCAAAATTAGAAGTCGGCTTGCAGCAAACCCACATGGACAGTCACGAGAGACGAGCGAAAAGTTGGACATTGATAAACTAAAAGACCTACACAAAAGGGCTGAATATCAAGACGAACTAACGAATAGATTTAGCATCCCAGAGAATGGGAGCAGTGAGGAAGAGGAAACCAATATTCTGGGGACTAAATGGGCATCGATCAGACACACAATCAAACAAATAGCCCAAAAGGTATTAGGACCTAAGAAAACAATTAAGTCCAAGCCTTGGTTTGACGATGAGTGCAGGGCAAAGATTGAAAAACGTGAATGTCTCAGAGTGATCCATTTAGAAAGATATGATGAAGTCAACGCAGAAAGTTACGCAACAAGTCGGAAAGAGACGACGAGACTTTTCAAACGCAAAAAATGCGAATGGGAGAAGACTCGGATCGAACAAATCCCTGTAAATGCCAGAGCAAAGAATATCAGAGGTATGTATGCCTGCATAAACTCAATTAGAAACGGCTACCGAGGGAGAGCCAACATAATCCGAGACACAAAGGCTGTCTGGTGACAGAAACAAAAAATATCGTGAGAAGATTGAAGCAGTACTTTGAAAACCTGCTCAATGTGCGCACCCATCAACCACAAATAAATGCACCAGAGGTACATACAGCCGAGTCTCAAATTCCAGAGCCCTCTTTCGAGGAGGTTGTAGAAGCAATAAATCGATTGAAAAACAGCAAGGCGGCGACTGCATACCGGCAGAGCTTGTGAAGCATGGAGGAGAGGCAACCACTCGAAAGATCCACCAACTGATTAAAAGAATAAGGGATAAGGAAGTCATTTCGAAGAATGGAAAACCTCAATAGTCGTCCCCATTTTCAAAAAAGGCGACAGATCTGACTGCAAATTACAGAGGAATAACATTGCTCCCAACCAACGCGGAGACTACCAATGCGGATTCCGTAGGAACCGGTCAACAAGCGACCAAATGTTTACAATAAGGCAATTACTGGAGAAGTGGGAATACGGAGAGACGGTTTACCAACTGTTCGTTGACCTCAAAAAAGCCTACGACTCAGTCGCAAAGCAAAGACTCCACCATATTGTAGTTGAGCTGGGAATCCCGAAAAAATATGCCGCCCTCATTCAAATCTGTATGAACGAAAACAAAGGGCGAGTCAGAATAGAAAACCACCTCTGCGAACCATTTGAAATCCTGGACGGACTGAAATAAGGGGATAGCCTCTCACCATGTCTCTTTAACCTTGTCCTCGAGTATGCCATCAGAAAGGTACAAAACGACAACATGGCCGGATCATCTCTGAACGGGGTCACGCAAGTCCTGGCATATGCGGATGACATCGCCGTTTTGGGCGATAATCTAGAAACTGTACGTAAAAACAGTGAAATCATCATGCAAGCGGTAGAAGAGGCGGGCCTAGAAATAAATCAAAACAAAACAATATACATGATTACGGCGAGAGCAAGTAGAACTCAGAGAACGCACATAAACATCGGGGGCAAGATATTTTAAAATGTCAAAGAATTTAAATATCTGGGAATAATACTGACAGCCAGTAACGAAATGTCAAAGGAAATTAACAAAAGACTACACTCCGGCAACGCTAATAAACTGCTGAAATCCAAACTGCTATTACGTAATATAAAGCCCCGTGTCTATAGAACCATAATCATGCCGATTGTTCTATACGGATACGAAAGATGGGCTCTCACAAAACGGGAAGAGAACAAATTCCGCGTATTCGAGAACAAAGTTTTAAGGGGTATCTTTGGGGAAAATATGACCAGGAGGCAGGACAATGGAGGAAACTCCACAACCACGAACTGGAAGAGCTATACCACAAACCTACAATAGTGAGAGTAATCAAGTCGCGAAGATTAAGATGCACCGGACATGTGGCGCGAATGGGCGGCGATAGGACCGTGTGTAGAATTCTTGACGGTAGACCAACGAGAAAGAGACCGGTAGGACGGCCGCGACGGAGATGGGAGGACACTGTTAGGTTTGACCTTGAGGAGATCGGATCGGCTAGTCAAGCGTGGAAGGAGAGTGCACAGGACAGGGAACGGTGGCGGAGTCGAGGTGGTGAGGTCATGGACTTTCGGGTTCCTACAGGCCAATAAATAGTAGTATAGTATAGTAGTTATATCTGAACGTTTTTGTTATTATTATTGAATGTTATCAATAATGACACTAACAAGGCAAATATCATCAGAGAGACCTTTGAAAATAATTGTAGACTCACTCTCGAGAATAGCAACCCAAATACTAATGCAATTATTAGTTATGAAGTGCATAATATCATTTGTAACTTCAATGAGCAAATTGTACCACGATAACACCACATAATTCAATGACGAACGCGATAATGTTTATGGTTTCGCCACAGCAAATGCTCTTAAAATGGTAGTCGATGTTAGATACCCATTGCTCTTGTAGTTTGTTTTCCCCTTCCAGAGCGAAGTGCGTCTTCGGTGCTTGTACCACCCATTTTAAATTCACTAAACCATCGATAAACTGTTGTTCTCGAAGGAGAAGATGTGAGTTAACACTTTTGCAACCATTGCAATGATCGTTCAAAAGTTTTTCCCATCAAAAAACAATGTTTAATCAAAATGGATATTCCTACTTTTCCATTTTTTTATGAAGGCGAAAGTAGCGTCACTCAAACGACTGTAGCTTGTTAACGAATTGTAGAAATGTCACGAAACTTCACCCAAAACTAGCAACAGATCAGCATCTTGAAATGATCCATGTTCATTTTCTAGTGGTGCTTCCTTTATTTTAAAGGGAAGGTTGGTATCCGGAGAATTTAAATATGTTTTTTTTTTTATTGTGACTTCCGTCGTCGGTAGCCCAATATTAACTTTGTTTAATACCGTTCGCAACCACTCCTTTTATACGAGAATTCTTAAGAAAAAATCACAAACGATGCACTAAATTCCTTTCCACTCAGTATTACCACGCACAACTCATTTACTCTACCGCAGTTTTAGCCAGTCGTCTTTGACCCATATTGAGTGCAATCGCGCGGCACGATTCATTCTTCTAGCTTAATCGATGTTGATCCACTTAAAGTGCAGTGGGCTTGGTTCAAGCATATTTCGTCAAATAGACGAATAGCCATTAGAGAAAGGTACTAATGGATTACAATACTTTATACAATGAAAATTGTATATCGTATCTTGGGTCGGTAGCCGAAACGAATCCCTTGCTTGCATTTGTATAAGCAGGGTAATTCGTTTGTGGCAAAGAACGAAATTGGTGATTGTTTATTTATTAGACGCGGGATCGTGGTCGGTTATATTCCATCTGAACAAACAAGCTGTCCGACGCTGCCTTGGCCGTTGGACAATGGAATCGCCAGCCAATGTGTATGTAAGACATTATTGTACACATGTAAGTCTGGGTTAAGCCAGCCAACTCAAGGTTAAGATTCCTTGATTATGCGGTTACATTATATGTGAACCGATAAGTTTTCTTTCAGGGATATTGTGTTCGGCCTTGGTGAATTTCTTTCAGAAGATAGTTATGATGGGTAAGTACTTGATAAATTCTTTCAGAGAATTTACGAAATGCATTGGATGGATGGATGAACGAATTCTTATAGGGAGTTTAATGCAATGCCCTAGGTGCATTAATTTCTTACGGAAAGGAAAGGTTTACAGGTGTTAATGCAGTTGTATTAGCAATACGATAGGATTGTTACGGACCGACCTTGAGTCCAGCTCCCCCCAACATCCACGAATCCCCTTTCGTTAGTCCCCCCCTCTTTACCACTAAATGGAGAACAACTCGCCAAGTAGTTAATTTGCATAAACTACTTTGTGCAAATTCTACTTGGTAGAGAAAAGAATAAAAATCGTCGTTGGCGCCGAATAATAAAAAAAACGTCAACGGCAAATAAACAAAATAATTGGCTTTCGACATTCGACGTAA
Organism: Microdon myrmicae; assembly: GCA_963931805.1. Classification (NCBI taxonomy): domain Eukaryota; kingdom Metazoa; phylum Arthropoda; class Insecta; order Diptera; family Syrphidae; genus Microdon; species Microdon myrmicae. Next base: position 56,419,426 of record OZ007498.1, on the reverse strand, counting down.
CCCGACGAGCCACAGAGGCCAAAGAGAACAATTCGACGAAGATATTCTACAAGTCACGCCCGAGAGGAAGCTGAACAGGGGAGCACGACATTCAACGCGCCCTGCAACTTGTCGCAGACCAACAAAAGCTGCAGCGACCGCTCAACGGTCAACCAAGTAAGTTATTTTCCCTTTCTTCTCTTACGGTAAAACATTCAAATATATTAAATATAAAAATATAATTACCATATTATTAAATTGTTTAAATCCTATAACAATTTTGGTGCAGCCGGTTACCACCAGCTGGAATTGTATCAAATCCGTCGGGGATACAATCCAGGGGCGGGAAGAGCCCGGAGGCTCTATCGTTCCTACGCCGACTAGCGGAACTAGCGGCTAGGAGAAATAAAAGGAGGAAGCTGAACAGGGGAGCCGACGTTCAACGCCCCCTGTAACTTGTCGCAGACCAACAACAGCTGCAGCGACCGCTCAACGGTCAACGAAGTAAGTCCTTTTCCCTTTCTTCTCTTACGGTAAAACATTCAAATATATTAAATATAAAAATATAATTACCATATTATTAAATTGATAAAACCCTATAACAGGATTATGGGAGCTTCAGGACTGGAAGCTTTTAGGGTAATTTGGGAAGGTAAGTTGGCGTTTATGGGAACCGCCACAGTACCCTTAAATGTCAGAATACAGTGCGAGCGGAAGGAGGGGAAATTGTATTTAACAAACAGATTACAAAAAAGAATTAGATAAATGATATTAATATTGGGAATAAAATGAAACTAAATAACAGCAATACATAACAATAAAAAGGGATGTCATATATAGATTACAAGGAGTAAAATAAAAATAAAAAAAAATACAGTGAAATTCAATTGGCAGAATAAATACAGGTCTTTTTTTATATATTTCGTATGCATTCAGAATTTAAATCACTACGGTTTATAGTCGTGTAGTGCGGCAAGACAATTTGAGAAAGGACGAACCTTACCGTTTGAAGGTTTACTGGGGACTTACTCCTAGTCGAACAGTTTCGTCGTTAGAACACAGGCGCAACGTATCATGACTATCTCTTTTCTATAGGTATTAGCATGGTCGGTGCTCAACTGATTTTGCTGAATGTGTTCCGCCCCTTCAGACATTTACCCGCGATACCCATCAATCTGTGAATGCGCATCAGTTCACGTTGAAAGTGGATTTCAGGCGCACAAATAAACATAGAGAATCATTCTTTAGCCGAACCACACGAATGTGGAATTTTCTGTCTGATCATGTGTTTCCTGACTGTTGTGATGTCCAGACATTCAAGACCAATATACATCGACACCCCCTTTCCTTATCCACTTTCTCTCCACCCGCTCGCACGGTGCTCTGACATTTAAGTATACTTCAAAATCCCCTTTTGTGCGCGCGTTAGTGTAAAAAAAAAAAAAATCATCTTGGGACTTGGGAACCTGTGTTAATGATACATGAACATATGATTAATTTTGTAGTGCTATAATTCGACTGAGAATATTAATTGATTTCAATTGAATGTAATCGGATTAAAAAAAGACACTACTGAGGGACATTTACAATGAATGTTTCTGGAGCTTAAATATGTGAGTTTTTCCTATATAAAACCTTATGATGAGAACGCCTCTTGCGTGGGGAGAGCCCCTCTTTTCTTATTATATTATACGAGGGTAGGTCTATAAGTCTTTAGAAAATTAGGACGATATTTTTTATATTTTCTCGTTTGGCTGATCAATTATAATGATGATGCATAATACTGTAAAGTTATCGTCTGTTCCTTTTCCAAATAGTTAATGATGATAATACGTAGCCATAACCTTAATAGCTGATTTCACGATCTTTGTCTTCTTTGGCGCCCGTTCCTCCTCAACACTCCACTGTTTTGCCTGTTCTTTCGTCTCGGGACTGTAGTGGCGTATCCATGTTTCATACACAGTTACTAAGCTGTGTAGAAACTCATCTGAGTTGCGACGCATGTGTTCCAAAAGTTCTCAGCTGAGAGCAAATGCGGCATCCATCTCGCAGATATTATTTTTATACCCAATTTATCATGCAAAATTGAAACATGAACCAAATTGAAAATTGACAGATACCTAGTAAGGAATGATGTTTTCTAAAAACAGACCATTAGCTAGGCTACGAGCGCCATCGTAGACGTTTCTAAGGACTTATTGACCCACCCTCGTAGCTTTTTTAGGCCAATTTATTCTCCTGATTTAGTTCCGGTAGACACTCGGCTTTCAACTTTTTCCTAAATAGTCTCCTTCTCGAGCGTGTGTGTGCGTGTTTAGTAGTCTTACAGTAGGTTTTAAATAATAGTTTTTAAGATGCGAAATTTACGAATCTGTTATTGCTGGATCTTCTTTTATATCCTCTTATATTGAATTTTCTAACATATTCCTCTTTACCACGATTAAGTGTATTTTGTTCCTTGCAATAAAAGGCATCTACTTGTTTTTTGAGTAAGTTCAAGAACATTGCTGATGCAAACTGTTTTAAGCCTATCACTATTTAAGAGTACCAAATTCATCATCACACTTTATAATGAATATCGTATAAGGTTACAGAAAAAAAAAACCTAAGGAAAAAGACCATCCATTGAGGAATATACCGATAGAAGAGCAAGTGGGTCACGTGACGTGACTCAAAAGCTGCTCTACCCCCACACACAGCTAAACCATGAATAGAAAGAGTCAAGTTCCATTACCAATGCCAAGTAAATTGTCTACTCACTAAACATCTTTCGTGAAACGCAACCCGAGTCAAGTTCATTGTATCTGCTTTTCCGCTAACGCAACACGTTCAATGTAATGAATCAAATTTTCTCTCGACCCTTTCGCATCTTGAATAATGCGATGTTCGAAGAAAGATAAAAAACATTATCCCGAACTTGTACTGTTCCGGGAAGGTAATGGATAATTCTAGCATTATTCCACTTCCTTTTCCTCTTCCTAGTTCTCATACCAGGTTTTCTCTTTATGGGTCAAGAGAAAACTTGAACTGCGGTAGCAACATGACCCGGATGCAAATATAATATTCTTAGACGATTGATGAATCGCAGAATTAGGAATTCATTTGATTGACGACAGTGCTCGTGTGTCCAGTGTTGTTTCTGGCCATAACCAGTAAGACCACTATTCGATGCCAACTATTGCATTTGTCCGTATTTGTAGAAAGTGCTGCGATGGCACAGAGTCGACTTCTAAATGCTAGATCACTATTGACGGCAACGTGAGATCGTTTCTTAACTACTTGTAGTTCGAAGAGACAATTTTCTGACTCACATGTGCCGAAATTTCCCGAAATAATCACTATTATATGGAATGGGAACACCTTAATGAAGGTTAGCGGTAATGAGCGCTGGATTTATAGGCTTTACGCCACTTCACAGGTAATTGTTGTTAACTGAGCGCTGTAAGTGAAACAATTTTCTATCTTGTGTTCTGCTCAGCCAAGCAGCGCGAGGTTCCGCACCTTTTTATATTGTCTTTCTTATTTCTTCGACTGTTCTCTCTGGTCATGCACAGTTAATGATACTAGACGACGGGTGATTCGATTAAAATTGTTGCTGGAGCGATGGTGCTATCAAGTAATACATAAACTGTCAGTTCGCGTTTATGATATTAAGGGGCAGAAAATTGATTACGATCATTTGGTTAACAGATCACAAAATCAACGCTGTGAACTGATAGATTCTTGTCAATTTTGAATTCTCAAATTTAGTAAAAATTAAGTCAATGCTGTTAAACCAGTTGAATAGAGTAATGTAGTACATTCTTGATGAATTGAAGACATTACGTCTTTCCTGTTGTTCATAAGGACGTAAAAGGTTTCCAATTTAGTAGATCGTCATACCTCATTTTGTCTCATCTCGATTGTACTTAATACTGATTGTAAATAACAGTAAGGAAGAATTAAATCAGCATTCAAAGAGGTTTTTAAGTAAGGATATTGTATTCACTTTTACAAGCGGGTGAACCTTATAGGCTTTAAAAGTGAGCACCATGGGCCATCAAGGGGTAACAAATGACAAGAATTGAGACCTAATCAGTACCTGGCTGACTTTCAAACAGACAACTTGTCTCACAGTTTTGCTCGTGCTATTTATCTTAATCAACCGTTATTTTCACAATAATTTTCACAATTTAATTATCATTATCTTGTTTTCTTTGCCTCGTTTTCCGCATACAAAAATTTGAACAAGTGTTATAACCGTTAAGTTATGGCCCCTGGGCCACGTGTGTTAAATAAAATCAAGCGCTAACGGTTGCGTTACGACCCCGTTATTGGAGGCCAAACTCCTCCCGATAAACTTTCAAAAGTGAACAATAAGGTTCTAGAAAAATCTAAAATGTGTTCAAACACTAACTTTTTTCAACCACTTCAAAGTCTGATGGAAGACTCTCCTGAAATGGATCCGACCAATGACGAACAGTGCGCAGAACTTCCTAAAGAAACCGTTCCGCCAATTGTGGTATTAAAAACAACTAGTGCTCAAGTGCGTGATATTTTGAGCAACATTAAGATAGACAAATACTTAATCAAAAACATTTCGCTTGGGCAAAAAATATGTGCCCCAACAATGGACATATATAATAAAATCAGAACCGAACTCTTACGGTTAAAATGTGAGTTTTTCACCCACTCGCGTAAAGAAAATCGTCCATTAAAGGTAGTGTTATCCGGACTAGACTTAATTAGCAACGATGTAGTAAAAAATGAACTAATTGCACTCGGGATAAAGTGCTTAGATGTTAAAACCATCACATTAAATCCGTCAACAAAAGCCCTGTACAAACACTACTTGTACATCGTCTATATTCAACGCGGTACAATTAAATTAAACGCACTAAAACGGAACTACTCAATCTTGTTCAAAACCATCGTTCGCTGGGACTTTAAAAAACATAATCCAGGTAAGGTCACACAATGTCACAATTGTCAGCTTTACGGTCACGGCTCGATGCATTGTCATATAAATAGCTTCTGTGCAATATGTTCGGGAAACCATAAAACATCCGACTGCAAAACGAATGAGGTCATCTAGTGTGCAAATTGTAGTGGGCCACATAAATCCACCGATCCAGAATGCATAAGCCGAAATGTGTTTTCTAGTTAATGTTAAAGTCTTAAATAATATCATTAAAAACGAAATCTCAACATATAGGAACAAGTGTTGGAATAAACACCTTTCCTCTCTTGACAAAGCAAGTAAACCGTTCCGGAAAATATCAAAAATTATGAAAAAGAAAGGGTCCAGTATTCCCCCGTTTAAAGTTCACGACAAGTTGTTTATTTCTTCAGTGGAGAAATCGAACCTCCTTGCTAACACGTTTAGTAAGAACCACTCCATATCTATGCATCTAAGCGACGCGTATACTGAAGCTGAAGTTGTTAACACTATCCATGTAGTTTCTCAAACACCAGCTGAAAGTACTTACGCAACTAATATCAGCAAAGTTAAAGAATTGATAAAAAAATCGAAATAAAAAAAGGCTGCGGGTCTCGATAATATTAACAACAAATTAATCAAAGCACTTCCAGCAGCTGCAAGTAACTACAACAAGTAACATTTTCAACGCTTGTCTTAAGAATTGTTATTTTCCGGACTGTTGGAAAACAGCAAAAGTAATACCTATCCCGAAACCCGGCAAACCGAAGAACAGCCCCGAAAGCTACAGACCTATTAGTCTACTTAGCTGTCTAAGTAAGCTCTTAGAAAAAATCATTAAGGAAAGGATTGATTGTTTTGTGGAAGACAATAACATCTTAACAAACTTTCAGTTCGGTTTCCGTAGTGGTCACAGCACAATCCACCAAGTCTTGCGCATTAAAAACCACATAGCTGGTAAATTCATCGACAAGGAGTCAACGGGACTGGTTCTTCTAGACATCGAAAAAGCTTTTGATACGGTATGGCACGATGCCTTGATTTATAAGCTACTAAAACTTAAGCTGCCAATACCGCTTATCAAAATTATCCAGAGCTTTCTTCGTTCGAGAAAATATGTTGTGAGTTTAGGAACCGACATATCCTCTACTCACCAAATCCACCATGGTGTACCCCAAGGCTCGGTCCTTGGTCCCATATTATTTACATTGTTTGTCGCAGATTTACCATGTCTAGGTGAAAACATTCAGGTAGCTATGTTTGCCGATGATATGGCCATTTTCTCTTCGGGTGCCTTATTCACTAATGTCTACAACTCTTTGCAAGCAGCTCTTGACAAGCTAGCAGTATATTACAGGAAATGGAAAATAAAAATAAATGGTAATAAAGCACAAGCTGTCTGGTTTTCGATATGTAGGAAACACTGCTACCTACCAAATGGCACTAAACTCAGTATGTGTGCAGTTGATATTGATTGGTCCGGAGACTGTAGATATCTAGGTATTATTCTAGATAAAAAACTCATCTTTCAAAAACACATCACTACCACAATTGACAAAATAAACAAAGTCGTAAGAGTTATGTATCCATTAGTGTGTAGAAAGTCAAAGCTTAGCATCGAAAATAAAATTATAATATTTAAAACCATTTTTCAAGCTATACTCCTGTACGGGGCCCCTGTATGGTGTAACTGTGCTCGCACATACAAAATAAAATTGCAAAGGTGTCAAAATAAAATATTGAAAATGTTGTTGAATCTGCCATGGTATTATTCGATACATGAACTACATGAAAACGCCAACGTTAAACCGGTAGAGTTCCTTATTGACAAAATCAATCGAAACTTCTTCGTCAATTGTTCTTTTTCTGACAATGTTCTCGTTTCCCGTCTTGCGTTACCCTAAATCACTACATATGTACTCTGTCTATGAAAATTATATCGAGGTCATTACTACATAAAATAACCGGAAGCTCGTGCAATATTAGTCTTAAGATTCAAATAAGGGTTTTTTATTGTAGTTTTCCCTTAATTTATTAATTGTTATTCATTAAAATTGTGCTATTGTTATTATATAGATTTAAGATTATAGTTGTAAAGGAATTGCTATCCTAAATCTCTTAAGTACTAGTTGTAAAATATACCATTAATGTAATTATCTACTAAATAAAAATTGAATTGAATTGAATTGAGACCTAACATATATGAATAGTAGCTACCTAAACATTTATTTGCTTATAGTGGATTGCCTCAGTAAGTCACAAGAACTGTAGCAAAAACATTAATAAAAGCAAACCTACCAACTTGCTAACAGTTTTCTTGCCTTCATTTTAGCCTTAAGAGCTTGGAGGTTTGGGCAACCTCTAAAATTTATTGCATGCCCCAATGTTGCACTAATTTGTTTTCGCCTGGAGGGTTTAAGGCGGCTCTAAACTAAATTATGTCACCTTTAAATTTAACATTTTCTCCTTTATTAGGGGTAAAAGTTGACTCCCCCCCTCCTCCCCAAGAGGGTCGAAAAACCAGTGTCCGCATTAAATCGTCAACGAAGACGGCCGTGTTTTAATTAAATAAAAAACAAGAATTCATATTCGGGTGTGCGGTTTGTGTCGGTTTACAGTAATCATGCTTAATCAAAAATGCTTACAATAGCTAATATTTTCAAAAACATGAGGCATAATCTTTAATTAATGAAGCAATAAAGTGATTCGGTGTTATTAGTTGCATTATTCTTTGAAAATTCTTCAGAAAAACACACAAATCCCCTATTACACTTCCAAGAAAATAATCGTCTGCATTAAAACTTATTCAGACGGAATTATAAAATTGAAACAAGAAATTAATCAAGAAAAAATGTATGTTGGTGTGGTATCCTATATTATTATAACACAGTAATCCTACATCGTAAATCTTTAAATAATCAAACGAATTTAAGTGCGAAACGTTTTAAAATTAGTTTGAAGGAAGCAGGTAACTTTCTAAAGCCTTATTAGATGATCAGCAATAAAATTAATTTAGAAGTAAAAGGAAAGTTATTAATTGTGTAACAAACTGTGTGAATGTAGCGTGTTATTATTATTCATAAGTTTAACATTATTATTCATAAGTCTAATTTACGTCTCCATAAAATTTCAGAACTTCTTTTCCAAACAGTAACAGTTTCGTAGAGTCGACAGCTTTCGGATAGTAGTGAAATTACGAAACTGAGAGAAGAACAAAAGTGAGTTAGAGGAAACTACGACAAAGCCACGTTAGGGAACCTTCGAAATCGTTCTAGAAATTTCGGTAACGTCGACAAGCATAGTTTAAAAACTCGCCTATGACGTTGTAAAAGAAAATGTGAGATGAGAAGATTTCTCCAGGGAAAGAGTACACGGGCACCATTAAAAATCTGAAGCGCAGAAAAAGACCGAAGAATGGCAAAAAATGTAAAAATAATATTATAAGGAGTTTTATAAAATGAGCATAACAACTTTGTATTTAAATACGAACACACCCATAAACTTCTTTCGGAATCTGTCAAAGTAAAAACGTCAATAAAGGTTTACATTTTGATCATCGTGAAATTAACAAACGAACAACAACAACAACGGGGAATTTGGCGGTCGCAATTTTAAGGGGGTTTACTCCCTATTTCTGTCATAATATTCGTCCCACCCGACGGAATGTGCATGCTATAGCGGATCAATTTGAGTCGAATAGCTCTCTATTGGATGATCCTGTGCCAGTGGGACAAAGCATCCGTAGAAGACCCAAAATATTGTAGGGGAACGTGCGATTGGACCACATTTTTTCAACGATGAAAATGATCGCCAATGGAGTTCCCTATCATGCCATGTTGGAAGACTATTTCTAACCAAAATTAGATGGATTTGACATCAGCGATAACAAGATGATCAGTTGATCTATTGAAGGGGGAGTTTGGTAATCGAGAAACGGTCAAATGGCCACTTTGCGCATGTAATTTGACGCCGTTGAATTTCGTTTTGTGATGTAATGTTAAGTCGTTGTTTTATACCATGAGCCAGGAACAATACCGAACGCGAAACTGTCAACTTTTCACCGATATGTGTGGGCAAGTAGTACAAATTTGGCTCCAAAAAAAAAACCACCGTTGCAGAAGCACACGCGGCAATCATATGAATGAGATTGAGTGCATTACTTAAATATCTCAATTATTCTGTGTTTTATTTAAGCATACAATTGTTAAGTTTCTACACTATTGTAGCACCTTCGAAACCGAAAGAATTGGAGACGAAATCTTGCGGATAACTGACATTTGAACATGAAAATTTTGAAAAACTATTTCTGCGAACTATTTATAGCGCTTGCGACGATAGTGAAGAGCGTGCGACTCGAACCGACGCTATCACGGAATCACTAAAATATAGAACCAAAGCTCAACGCATCAGGTTACTGCCGCATGTACGAATTCGATTTCTAAACTCAAGTACATTCGGCTGATGTGAAATGTTATATTATTGCTATGGTATACGGCTTTAATGGATGTGCTTCTGGTGGTGTTGTTCTTCACTAGTCGTGTGTGTATCTGCTAGAAACGCCACTTCACTCCCTTCCCAGTAACTTTCGTTACAATCAACTCGAAACGCGGACGACTGAGCGAAGAGCGAGCGAGAGAGCGATCGAGAGAATGTCAGAGCAGGCGAGTGAGTCGGCGCTCTGCGTAGAAGTCGTGTGATTGTAAGTGGTAAAGTTCTGTGTTTGTATGGGAGTGCGTGTTATGTCGTACAGATCATGTCGGGGTCACCAGTTATAGCGTTTGCGACGATAGCGAAGAGCGTGTGATTCGAACCGACGCTATCACGGTTAGAATCACTAAAATATAGAACCAACGCCCATCGCATCAGGCTACTGCCGCGTGTACGAATTCGATTTCTAAACTCAAGTAGATTCGACTGATGTGAAATGCTATATTATTGCTATGGTATACGGCTTTAATGGATGTGCTTTTGGTGGTGTTTTTCTTCACTATTCGTGTGTGTATCTGCTAGAAACGCCACATATGTAATGAAGAGGTTAACCACATTCGGATAAATCATTCCATATACGATGCATTGGTGATTTTCGACGGAGAGTTCTGTTGAGTGTTCAGTTCTACTTTTCTTAGGACAAATTTTTTAGACAGGTAAATGTTACAAGCATATTCACATACGTGCATACGCATGCTAAAATTGCTGTACACAAAATTCCCATACTGCAACCTGAAACAACATCTCATAGCATATACCCTATACCCTAACAACCTTCAAGGAAACAGTATTATTTCATGCATCTAACATGCAAATTGCTGTACGTAAAATTCCCATACTTCAACCTGAAACAACATCTCATAGCATATGCCCTGTACCCCAACAACCTTCAAGGAAACAGTATCACCTTGAAATATTCAAATTCCCAGCATCTTGGGCTACCCTATGCTATCACTACATACCACTTCTCTATTCCCATCTTAAATTGCAATTCTGCAATTCCCATTTCACATCCTGGCACATGCCCTCGGTTCGCATCACCTTGAATCGAAATTTTTCTATGGCCTTGGGGTGAAGCTACAGCCAGAATAGGCATAAGCTTGCCACCTCAGGATGAATGGCGACAGTATTGCAACGTTGCAGCTCTCATTCTCGTTGGCATGGCCTACGACTGGGCTAGCATCGGGTAGTTGTGTCAAGGTAAACGATGCGACCGTAGGAAGTAAAATGTAATTGAATGTGGATTTTGGCACTATAAAATGGTTTTGTTCAAAGCAAAAGGCATCCATTAATAGATTGATAGTTAGAATGTGGAGTTATATTAAACTGAGCCACTGGTCAAAAGTAAAACAAAAAGTAGAACATAAAATAAGCTACCACAGACACGGTCAAAGTAAGCAACCTATAGTTGGTGTTTTAATTCGGAGTTTCACTTGTCCAATATGTATTAATCCCAAGGGATGTACACTTGGTAAGTCTGCTAAACATCAGCGTCACAGGAAAGGGGTCTGGGCTTGTAAGACGAGCAGGACACTCTATTTGGCTGACCAGGAGCTACAACAACCACTTACGGACTCTACGAGTCGGAAGCCACCTACCCACGGGCTTAATCAAGCAGGAAGCGACACTAGGTAACTGTTGTATAGAGATATACAACAAATGTATGTCCTCTACTGATCCATCTGATATCACCTTAAAGAGTTCGCTTTGTAAGTAATTCGGTCCAGGGGCTTTATTATTTTTATGTTGGCTGTCCTTACTTTAATTGGGTGGAAGAAACTTTTTACTTTTCCTTCTCACAATGAGTGACATTCAAAACTTACAACAGAATATAAATCATCTTCCTCATCTACATCAAACCGCATACATTTTCCCCAAAAACCACTTCGGTTAATTTCTTACTTAAACTATATTTCTCGCTTGCAATCAACCAGCATTAATTTCCCCTGAAAGTCATTCCAGCTCACTTCCTGCTTAAACCATTTACCTCGCTTGTAACCAAGCAACATTTAGTTTCCCCGAAAACCATTTCGACTCCCGTCCTACCTAAACCATGTGGAATAATACCAGTTCTCCTTACTGGTAAGCCACCAGCACGCTGCGCTACGGAACAACCATCGCAACGAAGGAGACCCATGTCCTTTTGTCTAACCGACAATTCATGCCCATACTCGGTTATGTCTCCGGAACCGATTTCTCCGTATACATAGCGACAGAGGAATCCAATTCAGCCTGTACGGCAGTAATTCTTTGGAACTAAATCCTCTATGCACGCATAGCAACCCTTTTCAAGTTCTTAGTAAGTCGCAGTGAGTTTTACTCGGGGATGACTCCACTGCCACGGCACCATGAATGGATTCTTGCCCATGTTAGTCAGTCGAGTCGTCACCAGGGAGGTGCACACACCTCTATTAGAACAAAGCCTCTGCGCGGGTGCCAAACAGTCCTTACCAAGTTAAACCCTCGATTCCGCATCCGTCCTCTGTTAAATATACATAAGTTGGAACCAATTAATAAAGCGGCAAACAGTGTCGTGAATATACCCAAGAAAGAATTAAATATTCCCAGTGCTGCCGAAGCCAAATTTCATCCCCCAAGGAGAGGAGTCGCTTTTTATCAAACCCGGAATGTTGTGCTGAGCTGCCGAATCTTTGTTCGCCCCGGTTGGTGTGCCGCGGTAACATAATATAATTTGAAAAGATATTATAAACCACCTGATGATTGTGATTCGTAGTACTCAAACAATATTAATTAAGTTAGTTTTTCTGTGAAACAAGATGTTGCGGATTCGCAACTGAATGGCGTCAACAGTCAGTAAACAGTTGTCATGACAAACTGTCATCAAATCAATGACAATAACCCACTTCTTCGTAAAATCTTCAGACAAGCGACACGTTTGCATTTATGTAAGTCAATATTAATCGAGCTCATCCGTGAAATAAAACACAATTGTTAATAAGATAAACCCAACCCGTGTCATTATTCCCGTTTGGATGAGGATAGTTCTGGAATTGCTGCTCCACATTTAGGTATTCTTTTCCTTTTCAACCATTTGCTTTTATCCGTGCTTCAGAGCAGCAATGAACATCACTTTCCGACAGGAGACACCAATTGTGAAGCTATAGAAATCTTCCCCGACGACATTTCTCGGTCGGCGAAAAGTATTGAGATCCTCTCCGACGACATTCCTCGGTCGGCAGAGATCAACCTACGTGTTGGCCGGTCAATTGCCAACACACAAGATCAAGGAGGAAAGCGATCCTGTGTAATGATCCATAATTAACGAAATTAATAGACGTTTTTAAACATACGAATAAGATAAACTTAGCACCGGAAGCGCTCTACTAATGAGTTAACAATAAGAAAAAAAGGAAAAGGAATTAAAAAAAAACATTAACAATAAAACTTTCCCAGTGAGTTTTCATTTTTGCCTTAGTCCTTTTGGTGAACAATTTTAGTCGGAACGTCGGTGGGGATAAGGTGAACTACGCGCCGTACGTCGGCACCCAGACCAAAACCCGCACAATACGTATAAAATAGAACTTAATATTTAGTCTTAGGTAATATCTGTAATTGTGTTGGAAATAAATGTGGATTTAAAACCAAACCAAACAATTTAGTTTTTCATCTCCAAAAGATGGTGCAAAGTCTATCCCGGCCGTTGTTTTGAGATACCTACGGTCTCAGCTATCTCGCACAACCTCACTCAAAACGATTCGATCCACTTACTTTACGATTTCCGCACTTGTAGCTTCTTTTGGCCTTCCAGAGCGAGGTGCGTCTTCGGTGTTTGTAAGACCAATTTTAAATTCACTAAACCACCGCTAAACTGTTGTTCTGGAAGGAGCAGATGTGGGATAACACATCCGCAACCATTGCAATTATTGTTCAGAAGCTTTTTTTACGAAAGCGAAAGGAGCGTGTGGGTCTTTGTTGTATTGTGCCAAGACACGGGCACTCGTTTCACTAACTTACCCAACGCTAAAACTGAATTCACCGACATACCACGAATAGAAATGTTACTCCTTCTCCGCAACGATGACGCAAATTAAAAACACTGGCGGGTTTTTTGTTTCTTAGCTTTTTTTATTTAAAAGATAGACTTCAAGGGTTATTAAACATCACTACTTTATGATACATTGTCAAGGTTATTAAACATCACCACTCTATGATCCATTTCGCCCTAGTTTTCTAAGAAAAACGACCAGCAACGCAGTTTTCTTATACACAATTTCAATTCGACTCTTTAATTTTAAACGCACACGAACTCTTCGATAATGTTAAAGACGCGACAGTACTTTACATGTGTATTCGCCTGGGAACGAACTCGACTCCTTCAGATATAAAATTTGACTGCGCTAGTGTCTCTTGCCGCCAACATCCACTAGCTGCGATCGTGATGGATTTCCTGATCTAAGGGTAGCCAATCCGATCTTCTGTTGGATGATAGCCAATGGGCGATCGAATCGGGATTTAATGGGAGGATTTTCCGTATGACCGTACGGTCAAGTGCAATGCCCTTTCGCTCGAAATACCGACAACGAACGATCCTGCACTTGTTCAAACAAGGAACAAGCATAAGGGCTGCAGGCATCGTTGTTGTAAATCATCGCAATGGTCGCCCGAGAACGAAATAGGTTTCTGTGTCCTAAGTAAACAGAAACGCTATTTCGAGGGTCGTACATTAGATGCACTTTGTTTGGTTTAGCCGTATTGTTCTGGTGTATGATGGAGGATAGATATTTTGTTGACATTAAATCAACAGAAACCTCGCCGACGGTGGCAAAGGCCCAGGCTGGGTGGCTGAAAGTTTACTTTGGGCAAGATAGGGCATGACCATTACTATGATTGTTTAACTTAGGAAACGATGCGCGAGGCATGATCAGGGTATGATTGTTTAAGTAACAATCATGTTCATGTCTAGTTCTATGATCGGTTGGTAGCCGATAATGGGAAATTGATTGCAGCTATTGCGAACCTAAGGATATGGGGGCAATATTTAATTACCAAATGGTAAGGAAACTATCAGCTGCAGCTGTGTCAACAAGTATGCTGGTCGGCATGTCTTCGTGGACCTGTGGGTTCTTGGTCTCTTAGGTATGGTGCCTCAAGGGCACAGGTTCGCCAAGTCTCCCAACGAATGTTTGGATTGCAACGTCTACTACGTCGCACTGTTGTTATTCATCGGCACGCTCCGTAATTGCCTCAAAATAATGCGATTTTTTTCACCAATTAAAATGGAATCAATGGTTCTTTATTAATAGTATGTCTGTTTCACAAATGATATAACTTAAATTACGCTAACTTAAGGCTTGCTTTCAAGTGCCGATAGAAACAAATAAACTGATTACAAAACTTATTTTTTTATCGTAACATTCTGGATTTACTTTCACAAGGCCTTAACTTTGACAATAGGTACAGAGTTTACTTCTAAATAAATAAACTGATTACAAAACTTATTTTCTATCGAAACGTTTAGGATTAAATTTTACCAGGCTTTAACTTTGACAATATGAACAGAGTTCACTTTTAAATAAATAAACTGATTATAAAACTTATTTTATTGTCGATAGAAATTGAAGCTACAAATGATACACTTGTTTACTTTTTATGTAAACTGAAACACTCCGGGAGCTCGTCCACCGACTGTTGGTAATATTCGACTCGTATTATTTAACGTGGAGGCATGACTTGCCTCCACGGAATCCGTATCGCGATTGAAGATTGCCACCGAAACGACAGAATACCAAATTTCATCCATCGCTTCGGCGACCAATGAGGAATGATCTCGGATGCCCTGGACACGGTGAGGATGTGCACTCACACAGATGTGTTTACCTCGCACGCTCATGACGTGTGTCCATGAGCATTGCGAACCGTGGATATTGTTATTCCATATAAGGAAATGTTTACCCGATCGGCAGTGCGTAAGGCATGTGTGCTGATCGGGCGTACGTTGCTGGCGTCACCGGAGGGTCGAACTTTTGTATGTGTATTTACACTAACGAGAACTCGGTTCCCTTTGTGGCCAGGTGCGACTTACCCATTTCATATCGATTGGTTTAGCGGCCGATATGCTTGCAGCATGGAAGTAAGGCAGCGTATCTCCTGCTTGTACGCCGCAAATTCGATGGAGGATATGTGCACCGCGGTGGTCGAGACATGTTGGTTGCTTGGTTGTGAAACCAAATTGCCTTTATGGAACATGACCGTGGATGCTAATTCTTTAGCTTGCCGGTCGATTTACCGATGGATGTGCTGTAGTAAAATAATGGAAGAATATCTCCTGCGCGTGGGTTGCTTGGTGTATGCGGCATGTTATACTTTCTTACTAGGAAATCTGTTGATGCAACCTACACCCGGCGAATTACTTTCTAGCACATGATGCCCGAGAGGAAAATGTCTCTTGTGGTTCGTGCTATTGAATCAGCGAAAATATGGTTTAGGAAACACTTTAGGTGGGTGACAAAAACGTAAGTGCATGCTTAATTGCTAGGCAAGCAATCAGTACTTGTTTTATCGGTTTTCGGCCGCTTTAGATGGAAACCTTCGAACTATAATGGGGAGGTAGGTAGTGGCGTTCGAAGGAACCGCCACAGACCAACGGATTGTTGTTTGAACGATCGAGCGATGGTTCAGCAGATAAGGCAAAGATGAACATGTCATGCACGTGTATGAGAAAATGCTTCTCAGCAATGGGCATTGACATGTTCGGGGATTAATGTCGGTTACATGAAGAGGTGACCGAATTCGATTTCAGGAACATGATGCGTTGGATGCAAGCATGCCCCGGGGTGAAAGTTTGATGCCACGGCAAGATGGTAATCCTGCCGTGGGGTTATGTTTTCAGGTGGAAGGTGATGCAGAGTAGCTTACGATGCTCATTTGCAGGTAAGTAGGTTGACATGCCTGGTAAGTGGGAGACAGGTTAATTTAAAGGGAATGGGTGGCTCTTTCTGGCGCAAGACTAATAACCTTGCCCGGAAAAAAAAATCATTATGGGAAATTTAACAAGCCTCAGGACTTGCTAAATAAGGCCAAGACCGGCTCCCGGTTATAGTGCCGATGATGATGATGATGGGTGGTTCTTTGGGAATGCCTTAAAGAACCCCCACAAGCGTCACTCGAACGACTGTAGCTGTAAACGAATAGATGGAATCTCATGAAACTTCATAAATAAACTAGTGACAAATGAGCATCTCGAGACACCATTTCCAAGTGACGCAACCTATTGAAAAATATCGGGACTTTTCAGGGCATGTAGTTTAGCCGTTTGATTTTAACACTTTACAGATCGGCCGCCCAGAGGTAGATTCACCCTGTTGCGGTTTAGACTGTCCCTCCGCTGAAGCTGTGTGAGATTTATTCAAATCTCCCTGACCCACCTTCAAGATCTAAGATTATTATCTCAGCAAGATATGACTTAAAACTTAATATCATGAAAATATTTCAAAACTTCGTTGTTTACTTAGGATAAGCAGAGGGAAAAATGAAATTTATTGGGGATTAGGACGCGCCAAAATTCGACTAGACTGTTTGGAACCGAAATACAACACGAATATAAAACAAAAGAAGTTATTGGAATTATTTCATGGTCCACTTTTTTGTACAAGAATAAATATTCATATATTTCCTAAGCCCAACAATAATATACATTTTGGGATTAGCTTGTGGTAACTTCTCTGAAGGGAATTAATACTATTATAATAAATGCATGAGCTAACAATCAAGGTAAGGGTTACCAATCATATAAACGGGTTTATATCTATTAACTTTAACCTTGTTTTACATGAGGTTTAATCTTTCTTCACTATTTTACGAACAGTTAGATTTCTTTTTTAATTGAAACCTTCGAAGGCTGAATGGATCGAAATCATTAACGATCTCCAAAATTTAACATACTTTATGGGTCTTTTGGTTTTATCAATTCGTTATTTCCATTTCTCATTCTATTTATTCTATGAAAGTCGATTGTAGATACCTCAAAGCGCTGTTATTGTTAGATATTTATCCGTTTCATCGAAGCTGTGAATCGAATTGTGCAGTTATCTTCAATTAATGTATCATTGCCCTAATGACGTCGTTTATTTGTAAGTGGTTAACAATAAAAAGAAAATAATTATCATTTTGAGACTAGTTCAAGGTTGTAATCCTACATTAATTAATTTAAAGTTGATTACTCGAACTTTTCAGCAGTAGTTCAACTGAGAACTTATGTATCGCGGTGCGCTCTTAAATTACCGCACATTAGGCACCCCATCGAGGGGTATCAGGCGATAAATTAAGAAGTCGGGTTATCGCACAGATTGTCAATTTTGCATTAAATAGCTCGAACACTTGTTAAATTATAGACACTCAAATGATCCGATTGTGCTGAAGTATTATCACCAAATTAGACAACATCAAATAGGTGCAAGACCATACGAGTACAAGATTATTAAACATGCACATTAAATTTTATTTCATTGTATCACAGCTAATACAAATTTCAGGTCTCCCAAGTTGTTTTATTTTATATAAATGAGTATAAAAGATTTTTCTAAGACTTGTTCGTCCTTGGCTAAGTGATAATGTGATAGATTGCCTAACAACTCATCAGTTGTTAATATTAAAATATACAAAACCTGCCACAAAAATATTTTTCCAGATACTAGTCACAAACATCAGGCTTTCATTGTTCGACATACTACTCGTCTATTCTTCAAATGGTAAAGAGATATAAAAAACTAGTTTAGCTACAGCAAATTAGTCATCTGTGCGCCCTTGGGTCGAACGTGCGCTCACAATGTAAGCTGTATAAGGGAAAGTGTCATTAAGACCCCATGGACATCGATTCGTCATCATTGACAAAAAATACGATACATTACTATGTGGCGTCAGATCTGCTTTTACCTGACATTTGACCTGTTAAGAGGCATGAACTTTGGTGCAGGTTATACGTTAGAGACGATATATCACGTTGACGAAATTATAAGTGAACTGCGATAAAGTTGGTGTGAAAAAATCGTATTATATTATTTACCGAGATATCGAAAATGCTGTTGGTGATACGTTAGTGTAAAATTCACAAAGTGCATTGATCTGTACTTATTCATATTTAAACATTTACGACTTACAGGTAATAGTAAATAGTTGGTAAAGCGCTTGAGACATGGAGGTGCGTAGCCATAAACACTAAAATGTTGAAGTCCAATAAAGCGAGTTTTTATTTCTCAAAAAATGTGGCTAATATGTGAAATCTCGAAGTTATTTCATGAAGTGGTTAAACTAAAATGTATTGAATGTTTGCATGGATAGAAAACTAGAAAGTTTAGTGAGGGCAGAACCATTTATTAGGTTTAATCCAAGCATAAATTAATATAATACTTTACAGACTAACTTAAAATATAAAGTAGTAATTAAAAAATAATTAAAAAAAGAAGAAAAAAACAAGGGAGGAGAAGAGGACTGGGCGGTAGGGGAGGTAGCAGGCTGGAGAAGAGCGAATGTATTTGTGAGACAGCGACCGTGAACGACATATGTGTAGGAATGTGTACGGGTTGTGAGGGTGTAGACGGTGGGTGGAGCAATGTCAGGATGGGAAAGAGAGGATACGGAGTTTGAGTGCAGTAGATGTGAGGTAGAAATCGAAGGAGGTAGGGTGAGTTTGCCCACCTCAGCATTCGCGAAATGGGTTCATTAGAGCCGTAAGAAGTGTGGTGGGTAGGCAAATATGGTAGAAGTGACGAGGGTTTCCCAGGTTACGGCCGTTAGTGTGGATTGCGATGGTGGGGAGCAAGCTTGGGCAGTTGATTGTGCCTGAGAGGAGACGGTGGATGAAAAGGCTATCGGCATGAATTCTGTGCTCCTCAATTGTGTTGAGGTTAATCAGATGAAGTTGTGGGTGTTTTTAATTAATGATTTCTAGTGGTAGGTGCCTCAGGGGCACAGGTTCACTTATATTACCCTGTCGTCTGACTCACTGCTCTCCAACTCCACAAAATAAAACTTCGCAGTTGATCTGATCTTTTCCATTTATTATTTATTCGAATAAGAAAAAAAACTAAGGTCTAACATAAAACGCAGATCCAATGTCGATTAAAAAATCTCACAATTACAGTAACAAAGTTACTTAGCACAATGTAAAATACCATGGTGGTTTAAATAAATTTGATAATGCAAAAACTCGGTATATTACTGGTTACAATGAACACAACTGTTTAAATTAAATACATTTAATAAGGCAAGAACTCTTCGTTGCCGACCGACCACTGGTTGATACTCGACTCTAATTTATTTAACGTGGAGGCACGACACGCCTCTACGGAATCTGTAATGCGATTGACTATTTAATCATCGAAGACGACAGCACAGCAAATTTGTACATTGCTTCGGTGCCCGACAAGGAATGATCTTCCTTGCATTGGTCCCGCAAAAAGGGGCGAAACACACATACGATGATCGTTTCTGCAGCTCATGGCGTGTGTGTGTCCACAAACATGCGGACCGTGGATCGATCAAATCCACAAGGGGAACATTAGCTGGCATGGTTGCAGCTGGTGCCATTATCTCGACATAGAGATTTAGGTGTTTACACGACCAGCAACTGCATAAAGCATTAAAAAATTGTTTTCGGGAGAAAGTGATGGAGTGACATTTGACAACGCCGAGTTCGAGGTAGTTATTACGGCGCCAATTTGAGAAGCTGTCGACTTCCGTTTGGAGAAGTGAGGAGTCAAGAGGAGAGATGATCGCAATCAATGTGACATCGAGCCGTGCGGTCGTACTCGGGCATCTGGTGTAGACGTATCGACAATCGACAAACAACAGTTAAAGAATCTTTCAACGGAAAGGCCTTAAAAGTGAAGTCAGATAGACCAATTACCTGAACAAGACAATATTATACATTTTGATTTTCGCGCCGTGTTTTGTTTTGTGAAAAGTGACAATAGCAGTGTGCATACAAAGGCCACATAAATAAAACCATTAGTGCCGATACGCCACGTATGAAGTGTTCCTGTTTGTGTATGTGCACAATATAATAAACAAACTCCTGAACGTGATTATCTATCTGTAACTCGCGCAACAACAAAAAAAAAAAAAAAACAATAAAAAAAAGAAGTGAGAACACGTTGTCCATTATATGGACGTAAAACTAAAATGGATAAAAAAATCCGTCAATTTGTATGGTACGCTTCGAACATACCTTTGAATCCAATTTGATGTAAACTGTTTAAAATTGTTTTGTCGTCGATCTTTATTTCTTGGGTGATCCTACGACTGCCAAGGGGTTTTAGCTACATTTTCGATGTAGTATTCCAACAGATTACGGACACGCAAACATAGTGAAGAACACAACACCAGAAGAGAATCGAAAAAATCATAGCTTATGTTGTGAGGTAAGGCATTCTCGCATATGCGCGGCCGTGGTTTGATGCGTCAGTTCTTTAATGCCAACGTTCTTACCTTGGGTTTGAATCACGATCTTCACTACTATCGTAAAACGCTATAACTTTTGACCCCAATGTGAATTATAAGTAACAAAGTACACTCTCACAGGAAACCGGGACTTTAAGTTATGGCATTTACACAGATATCCTGAGTTTTTGATACATTTGTCTAAAATTTTAATAAGAAAAGTATCCGGAATATATTATTTAAAGGAACCGGTTACAAGGAATCGGTACATCCCCCCTGTCAATTAGTTTATTTACAGCAGCTTTTGAAATAGGTCGCCTTTAGAGCTACGCTGGGATTTTACTATGGGTAAATTAGTTGAAGAACTGGTTTACCTTAATTTTGTCTTTCAAATAAAAATGCTTGTCCCGAATTGTTAGACATATTTAAAAACGGGCTTGTTGAAAGAATCGACCTGCTTAAAGACTACCTATAAGGGTTTGGGAGTCGAAGTTGGGTGTGCAGGTGTGGGAAGGTTGGAATTTGCCTGGCAACCGAAGGTACCGAATAGGTTTTGGTTTTATGCACCTGTATAATGGAAAGAATTCTTGTAGGGAATTTGTATGCGAAGAGATGCATGAAAAGGTAAGAATTCTTTTACAGGGACTTTTGATTAAATAAATTTGATCTATTTGATGCGTGAAGCATTTAAGGTGCTAATGCGTTTGCATTAGCAAAAACTTATGTAGATTGGGTTGTAGGGATGGGGGTTCTTCAGGTAAGTAGGCAGTGGGGTTTGGCGGGGCCGCGACAGTACTCCCCCCCTAGTGACGTAGTCATGAAATAAAAAGGTAGGGCTGCAGTGGTGCTCGAATGATTGGTGCGGTGCTGGAAGGAGAACTGGACACTTGGGATTCAAGGTGGCCCTGCATACTTCGGGAGGCGCGGTGGTTAAGTTAGGGGAACTGTCGTGATGACTAGTTCCTGGGTCTTGATATGGACCTGAGTCGATAATCATGGTGGACGCGGATTTTACCGCGTTGATGTCGCAGGGGCAAGGGTGTTTGCGGTGTGATCCACCGGCCTGTTGTGGGTCACTTGGTTTATCGTCCGATTGGTCGGAACCTATCCGTGATCTGCTCGCGTCCGCATTGACGAGTGCGGAAAGAGGCAGATAAAGGCGCTGTGGGTGTTAACCTGCTGTTGGCAGGTTGCACCTATCTAATAGGTCAAATCCAATTAGGGGCTCGCTGACATCGCACGACGAAGTGTCAGGAGACGGGACCTATTGGGGCTCGCTGGCATCGTACGACGAAGTGCCAGGAGATGGGACCTATTGGGACTCACTGACATCGTACAACGAAGTGTCAGTGGATAAGATTGAGGAAAACCGAGTCCAGAGTCGGTGTTCTTTGTCCATACGTTTGTGTGGCGAATTGTTTGCCGCTGGAACTGGTGGAGGGGGCGGGCACTCCAGTTGCGCGGCTTACCGATCGTGGGAGGACGTGGTATATCGACACCGGTGTCGACGATGGCGCTTGATATACGGTAGCTGCGACCTCGACCGAACGGCAACTTGTGAGGAGGAGCCGGCCAGTCGCGCTTGGTTGAAGTTTGGCGACTTAGCTTAGGGGCTCCTGGTGGGCGGTTGACTGTGTCCAACCGCAGGGCGTCCTAGGGAAATGGAAGCGCGCTCCGAAGGATGGTTGTTGCACATGGGATATGGGGCGGTGTAGTGAGGCGTGTATTGCCTTTGGTTGCCGCTTGAATTGAGCCGTGGTGGCTTGGGGGACATTAAAAGTCCCTAGGAGGAGGGTCCTTACGTGGGAGTAAGGTGGTGGAGCCTGGCGTCCTACTGGGTGAATGCTACACGTAGTAGCTGTGGTTACGAGAGGAGCTGGCTTGCTGGAATTGGGCGTCCTACTGGCTATTTTGCTACGCGCAGTAGCTGTGGTTCCGCGAGGAGCCGAGGTTGTGAGAGAGGGGGGTCGTGAAGAGGCGAGCGGAGTTGCATGAAGACTGCGCTTGGCGGGAATGAGTGCCAATATTTGGAAAGATCCGGAAAAGGAGTTGAAATGAGTCGAGCGATTGGGCATTGTTGCGCCAAACTTAAGAGAGGCGAGCGAAGTCGCGTGAAGTCGCGTGTGGAGTTGTGTGTTTATGGGGCCTGAAGGGAGCAGACTCGAGAGGGGTTGAAGGCAGTCGAGTATGACGTGAAACCGGGCGTCCTATTGCATGTTGCTACGCGAAGTAGCCGTTGTAAATTAAGGAGCCGGTTTGTGGGAGATGAATGGAGTCTAAGATGGTCGAGTGGTCGGGTGAAGTCGAAGGGGTTGAAAAGTGTCGAAAAGAAGTTGAGAGAAGTTGAGCAGAGTCGTGCGCGTGCTGGAAAGGGTTGTGCGCTGCTTAATACCCTGAAGGGGGTTTACAATATTTATTATTTGTTTTTAAATGTATATAATTTGCAGCAACCGTTTCTATTCAATTAGATATGGTTTGTTTAGTATGCCCTACTCTAAATAAAAGAACGAAAACAGAAATATGGTAACACGCACAAAAAAATTAAGGAAATTATGGTGCCGTGGTGTGTCTATTTTGTGTCACTTGTCGATATATATAATTGTGTGTAAAATTTGTTGAGATATTTCTATTGGTTTTATGTATCTTGTTAACAATGTTTACTTTTTTTTTTTTAATAATGTAGTTTTAATACTTATTTTGTTTTTAGTTTGTTTTTATTTTGTTTGTTTTGATTGACAATATATCAACACACTTAAAAACTATAAAAGGCAGGAAATGGACAACAACTGAGGTTAAGTAAATGTTGTTGCATCTAGATAAGTATATTTGTTTAATATGTAAAATATCAAATTAAGCGACAAAAAACAGAAATTTGGGGAGAACAACAAAACAAAAGGATAATATAAAAATACGAGGGTTGCCTTTTATATTTCGGGATTAGAGAACAAAAACAAATATTGATCATCGAAAATCACTTTATTGTTTTTCAAAATATTCCCCATGAAGATCTATACACTTTTGCATGTGTTTGAACCAATTGTCGAAGCACTTTTGCCACTCTGATTGAGGTATCTCCAACACATGCATTCTGAATGCAGCAACCGCTTCTTCAGGTGTCGAAAAACGTTGACCTCTCAGTTTGTTTTTTACGTACGGGAATAAAAAGAAGTCATTCGGTGCCAAGTCAGGACTATACGGCGGATGGCCCATCAAATCGATGTTTTGGGTGCTCAAAAATGCAGTTGTCGCAGCCGATGTGTGAGAGCTCGCATTGTCGTGGTGAAGAGTGATCCGTCTTCGGCGGTTGGTTTTCCTGATTTCTTGGAAGACAACTGGCAAACAAATGGTTGTGTACCACTCAGAATTGACTCTTCTGCGTTGTTCTAGTGGTACGGTTGCGACATGTCCAGTTTTTCCGAAAAAACAGGCAACCATTTGCTTGGAAGTGCTTCGTGCGCGAACAACTTTTGTTGGATTTGGCTCATCTTGAAACACCCAGATAGTCGACTGCTGTTTACTTTCGGGCTCATACGCGTAAATCCACGATTCATCACCTGTCACGATGTCATAGACGTGTTTCGAAGCACCGCGACCGTATTTTTTGAGCATTTCTTTCGACCAATTGACACGAGCCTTTTTTTGGGTGATTGACAAATTGTGTGGGATCCAACGCGAACAAATTTTTTTGACAGTCAAATGTTTATGCAATATTGAATGTATGCTGGTCCCACTAACGCCTAAGGTTGTCTCAATCTCACGATAGATCACATGACGATCTTCCAATATCAGTTCGCGCACAGCATCAATGGTTTTCGGAACAACAACTGATTTTGGACGAACTTCACGAAATTCATCTTGGAGTGAACTACGACCACGATTGAATTCACCATACCATCGATAAACACTGGTTCTTGATGGAGCTTCATCGCCAAAAATTGAATTAAGTTCATCCATGCACTGTTGCTGAGTTAATCCACGCCGAAAGTTGTAAAAAATAATCGCACGAAAATGTTGACGATTTAATTCCATTTTTGGGTCGAGATGAATCTTTTAAGTTACTGTAAACAACACAAATAGCGCTCGTATGTCAAAACGTTCTGAGTGCGTATAACCTCAAAAATGTCCAACTTTACGACAGAGCTGTCAATTGCTGGATTGCAACACTAGGGTTGCCAAATCCCGAAACATAAGAGGCAACCCTCGTATATGTTATCTTGTTGCCTCTCAGTATAGTGTCTTACATTGTGCTTGTGCGACCGTTTCACTGTCAGTGTAATTAGAATTGGTCCTTTGTAATCTGATCAAATTCGTTAAATATTAATAAACTAAATCAGTGTGTTTCCTTTTCCTGTTGTGGACGTTGCGTCGTCGAGTTCTGTTTGTGCTTTTCCAGTTTACTTTTCAGCGGGACAAATAAGAACAATTAATTACTTCTTGTGGACGGTGCGTTGTAAAGTTCGGTTTGTGTTTTTCTTTGGTGCTTGTCGAACTTTTAGCTTTGTGGGTTGGTGGTGGAACTTGCGCCCATGCTGGCGCTAGGATTACCTACCCTACAAGGGTATATTGGTCGCAATTCTACGGATGACTGGATGAAATGCTCTACTAAAGTTGGGTCCACTTCATCCACATAAAAAACTTTATCCACGTTAGTGAGGGCCGTATTGAATATCTAAGAAACACTGAACAGAGTTTGTCGAAATTGATATGTTTTGAAGTTAACAATGCGCTGAGAATATTTTTTTTTTATTAAATCCAATAATTTATGATGATGGTCCCAGGGCTTCGTACTTACATCCATTCTATTCCTCATTCTCTTTTTTTTCTTCTGTTTTCTAACAATTTTTTCTTTTAAGTCATCTAGTATAGTTTCACGTACATAGTGAGCACGCCTTTCCCGCATTTTAAAGACCACCTATAAACAATTTCTTCAATTTCCTAAGGGAGATAATTATTTCACCACTTTAACAATATTTTGATCTTGTTAACGATTACTTTTAAATGCAATTTAACGAAGACTCTAAACTTTAGCATTTTGACGGTCAAGGTGGACAGCTCTTCAATCATGATTGATAATCTCTCAGAACAATTATTCTGTATACGTTTTACGACCCGCGCTTAACTTTTCATTTAAATTGGTCACGCATTTTGCTAAAGAGAAACAAGGCGATTAGGCCGCATTCAAAGCACCAAACCAACCACAACCGTCTATTTATAGTTACAGTCTTTAGTTTGCTATTAACTCTTTTGAATTTAATCGTTGTGTTGCATTTAAAATGTTGTTTTTTCTTTCAACCTTGTACCCATCGAACAGGTTTTTCGTGGTCGAGAGCGTGTGTGCTGTTTCTTGGTTACTAATTATTGTAATTGTCAAAAATTTATTATTCGTTGACTTGAAATAAATAAATAAATAATAGACTATTTATTTGAATATATTTGGCGAGAGGTAGCGTGAGCGGGTACAAAGCAACTGCCAGAGAGATTGATTTTCTTGTATTTATATTTAGTTGCCTTTTATAGAGACAGTCAAAAGTGGTGATTTGGTCAGAATACTACGTTCGTGGTATAATTTGAACAAAACTTGTTTCTTAATGAATTTTATAGTTTGCGGAGGACAGAGTACATAAAATAAGGCAGTTGATATGTACGCAACCGAGCGTAGGTTCAACCGACATTTTTGACATTCAAAGAGTTGAGCAAATAGGCACTATTTGAAAAGTCGTTAAGCGACCTACATCGATCGTCGCTCGTGAATAAAACATAAAAGTGTTATTGGCGTACACGTGTGTATGTGTGTGTGTTTTCCTCCCAGAGCAAATAACCGTGAGGTGAGTACTTGCCTGCCGCCGCAGTATAGACGTTCAAAAACCAAAAAACAGGTGTGAGTGTATTAGCGAGTGTGCGAGTGCACGAGTTTAGTAAACATATATTTAATGGTTTGATCACGTGTGTCATCACACAAACTAAAAATTAAAATAAAAAATCCCCGAAAAAAAGGCGTCGTAGATAAAAAAATAAGGAGGAGGTTGAATCCTCAACCGAATTTAACTGTCAAGGGCACAAATCAGATGACACCGAAGGTCGTGAAATAGGTAAAAATGATGAAAATTTGTTTCCCAGTAATGCTCACTACTCTGGAGCGGGGAACAAATACAACGACCTGGCTGTTAAGCAGCCAGTGGAAAATAAGTCTGATGAAGAGCTTGACAACATCATTGCCCAGCATATCAATAAAAAAAAGATGACTTGTGCAGGGAAGTGAAGGCAGGGATATGTGGCGTTTGCAATTATGTGAACAACAAAAACAGCAATAATAACAACAACAATGACGACGACAACAGTAGCAGCAACAGTAGGAAAAATAGCAACAGAAACAACAAGTCAGTAGGAAGGAGAAAGTACCTGCCATCAATGTGAGAAGCACATGGAGACTAAGGACGTAATAAAACTAGGTAATGTACATACATGTTAACGTAAGAATTT
This sequence comes from Microdon myrmicae, assembly GCA_963931805.1. Taxonomy (NCBI): domain Eukaryota; kingdom Metazoa; phylum Arthropoda; class Insecta; order Diptera; family Syrphidae; genus Microdon; species Microdon myrmicae. Next base: position 56,392,164 of record OZ007498.1, on the reverse strand, counting down.
TAGAACCAAACGCATCTATAATCCGAAAATTAGTATAATGTGTAGTAATTTAGAGGATTGTGGGGGTTTATCGGCTGGGCTGCCAGCACGGGCACGCATTCGCCAATATCCCACCGGACTTTCATACACTTTTACTACGAGAGACGAATTCCATATTAGGTGTGCCAAATAGCATCACAGACGGCGGCGATAAATAGAAGGCGTCGATTTGGATCAATAAAAAACTTCGATGAACAGTTTAGTTAATTATAAATACTTTATTGGAAATCTTCCTCCAGCTTGAGTCAATACAAATCTTCAATGAACAGTTTAGTTAAGTGTTAACACTTTAGTGGAAATCTTTCTTCGGTTTGAGTCAATACAAATCTTCAATGAACAGTTTAGTTTATTGTTAACACTTTAGTGGAAATCCTTCTTCGATTTGAGTCAATACAAATCCTCGATGGACAATTTAGTTAATTGTTAACACTTTAGTGGAAATCTTTCTTCTGTTCGAGTCAATACAAGTCTTCAATGAACAGTTTAGTTAATTGTTAACACTTTAGTGGAAGTCTTTCTTCAGTTTGAGTCAATCCAAATCATTAAGTTAAAAGGGCAATGCAAACTATTACCACACCGTCCCGCGACTTTACTTTCGGCCTGCTTCACATCGACTTCCTGGAGGCCGACTCGAGGTAATAAAAGTCGGCTGAGCACTCGACGGTGGTTGTGACTCGACTGACTAAAGGGGGCAAGAATCCATTCGTGGTGTCGTGGCAGTGGAGTCATTGCTAAGTAAAACTCACTGCCACTTACTGGGAAGTTGAAAAGGGTTGCTATGCGTGCATAGAGAATTTGTTTCGGGGAATTCCTGTCGTAAAGGCTGAGATAGATTCCTCGGTTGCTATGTATACTGAGAAATTGGTTTTGGAGGCATAACCAAATGTGGGCATGAGTTGTCGATTAGGCAAAGGAACATGGGTCTCGGTCGTTGCGATGGTTGTTTCGCGGAAATGCAACGGATCGTGCTGGTGACTTGCTAGTAAGGAGAATTGGTGTTGTTTCAGACGGTTTAGGTAGGACGGGAGCTGAAGTGGTTTTCGGGGAAACTAAATGTTGCTTGGTTACAAGCGAGGGAAATGGTTTAAGCAGGAAGTGAGCCGGGATGATTTTCGGGGGAAATTAGAGTTGCTTGGTTACAAGCGAGAAATATAATTTAAGTAGGAAATTAACCGAAGTGGTTTTTGGGAAAAATGTATGCGGTTTGTTGTAGATGAGGGAGATGATTTATATCCTGTTGTAAGTTTTGAAAATGCATTTTATTACAGATTGGGAAATGGATTCTTTGCAAGTTGGGGATGTATGCGATTGCAGATTTGGGAATGGGTGCTGTTGCAGATGGGAAGTGTGTTCTTTGCATGTTTGCGAATATGTGCTATTGCAGGTTTGGAGTATGGTGGCGCGCTGTTAGCGGTCAAAGTTGGTTGGGTTGTGGGTTGGTTATCCATGTGGTATAGAAAACCCCTACAGGATTATCATAAAATAAAATCTGCTTTGGGGAGGCGATTATCGAGGACGTACTTGTACACTCCAAAAGCGGAGCAAACTGTGTCCATGATCCTAAAAGGAGTTGATCGTTCATTATCCCCATACTTGAGGAATTAAAAACTGTTGAAACCGACCGCAAGCTCTGGAAATCGCAACCACAGGTTGCCTCTCTTTATTGTGCCACTAAGTCCCGACAGTAAAGCTGATGTGCTTAGGTATATTAAATATCTAACCCACCAAACAATAAGTTGGAGGAAAATAGAGAAGTCCGAACGCGTATTGCAATGTATGCTCTGTCAACGCTTCGGCCTTGTGGCATCGAGTTACAACATTCAATTTAGACGTATAAAGTGTCTAAAAGACCACATTATTGGTGAATGTCCGTTGGGCAAAGAACAGCTCCCGGATAATAATAAGCTATCCTATGTCCTCTCCAAGAATACAGGTCATCTTGCTAACTTTAGAGGTTGTCCTAAATAACAACTAAAAGTAAAGTTGTAATCTCGAAAAAAGCAAGTTGAAGAACAGAAAAGAATGGAAACTCGATCGCACATCAACTCCGTGGCACCTAGTGTGTCATACGCCTAAATGGCAGGTAACTCATACAGAGAGCCATACAAACCGATACAGAAACTCAACGACTAACGCTCTGTATAGGAAAAAGAGCATTCTGCTTTCCAAGCTGAAACAGCTTTATAGACGGTTTAGCGATCCAAAGTGCCAAGAAATAAAACCGATTAAGTCACTGATCAGAAACCTTCAAAAGCCGATCAGTGACAATTATAGATCAGTAATTAATGAAGACTGGAACGACAAAATCCAAGCCATTAAAGCTAGTGGAGCGAATGTGTTTCCGCAAATAAATAAAGTGTTTAGAAGGAAAGATTATAATGACATTCCATGTTTGTGCATCCCACGGACTTCGGAAAATTGCCAACCACTGCTGAGCGCAAGACTTAGCCTGGAACACGTCAAATCCAATGAAGAGCTAATAATAAGCGAGGATCCCCAAGAGCCGTTTATTCTGTTCAATCCGAAAACTCTCTGCAAGTTTATTCAAACTAGTTTTTATTTTAATATAAATTTTGACCACTGGTTTGTTTTTTTCTTTTTCTGTTCAATCCGAAAACTCTCTGCAAGTTTATTCAAACTAGTTTTTATTTTAATATAAATTTTGACCACTGGTTTGTTTTTTTCTTTTTCTGTTCAATCCGAAAACTATCTGCGAGTTTATTCAAACTAGTTTTTATTTTAATATAAATTGTGACCACTGCGAACACCATTTATTTTGAATCCTCTTGGTTGACGATTATTCTTCAACTGTCTTGATCGAATCGACTCTCCCCGTGGACATTCGTCATTCTTTTTTTCTTCGTTTTTTTTTAACCCCTGACGTGAAAATCGACTACCTGTTTCGTCCATGTGGAGTCGACCCTGATTTTGATTCTCACCAATCCATTATCCTTTTTTGGTTTCCTTCATTTAAATTTACCGTTATGGCCAGCCCTCTGCACTGGCTATACGGACTCGCAACTATCCATATGCCATTACGGAGGGTTGGTTTTCAACGGTAAAACCATAAAGCAAACTTTTTGGGGGAAGTGTTGTTGTTTCCTGGCGAATAATATTTCGGGCCTATAGTAAAGATTCCATAAATGCCTTTTCGGGTAGGCATTTGAATAAATTGCGTACAAATGTGGGAAATGAAAAGTTTTTTGCATGATTTTGCAACGGTCATGTGGCCAACAAAATATTAAGCTATTTGGATAGGGATTATGTATTTCTGGGCTCCTCGATAGTATAATGGTTAGTATACCCGCCTGTCACCCGGGAGACCGGGGTTCGATTCCCCGTCGGGGAGCCCCAGGCGCAAGACTAATGACCTTGCCCAGACAAAATAAATCATTATGGAAAATTTAACAAGCCTCAGGACTTGCTAAATAAGGCCAAGACCGGTCCCCGGTTGTAGTGCCGATGATGATGATGATGATTATGTATTTCTAGGGATGTATTTTTTATTTAAATGTGCCGATTGCTTGGTGGGAATATGCTATTGTATCTTTAATGTGATGCTTGGTTTGCCATACCCCTGTTTTAGTTTGTCTCGGATTTCGAATGGTTCTGAGAGGTGGTTTTCTATTCTAACTCGCCCTTTGTTTTCGTTTATACAGATTTGAATGAGGGCGATATATTTTTTCGCGATTCCCAGCTCAACTACAATATGGTAGAGTCATTGGCTTGCGACTGAGTCGTAGGCGTTTTTGAAGTCAACGAACAGTTGGTGAAATGTCTCTCCGTCCCCACTTCTTTTCCAGCAGTTGCCTTACTGTGAACATTTGGTCGCTTGTTGACCGGTTCCTACGGAATCCGCATTGGTAGTCTTCCAGTATTTCGCCAGTGTGACATACCCTTCATCTGCCTTTCGATCCCCATTCAATCCAGTGACCGAGTTGGTCAAATCGTACGGTTTTTGCAGGTTCTGCAACATATGACCTTTTATAAGAACTTGACGAAGATTGTGATAAAGGTGCTGGTGATGTAGGTGGTGATGGTGAATCTGACTCCATTGTTGAGAGAAGTGACGATGGGCGAACTATTTTGCGTCTTGGAGGAGTTATTTTTTTGCGTTGAGTAACTCGTTGCACACTTTTGTTGTCACACCATCGACAAGTAATTAAATTACTTGTTGCTTCAAATTTAATATCGTTTGATCCTCGTCCTTTTCTAAGATGATCTTTTTCGTCGCTTAGAGCACAATTTTTTAATCGATTGTTTCGAATGGTTCCTACGGCTAATACGAGGGTTGCCTCTTATGTTTCGAGATTTGGCAATCCTAATGTTGCAATCCGGCAATTGACAGCTCTGTCGTAAAGTTGGACATTTTTGAGGTTATACGCACTCAGAACGTTTTGACATACGAGCGCTATTTGTGTTGTTTACAGTAACTTAAAAGATTCATCTCGGCCCAAAAATGGAATTAAATCGTCAACACTTTCGTGCGATTATTTTTTACAACTTTCGGCGTGGATTAACTCAGCAACAGTGCATGGATGAACTTAATTCAATTTTTGGCGATGAAGCTCCATCAAGGACCAGTGTTTATCGATGGTATGGTGAATTCAATCGTGGTCGTATTTCACTCCAAGATGAATTTCGTGAAGGTCGTCCAAAATCAGTTGTTGTTCCGAAAACCATTGATGCTGTGCGCGAACTGATATTGGAAGATCGTCATGTAACCTATCGTGAGATTGAGACAACCTTAGGCGTTAGTGGGACCAGCATACATTCAATATTGCATAAACATTTGACTGTCAAAAAAATTTGTTCGCGTTGGATCCCACACAATTTGTCAATCGCCCAAAAAAAGGCTCGTGTCAATTGGTCGAAATAAATGCTCAAAAAATACGGTCGCGGTGCTTCGAAACACGTCTATGACATCGTGACAGGTGATGAATCGTGGATTTACGCGTATGAGCCCGAAAGTAAACAGCAGTCGACTGTCTGGGTGTTTCAAGATGAGCCAAATCCAACAAAAGTTGTTCGCGCACGAAGCACTTCCAAGCAAATGGTCGCCTGTTTTTTCGGAAAAACTGGACATGTCGCAACCGTACCACTAGAACAACGCAGAACAGTCAATTCTGAGTGGTACACAACCATTTGTTTGCCAGTTGTCTTCCAAGAAATCAGGAAAACCAACCGCCGAAGACGGATCACTCTTCACCACGACAATGCGAGCTCTCACACATCGGCTGCGACAACTGCATTTTTGAGCACCCAAAACATGAATTTGATGGGTCATCCGCCGTATACCCCTGACTTGGCACCGAATGACTTCTTTTTATTCCCGTACGTAAAAAACAAACTGAGAGGTCAACGTTGTTCGACACCTGAAGAAGCGGTTGCTGCATTTAGAATGCATGTGTTGGAGATACCTCAATCAGAGTGGCAAAAGTGCTTCGACAATTGGTTCAAACGCATGCAAAAGTGTATAGATCTTCATGGGGAATATTTTGAAAAACAATAAAGTGATTTTCGATGATCAATATTTGTTTTTGTTCTCTAATCCCGAAATATAAAAGGCAACCCTCGTATACCCTTTGTTTCAAACAAATCATCAGGCTTATGGCAGTAAACCAGTTGTCAAGAAACAATTTAAAATTCTGGTTTACGGGAATATAGAAGCCAAATGTAAAACAATGTCTGACGATATGCCCAATCCAAAGGATTGGCACGTTCCTTCTCCAATGTAGAGGCGTATAGACTACCAGATACACCGGCTCTAGTGAACATTTTAAAGCCCCACTTGTGAGGCTTTATTGTTCCCAGATATTTAAATTTTTATTTCTAATTTTTTTATCTGTGTTTAATTATTATATACACTTTGTTTTGTACACTTAAATTTTTTCATATATTTTTTTAAATTATTTGTACACTCACTTTTTGCATAAAAAATTTTACGTGTGCACTCAACGCAGATCAGCTACAAAGTGATCGCTAGCAATACTTATAATAAATTAGTCGCCAACAAGCTTGAAGAACACATCGAGCTATTTTCGATATGTTGTTCAACCCTTAGAGAAAAAATTTTATTATGGGACTTAGAAGCTCAAACATATAATGTTGCCTACAGGCAACATCGGGCATAAAAGGGATATTGGTCTTGAATGCGTGGACATTACAACGACGAGGAAATATTTGATCAGGTAGAACATTCCACAATCGTGTAGTTCGGTTAAAGAATGACTCCCTATATTTACTTGTGCGCCTGAAGTTGACTTTCAACGTGAACTGATGCGCATTCACAGAGTGACGGGTATCGCGGCAAAATGTCTGAACAGGCGGAATACATTGAGCAAGTTCAGCTGAGCAACGCCCGTGGTAAAACCTATAGAAAAGAGATAGGCATGATACGTTGCGCTTATGTTCTAACGAGGATCCAACAAGTTTCACTGCTCGTTTTTGCATCCTACCGTGCACGTGTAGTGCAGTTTTGGATACGCCTAACCACATCTGGGAGTTGAATTTACGCTTGTATATAGTGGCCAGGTCGGATGGAGTGAAGTATCTTTTGCAGCTCTTAAGGAACCCCATACATTTGGCTGCACTTTTCAAATATGTGGTCAATCCAATTAAGAATCAAATTAATTCGAGAGCCGAGCACCACTGAGTTTTTAAGGCATTGCATTCTATTCGGTTAAATATACCCCATTAGTATGTCTTGTTGAGGTCGGAATTCAATGTATCGAGTATAAACTGCTGGCTGCTAATGACATTCGAAGAGATTGGTCGGGAATATTCATATGTGTATGAGAAACTCAACCTGCTTTCATCGGCAAACGAGTGAATTGGGTTTTGGGTAATTGACAAGAGATAACTTATAATGAACAGGAAGAAAGTGGGTGAAAGTACCGAACCCTGGGGAACACCTGCATTAATTTTTGGGACTGCCTCCCATTTGACACCGTCAAGAATTACTTGAATTGAACGACACGAAAGATAGTCTCTTATCCATTGGATCAGGGAATTGTCTACTTCATAGGAATGTAATTTTGACAACAAGGCTGGATACAAAACTTTGTCGAAAGTTTTTGAAATACCCAATGCAGCTCCCTTGCATTCGCGGAGATAGTGGATGGTATGTGTGAAGAAGAAAGGACCTTATGCCCCCAAATATAGTATGCTCTCATGCGCAATGCTCTCATTTTCCTTCCCTAGATGTAGTTTTAGTTTAAGTATCATTACCGTATTCAGTTTTATTTTAATACCTAATGATGTTTCATTTGGCTAAAAACCAAAAAAAAAAAAAACCGTAAAAGAGGTCTATTATATATATATATATATATATCTATGTATATATACATAGACAATATTACAAGCCGAAAGGCAAATCAAAAAAAAAAAGATTAACGCTTGACCGGGAGAGTTATGGCCTTCGTTTTTTTGGATGCGGATGGCATAATCTCGGTTGATTACCTGCAGAAGGCAAGAACAGTCACAGGAGAGTACTATGCTGCTGAACGACGAACTAAGGAAAAAACGTTCCCATATAACGGTGAAAAAAGTTCTGTACCATCACGATAACGCACTGTCACACATGTCCTTGAAACTGATGGCCAAATTGCCAAAATTACGATTTGAACTGGTTGCTCACCTGCCGTATTCCCCAGGCTCGGCCTCAAGCGATTGATATCTGTATCCAAACCTCACGCGCTGGCTCCAGGGAAAGAGATTCACATCGAATGAGGAAGCTATCGCGGAAATCGAGGCGTATTTCGAAGGCTTGGACATTTCGTACCGCAGAAAAGGCATTGACATGTGGGAAATCGCCATAGAAGGCAACTATATCAAGCAATAGGTAACTTTGCCCCCAAAACGCTTGTTTTCATTAAAAATCCCGGGACTTATCAGCGTATGCAGTACAACTAAAAGCTTAAAGTTTTAGATTTGATATCTTCTCTGTAGCCTGAATCAAACCACATATTCGTCTTGGTTTTAACACTCTTTACCGTGCATGAAAAGGGGATTCATATATCAAGAAGAATCATATACCTTCACGCATCAGGTCTTGCATTGACCTCCTTAATGTGGTAAAAATAAAGGCCAGTTTAACTCCATATATCAAGAAGAATCATATATCTTAACGCATCAGGTCTTGCATTGACTTGCTTAATGAGGAAAAAATAACGACCAGTTTAGTTCTTAAAAAAGTCGTTTAGATTCCCTTAGTTGGTTTTGTCATCAAGCCTAACTATTATTATGGTTGTTACTTAGTTGAATCTTAAGATGGTGAGGTCTCACATAAGGTTGTAAAACTTCTAAAGCTTTCAACCAGTAAATGGTTTTAGCCCCTCGTATTCTATGTCGAACAGGAACCTCGTAACAAGTGGGTCATATCGGTTATTTGTCCTACCCCATTGGCTGTGTAGACAAAGTGACGACACGCAGCATGAATAGATTCGTCATCTCAGGTAAACAAAGCACAGCAGACGATCCATCAATGTACGACTGGGTTTTCCTTCACGGAAATCTTGCCAATGGGAAAAGCTTTAAAAATAATTAGAGACAGGTTGACAGCGCTCCTCTGTGGTGGCAGATAATTCACAATACATGTTTTCACAGAACCATGTCGTTGCGTCGGAAAATAACAATACATGCGAAGAGACTTTGTAAATCATATAAATAGAAAAAATAGTTCTTAAAAGGTAACGCCAGTGTAAGCTAAACTGATTTTCAGAGTCACACAGTCATCTACAATCATGTCTGTGCGTACGTGGCATTCAGGCCCACATTGCCAGGATACGTAAAGTAAAATGCAAAGGAAAAGTTTCCTTGGGTATGTCCAGGAAGATATGATATTAGTCGAATCACCAACTTGATAATAAGAAGTCTTTAAGGAAAGGCGAAATTATTTCAGTAGTTACCTGTTTAATAGCGACGACGTTATAATGTGGTGGAGTAGCGAACACATTTCTTCGTATTTCCTTTTCGAGGAATTATCGAGTGGACTTGGACTAACATTCAGTTAGTTAAGATTGTTATTAATTAATTACAAATTGTATGGAGTAAAATTGACTGTGGTGGAAGCTGTTATGTTATGAACAACTTTAAATGTTGTATGTAATTTTACGTATTAATAAGTACTTTTGCTTTTCAAAACCAGTCACAAATTATAAGTGGCTTCTTTTGTTCGCCTCACAAGGGCACGAGGTTGTACTCGGTTTGGGGTGGTGCACTACTGTTAATACGCCTGGCTGCACCGCCTTCTGCATAAGACCCCGCCGTAGGTTGTATGCACGTCCACTCGAGCATAAGTCCAGCGTCCTGCACGCTGGGGTCCAGCTCAGAAAAGAATACTGTGGGGTAGAAGTATTAATGCCAACGTATGGCACGGTTTCACTTGAATCCCCATCAATGTTTCGACAAACACTAGATCACAAAATTATACACAAATCGTCAAAAGAGAGTAAAATAAAATTCACTGGCGGTGTTTAGTTGGTTAATGTTTTCTTTATTTAACATTCAATGATTCCCCATGCACAAATAAACTGTTAAAATTTAACTGCTTTCTTGAATATTATTAAACTGACTTTTCGTGGCAAATATGTATCTGTAACCAGTCTATTTTAAAAGGGCAACGCGTTTCTCTTTTTCGATTGACTAAAGGGACACTACGTTCGTCTGACAACACTTCCCTTTTACTTCGCGCGCGAGCGTGTGCACCAGCATGCACACGCTGCGGTAGTTGAATAACGACTGACTGAAAAAGGGATGAAGATGGGTAATTTAATTTTTGCACACAAGACAACCAATAGAGATCATACTTCTGCTCTCTCATTGCCACGCCCGTCGATGTGTGGTGAATACATCGGTTAATACGATAGTCTACGAACATGGGAGAATGAGAGAACAGAAACACGATGTACTATGATCTCGGGGTGCGGCTGATTGTGTGCGGATGAATCAATGCAACTTTGAGGTTAACCCAGTGACACAATTCGGTGAATGTGGTGACCTCAGCGTGCATTGACCTGTAGGCAGACAGAATTGCAGAGGAGAGGAAATTTTAGCTGGTGCTATTCACCTGCGAAAAGACATCATTAATCCCCAGCGAATGGCATGTCTGGGGAAAGTGAATAGGACGCCGAATTGGCTAGGGAAATCTGATCATGGGAACTAACTTAAATGCTTTGATAATTTCTCCAGCGGTTGCATGATTATGGAACCGCGTCGTTTGATCAGATTATGCCGTTGCTAACCGACATGATTCGATTTCCGGTGGAAATCTCATGGGTTAGCAAAATGGGGTTGCCGTATGGCGAAAAGATAGCTAAACTCAATTATGCATTATCTGCATACGATAATGAGTTTAGCTATGCGTTCGTTTAACATGATTTACAGGTGGAATAGCTTATAGGGGGAATAAGGGTAGAAATGACGCGCTGAAAGCGGTCGAAAAAGGGTATGAAATTGTGGGTTGGTTCTCCATGTGGTATAGAGAGCCCCCACGTACCCCCCCCCCCCTTGACGTAGTCACGAAAGAATTGGTGGGGAGGAAGGAGTTTGGTGTGGTACTGGGATGAGGGTTATGCGCTTGAAGGTCAAGGTGGCTCTTCTCGCTTCGGGAGGCGCGGTGGTGGGGTGTTGGAATTGTCCTGAGTGACGAGTTCCTGGGTTATGGTGGGCGTGGGTCGATACTAGGAGTGGACACGGTTCTTACCGCGTTGATGCCGTAGGGGCAAGGAATGTGCGGCGTGGTCCACTGGCCTGTTGTGGGTCGCTTAGACCAACAGGCTTGTCGTCCGAGTAGGTCAAGGCCTATCGGGAATTCGCTCGCATCCGCAGTGACGAAGTGGCGTGTGCGGGATGGAGGAGGTTCGAGCCAGTCCACAAAACCCCTCTTTTTCCACCGGTGTCACTCGGTTAAAAAATCTTTCACACACAAGGTACTTCTACAGGACTTTTTTTTAATTTAAATCCTTAACTTAGTTACATGCTCTTAATTTCAGCCCTTCTCTCTCCTCCATTTTACATTTACACTGTTACAAAAAAAATTGTCAATTCACAAAACGAAAATCTTCACCATCAAACATCCAATTAATTTTTCCACCAACCACCGGAAAAAAGAAAATCGACAGCTACGGTCTTTTTCCCATCGCCGCTTTTCAATGCCGTTGTTTCAGCGAAGAAATTTGCCCATGACTGTTTCGGGACTGATCGAAGATGCCATTGCCGAGTAGAGCTCATGCAGGTTTATGCACTAGCTATTTTTGTTTATTATAGCCTTTTTATACCAGTTGTAATGGATATTTTATGTATGTATAAAATGTGAAATGTACATTATGTTTGGCATTTAAGTTTAGTTTGGCAGCGTGGTAATTGTTTGTAATGCAAGTATTTACATTTAAACTGTTCAAATGTTTCATATTGTGACGCATATGGCAATCAGTACTGGAATATTCTAGAAAGTACTGGAAAACTGGAGACTATGAGCAGTAGAAAATTCAAGGCTATGGAACGGACGGAAAGGAAACGCTGAATCAGAATGAGGAAACGGTATAAATACGTCGCACGCAGATCAAAAGTAAGAAGTAAGCAGTAAGCAGTCAAAGACGCGATAAGTAAAGAAGCGAAATATCAGGTAACGGTTGTTATTAACGGACTAATAAAGTGTTTGCAAAGAGAATCGATTTAACGGTTCTTATTTATTAAAAATAATTAATAGAGCGAACCGTAAGCTCGCAACAATTGGTGTCAGAATTGGGATTAATTATTGGTGAAGTAAATAAGTCTGTTAAAGTGTGTTGTGGCGATGTCAGATCGACATTTGGAGAATCTTCGCGTTCCTGAGTTAAAGAAGGAACTTCAGGACCGGGATCTGGATAGCAGAGGACAGAAGCAAATTCTTCGACAGCGTCTGCAAGCAGCAATGGAGGAAGAGGGTATTGATGTCGACACATATGTTTTTACGATTGGGCCAGACTGTCCGGATGGAGAAGAAGCAGCTAGTCAAGATGGTGCCAATGTAACGCAGAAGAGTTCGCCACAGTTGGACATTTCGGCGATGTTCAGGATGATGATGACAAAAATGGACGCCAAAAATTCAAAATTCGACGCACAAGCTGCAGATTTAAATGCAAAATTGGATGCCCAAACGCAGTGGAATTAATGTAATTTTCAACACTTTAAGGAAGAAATTTAGTCAAAAATTCGAAAGAAGTAGAAAATCTGGAACTAAAAACTGAATTTAAAAAAGTCACCGATGAAATAACGTGAATCGAAAAGAGACTTGAGTGGGTTGAGAGAAATAAGACATCGCTTAGCAATCAACATGACTACAAAGATACAAGGATGCAACCGCCAACCTTCGATGGAACGGGACCCTTCTCCGTATTTATACGTCAGTTGGACGCCGCGGCCAATTATAATATGTGGTCGGATGAGCAAAAGTCAACATCACTAATCGTGTCACTCCGCGGGGCGGCTGCAGAATTGCTACAAACCATGCCAGCAGAGAAGCAAACAGATTTCCAAGCGGTAAGAGACGGCCTTGAAGCTAGGTATGGAGACAACCACATGCAGTAGGTCTACTGCATGCAACTGCGGAGCAGAACGCAGAAACCTGGAGAAAATCTTCAACTGGGCGTAAGGAAAACCAGGACCACACCCTTAGATCCGCAGTCAGACGGAATGGTCGAAAGGTTCAACCGAACAAGGAAAGAGTAATTATCGAAGGTCGTTAGTGATCACCAACGAGATTGGGACAAATATATACAAACCATTCTCATGAGTTATAGATCGGCTAATCACGATACGACAGGCTATTCTCCAGTAAGAATTATATTTGGACGATACGATTACCAGCCGATCTGCGATTCGGAATACCTCTAGACGCCATAGATAAGACTGAAGAGTACGTAGCCAAATGGAGAAATCGCCTCGATGAATTCATCATTTGGTTCGAAACCAAATCAAGGTATCAAGTGACAGGATGAAAACAAGGTACGACGTTCGAGCCAACGCATCCGGATTTAATGCAGGCTATAACGTGTGGCTTTATAACCCTCATCGGCAAAAAGGAAGATCTCCGAAGTTGCAGCAACATTGGGAAGGACCGTATAAGATTCTCAAACGAATTAACGACGTTGTCTATAGGATTCAGCGAAGACCGAACGCCAAGATGAAAGTGATGCATCGTGACCGACTGGCGAATTTTTGTTAATCCAGAAGACCAGTAAACTTAGTTCGGGCGGAGGGTAGTGTGACGCATATGACAATCAGTACTAGAATATCCTAGAAAGTCCAAAACAAAGTACTAGTCCATTCTAGAAAGTACTGGAAAACTGGAGACTATGAGCAGTCGAAAATTCGAGGCTATGGAACGGACAAAAACGAAACGCTGAATCAGAATGAGGAAACGGTATAAATACGCCGCACGCAGATCAAAAGTAAGAAGTAAGCAGTAAGCAGTGAAGTAAGCAGTCAAAGACGCGATAAGTAAAGAAGCGAGATATCAGGTAACGGTTGTTATTAACGGACTAATAAAGTGTTTGCAAAGAGAATCGATTTAACGGTTCTTATTTATTAAAAATAATTAATAGAGCGAACCGTAAGCTCGCTACAATATGTTTAATGTTTCTTCACAGGGACAGGGACGGTAGGGGAGTTACTATGTAACAAAGCGATTATAAGCTAATAAAAATTATGGTAAAAAAGGGAGAATCAGTAACTTTTGTTTATAGTGTTCAATGATAAAAACCCGAAACATTACAAAAAAATATTTTAAAATAACAGGTCAATTGAAAAGTTCCCGGCCTTCCATAGTAAAACACTTTTTTTTTTATTCAACATAATTCCCTTCGAGGGTGATACACTGATTATACCGACCCTCCAACTTTTCGATATCTTTTTTTTATAGTACGATTTGTCCTTTGCTTCCAAATAGGCCTCAGTTTCGGCGATCATTTCTTCATTCGACGAAAATTTCCTCCCAGCGAGCATTCTTTTGAGATCTGAGAACAGGAAATAGTCGCTGGCGGCCAGATCTGGCGAATACGGTGGATGCGGAAGCGATTCGAAGCCCAATTCATGGATTTTTGCCATCGTTTTCACTGACTTGTGACACGGTGCATTGTCTTGGTGAAGCAGCACTTTCTTTTTCTTCAAATGCGGTCGTTTTTCGGCGATTTCGTCCTTCAAACGGCCCAATAACGCTGTGTAATAGTCGCTGTTGATGGAGCTTCCTTTTTCAAGATAATCAATGAAAATTATTCCGCGCGCATCTGAAAATACAGACGCCATAACCTTGCCAGCCGACTGCTGCGTTTTTCCACGCTTTGGGGCGGGTTCATCGTGTGCAGTCCACTCGGATGACTGTCAATTGGACTTCGGAGTGAAATGATGGAGCCATGTTTCATCCATTGTCACATATCGACGCAAAAACTCGGGTTTATTACGCTTGATCATCTCCAAACACTGCTCCGAATCATCAACTCGTCGTTGTTTTTGGTCAAAAGTGAGCTCGCGCGGCACCCGCTTTGCCCAGAGCTTTTTCATACCCAAATATTCGTGAATGATATGATGTACACGTTCAGTTGAAATCTTTAGAGTGGCTGCTATTTCATTCAATTTCAATTTACGGTCATTCAAAATCATTTTGTGGATTTTTGTAATGTTTTCGTCGGTAACAACCTCTTTTGGGCGTCCACTGCGTTCACCGTCTTCGGTGCTCATTTCACCACGTCTAAACTTAGCATACCAATCCTTGATGGTTGATTTTCCTGGGGCGGTGTCTGGAAACTCGTCATCAAGCCAAGTTTTTGCTTCAACTGTATTTTTTCCCTTCAAAAAGCAATATTTTATCAACACGCGAAATTCCTTTTTATCCATTTTTTTCACAATAACAGAAGTTGCTTCACTCAAAATACTATAATTCACAAACTAATGATCCGACATCTGTCAAATTAATACACGCGTCTTTTGAAGTTTAGGGCTAAAAATCATATGGATTTAATTCTAGTGCCGCCATCTATGTGTCGGGCCGGGGACTTTTCAATTGACCTGTTATAAATTTTGACGGATAAACACAGGCAATTGTTCTTTAGTCACACGACACGAATGTAAAATGTTCTATTTCTTTTTGTGTTACGTTTGTATTAAAATTTATGGGCGCTTATGGCCACTAGTACTTCATCTTATCCTCTTCCTCTTCTTTTGTCGGTATTGAGCTTCGATATTTAAAGGTCCCAAGCCCTCTTTGTGTTTAAAAAGAAATCGTTTGTAAAAAATAATTAACAAAGATTTCTTTCCACAATAAAATGATGTTGGCTAGATTATCAAATGCTGGTATCGTTTTGAAGTTGTAATGTATTAGTTAAACCTTTTGATTGTCACGATAATAGTAATTCAACAGATTATAGTGATATGTTAAGGCTTTTAAGCTCAATATTAAGAAAATAACGAGTAATTTACCGTTAACACAATTGTGGTAAAAGCACTATATAGGGACTGCAACTTGGTTTTATTGCCCATTAGAGTGGTGCTATAAAACACTAACATCAACTTTCCACGACGAACTGAATTTTAATGCTAGTTAGCTCTGTCGAAAAGTAATTTCAACTTGATGTCCAGTTTTGCCTTTCTGTTTCCTGTTCAACTTAATTCTCCTTATAAAACTTTGCAACTGGTATTTGCGAGCGTTTTTCCGTCTTTTAGTCTAGAGACACTTTTTTCAAAAGTTGTTCTACACCTCTATATAAAAGCGAAGTAGTTATAAAACCGACGAAATAGCTTAACGGCGATTTAACAGTGATATGCAGATCCAAGATGGAAGCCAATTAAATAACCTTGCGCTTATCGGGAAACCTATAAAATAGATTGTATATGATAGTATTCACTCTAGAAAACGATCAACTTTCAAGGTTCCACTGTTGAAGAACGCAAATTGCCAGCAATTTGCCATTTCTGCAATTTTCCAGCAGTGGCCCTTTTCAGGTGTCAGCTACGAGTGTTTAATGCATCGGGATACCAATGGTAGTATACAAGTATAAGACTGCACGTTTCGTCAGAGAAGCCAATTAAGTTCTTGCTCTACTAACAGCTCCGACTTTCCTGTGTTTTAATTATGATGCAAATTAGCTAAACGTTAGCACTCAAGCGATTCGTCGGTGTGGTATAAGCCATCGGCAACCTGAACACCCCACTACAGAGCTCACCAACTCGAGTATAGGATTTCCTTGGCAACAAGTCTACTTTCGGTTTCCATGTAACCTGTTGCACGACAGACGCATTCCACGCCATGCGGAGTCTGATGGCATGAAGACACCATCGTCTTATGTTGTAAAAAGTTAGCGAGCTCTGTGGCTAGAATTGAGTCCATTTTTTCAGCGCGATTTGGTGGCGTGCATACATAACTAATCACACGATTGAGGGAAGCCAACATATCGCTCCTTTAGTTCACCCTTTTAGAAGGCAATGACTTCTTTTGAAGCCCAAACAGTTGGAGCGAATATCTCAGATTTCATTCACAGCGAGTCGCCGCAGCGGTGGTTTATTGTGGCTGCAATTTTAAATTAGCAACGGGCATGTAGTTAAGTGCCAGCAGAGACTTGGATGAGAATATTGCCTCATGAATCTTATGTAAGTACGTTAAACACCAGTTAAGGAGATGAAAATTCCGGAAGGAATTACCCGAGGAAACTCTATCACACAACATACCTGAGATGGACCTTAGGGGGTCATTAACTTTATTGTAATTGCACAGAAGAGAAGAAGAATTTTCTCTTGCATTGTATTTGGAGAATTAAAAACCGAAAACGAACTAAAAGCTGTTTTGGTTTGTTTGGATTCCAAAGATAAAATAGAACAAATGGTGTTAAGTTGGGAGAATTTCTTAGCACGGCTAAAAAATAAGAATACTAATGAAATAAAAAGACCGGAAATGACAAGATACTGGGGCAATTATAACAGGAACTTTCACATGGATAGTATGAGTGGCTTGTTTGAAAAATAGTTTCCCATTTCACAAGTCCAAATTATGATAAACATGTAACGTAGTAGTTTGTGCTCGAATACATCCACGGTTGTGTAATCTTTTTTTATTTTACTTTTAGGTTTGTAAGCAATGCGTGTTGTAACTGATAAATGGTGATATCTTGAATCTCGCAAGCCGGTCGTAAAAAGAACTAGATTTATGAGATGTGTTTCAACCTACATCTCTTTTTAATACCATTATTTGAATGATTTGTTTTTTATTATTAATGTTTGTTGCCGTAATGTACATATGCTAAATGAGTTTTCAGAAGTGTAGTGGTCCAGAAAGCCCTACCATTAATATCCTCCCCCTTTCATACATATCCCATCATCCTAATTTTATTCATTTAAATCCCATGAAACCTAAATAATTCCATAACCAATATCGAGCAACCACAGCAGCTGCTCGATATAACATACAAATTCTAAACAATTCCATAACCAATATCGAGCAACCATAGCAGCTGCTCGAAATAACAAACACCCAAATAATCAAAACGATTTCCGAATCGTTATCGAGCAACCAGCAGCTGCTCAAAATAACAAACTCCTATGCATCCCAATCCGAAAACCCTAGCAGCAGATTGATACAATCAGCAAAATCCATATCGAGCAACAGTGGCATCTGCTCGAATATGATAGGCCAATCCAACTTTCATGTGTTTCAGGGTTCAGGTATAAAAAGGAAAACAAATATGTTTTCAGGTAGCTTTTAGTTTTGCCAGTCGACGATGATCGTTCGATCATGGTCATTATCACATTCTACGACGCACGCCATAAGAAGGCAACTTAAACTTTAAATGAATAAATAATTTGATAAGTGTAAAAGTATTTAATTTCATTCATCCTAAACTTAAATAGTAGTTTTGATCTTACTACGCATGCTACGCTCTTCCCTGGAGTTCAGAGGAAGCACGGCGTCAGCATTACAGAAGTATTACAGTCTTAAAATATTGCCTCGCGAATCGTAGTCCATGAGCTCTGGCACCCGGTAAAAACAATCAAAGCCGGGAACAAACAAAACACTAAAGAAAAAGAAGAACGCCTTAAGTTCCTCATTTGCCCACCTACTTGTAGATATTTACCCATCCGTAACCTCCAGTCCTCCCACTAATATTACATGTCTGGGAAACATTGTGAGTTTAACGTGAGACAAAAATACATGTTGGCAGAATTGCTGTGTTTTTAACATGAAAATCGCGCAAAATATGATTTTGCAGTACGTTGAAACGCCAAAATATAAGGCGCAGTTACTCTGTTGACATCTTTCTCTTCTCGAGTCTGATAAAACAATGGACGGGTAACATTTGGCAACCGAGAAATAAAAACAGAACTCCTAAAGGAAACCAAAAAGAGTGTTTCGACCGTTTTCAGCGCGTCCCACCGTTCAGTAATTTACCTGCAAAACATGTTTCCCAAAAGGACGCATAGCTAAACTCATTATCCTATGCAGATAATGCATAATTGAGTTTAGCTATCTTTTCGCCATACGGCAACTCCATTTCGCTAACCCATGAGATTTCCACCGGAAATCGAATCATGTCGGTTAGCAACGGTATAGTCTAATCAAACGACGCGGTTGCATAATCATACAGCCGCTGGGGAAATAACCAAAGTATTTAATTTAGTTCCCATGATCAGATTTACCTGGTATAAAAAGGCTATAATAAACAAAAATAGCTAGTGGATAAACCTGCATGAGCTCTACTCGGCAATGGCATCTTCGATCAGTCCCGAAACAGTCATGGGCAAATTTCTTCGCTGAAACAACGACATTGAAAAGCGGCGATGGGAAAAAGACCGTAGCTGTCGATTTTCTTTTTTCCGGTGGTTGGTGGAAAAATTAATTGGATGTTTGATGGTGAAGATTTTCGTTTTGTGAATTGACAATTTTTTTTGTAACAGTGTAAATGTAAAATGGAGGAGAGAGAAGGGCTGAAATTAAGAGCATGTAACTAAGTTAAGGATTTAAATTAAAAAAAAGTCCTGTAGAAGTACCTTGTGTGTGAAAGATTTTTTTAACCGAGTGACACCGGTGGAAAAAGAGGGGTTTTGTGGACTGGCTCGAACCTCCTCCATCCCGCACACGCCACTTCGTCACTGCGGATGCGAGCGAATTCCCGATAGGCCTTGACCTACTCGGACGACAAGCCTGTTGGTCTAAGCGACCCACAACAGGCCAGTGGACCACGCCGCACATTCCTTGCCCCTACGGCATCAACGCGGTAAGAACCGTGTCCACTCCTAGTATCGACCCACGCCCACCATAACCCAGGAACTCGTCACTCAGGACAATTCCAACACCCCACCACCGCGCCTCCCGAAGCGAGAAGAGCCACCTTGACCTTCAAGCGCATAACCCTCATCCCAGTACCACACCAAACTCCTTCCTCCCCACCAATTCTTTCGTGACTACGTCAAGGGGGGGGGGGTACGTGGGGGCTCTCTATACCACATGGAGAACCAACCCACAATTTCATACCCTTTTTCGACCGCTTTCAGCGCGTCATTTCTACCCTTATTCCCCCTATAAGCTATTCCACCTGTAAATCATGTTAAACGAACGCATAGCTAAACTCATTATCGTATGCAGATAATGCATAATTGAGTTTAGCTATCTTTTCGCCATACGGCAACCCCATTTTGCTAACCCATGAGATTTCCACCGGAAATCGAATCATGTCGGTTAGCAACGGCATAATCTGATCAAACGACGCGGTTCCATAATCATGCAACCGCTGGAGAAATTATCAAAGCATTTAAGTTAGTTCCCATGATCAGATTTCCCTAGCCAATTCGGCGCCCTATTCTCTTTCCCCAGACATGCCATTCGCTGGGGATCAATGATGTCTTTTCGCAGGTGAATAGCACCAGCTACATTTTCCTCTGCTCCACAATTCTGTCTCCCTACAATTCAATGCACTCCGAGATCACCACAGCCATCGCACTAGGGCACTAGGTCATCCTCAGAGGCTGCATTGATACAACCAGACAAGCCAAGTCAACCCCGAAGTCATTGCGCTCTCTCTTTTGTCCTTCTAATCCTTCGCATGTCCAGCGACTGTCGAATGATGTGCAATTCACCCCACTGTGACGTGCAACTGAAGGGATTCATGAGAGAGTGCGATGATGATTGGATCCAATCTTCCCTAATTCAATTCACTCGCTTGTCATTTCTCATCGCGGTGGGTCACGCCGCCACGCTAGTGTATAATTTAATTCTTCGCCGAGAGTCAGTCGCTATTCAATAATCATCGCGGTCGATCACGCCGCCGCTTCATAAGCCAAGTTTAAATTTTAAGTACTGCGGTCACAGTGTCGCGAAAGAAGTGTTCCACTTGTATGATATTTATAAAGAAACTATTTAATAAGATTAATATTAAGTTCTAATTGAAATAAATGTAAGGCTCCGCGATAGTATAGTGGTTAGTATACCCGCCTGTCACGTGGGAGACCGGGGTTTAATTCCCCGTCGGGAAGCCTCTGGCGCAAGACTAATGACCTAGCCCGGAAAAAACAAATCATTATGGAAAATTTAACAAGCCTCAGGACTTGCTAAATAAGGCCAAGACCGGTTCCCGGTTGTAGTCCCGATGATGATGATGATAATGAAATAAAAGTAAAGGATATTATTAACAAATGAAGAAAAACGAACAACTAAATCAAACCAAGGATATTTTATTTCTCCTCCTCTTCTCTTGGATATCTTTGCGAAGTGTGTTCTGTGGAACAAGTGTCGGGGATGCAAGTAATATGCCCCTGTCTGGCATCAATACTTCTACCCCCACAAGAGTTACAGAGGGGTTTCCAAGATAAAATAATAAAGAAAAAATACTGGGTGTTCAATAAAAATACCAGTGTCATTACAGGTGCATATTATTAGCCCCATATTGTAAAAAGTCGAACATACCGTGTTTGGCTACGATAGTATGAACAGCCTGGCGTGAACTGTGCCGTACCGTACACAGGTGCAAAATTTAGTGGTGTCTACATTACATGGGCGAAAAATATTGAATTTGCGTGGGTCAACATCTACCAACATTCAACAGTTGCTTTTTAAATTTTTTTTAATATACATACGCGGGTGAATCAAGTGTAAACTGTAATTTCTTTTGATACATTTATTGAATAATATTACACACTAACTGTCATTATCATCATCGGCACTACAACCGGGATCCGGTCTTGGTCTTATTTAACAAATCTCTCCACTGGTCCTATGGGGGTTCTCTATACCACATGGAGAACCAACCCACAATGCCCACCAATCTTGACCGCTAACAGCGTGTCACCTCAACCCAACTCCCTATTCAAAACCTGCAATACACACATTCGCGACCATGCAAAACCTGCCAGCGCATCCATCCCAATATGCAACAGCATCCTCCCCCAATCCGCAATTGCATACATCCCCCAAATTACCAGAAACCCATTTCCCAAGCTGAAATAAATGCATATTCTAATTTACAACGGAATATTAATCATCTCCCTCAATTACATCACCCCACATACATTTTCCCAAAATTGCTTCGGTCAATTCTTATATTCCTTCCTTGCGACCAAGCAATCTTAATTTCCCCCAATTTGTATGCTCTAATAAAACACATATTAAAACCTACAACGGAACATTAACCATCACCACCAACTGTACCGAGCCGCATACATTTCCCCGAAATTGCTTCGGTTAATATCTTATCTAAATGTTATTCCTTGCTCGCACCCAAGCAATTCCAATTTCCCCCGAAAACCATTTCGGTTCATTTCCTCCTTAAACTACAGTTCTTTCCAAGCGACAGCTAATTTTTCACAACAACCGAGGCCCTTGATCATACTTGGCTATGCCGCCAAAACCGATTTCCCACTATACACAACCAACGAATCCAACTCAGCTTATACGGCGAGGATTCGCTGGAACTGAATTCCCTATACAAGCATAGCAATCCCTCTCAACTTCCTAGTAAGTGGCAGTGAGACTATTTAGCTATGACTCCACTGCCACGTCGCGATGAAGTTTTTCTTGCTCCTAACTACCCAGTCGAGATTCAACCGCCACCGGACACATATAGTCAATCGATAATCATCCGCCAAACGGCGCACAAACGACACAGTCGAGTTACAACGGCCTACGCGACGAGAACCCTTTTTATCACCGGAGGAGTCGAGCCCTAGGGTCGTGCCGTTCCGTTCCTTTTTCACCGTTTTAAAACAATAGACTCCGAGGCGAACAGTTGACGTATCAGTAGTGTGATTGTTTATAAGGGTTGCGCACGGCGTCGAGTGTCCTTCGTAAATTCATGCCTAATGTTACGACTGCAAAAATTGTACGATTTCAACCACCGGATAGACTCAAAGTAAGATACACTAAAGTGAAGTGGGATTTAATTAAGAAACCATTGTGCCGAGTGTCTTTGTAAATTTACGGCTAATTTCACGATTGTACAAAGTTGCACACTGCAACCTACCGAATAAGTGCCAGTATTAAGATGGACTAGAATAAAACCCAGTTGAATAAAGAACCATTTGCTACGAAAACTGTGTTTCTCACCTTACTTGGGCGATAATTTGTTCCTGGTTTTAACCTTCTTCGGCGGCGAGCAGTGTTTCATTTAGCAGTTTTGGTGGAAGTTTCGCAGCCTCAGTTCGGTGGGAGTGTAGTGAATCCGTGCCATACGTTGGCACCAAAACCCTCCCCCACATCCATCCACATGTCATCCAGTTTGGCACTCCCAAGCTCTGGGCATCCTGATCTACGCCATCCTTCCATCGCAGGCAAGGTCTGCCGCGCTGTCTTCTTCCATACATTGTGCCACAAAGGAGTTTCCGGGCAGGCACCATTTCGCTCATTCGAACTAAGTGTCCCGCCCACCGGAGTCTACCGAGCTTGATTTTTCTTACAATATTAGCTTCAAGGTAGATCGTGTACAACTCATGGTTGTAGCGTCTCCGGAATCTTCCTCCCTCACATACGGGGCCAACAATTCTCCTTAAGACCTTCCTCTCGAACGTGGCTAAGAGTTCAGTGTGCCTTTTATTGGGCACCCAGATCTGGGATCCATGCATGTGTACTGGTAAAACCATGGTCTTGTACAGTAGTAGCTTATGTAAAGGTTATATTTTTGTGATTTATTATTTTTTGCTTACTTCGGTTAACGGGGCTTCCGGGTCTTTTGGCTCGTGTCCAAGATCAAAGATGTTTTAGTTTGTTTTTATTAAATTTTTTTATTTATTTATTTTAAATTTTACTTTTGATGATTTAGGATCACTACACTTGGATGTTCGGGATAAATTTCCGGATTTTAAGAGCTTTGCCGTTCGCGTATTTTTACTTCCATATTTACTTCCGGGTCTTTTGGCTCGTGTCCAAGATCAAAGATGTTTTAGTTTGTTTTTATTAAATTTTTTTATTTATTTATTTTAAATTTTACTTTTGATGATTTAGGATCACTACACTTGGATGTTCGGGATAAATTTCCGGATTTTAAGAGCTTTGCCGTTCGCGTATTTTTACTTCCATATTGTTATCGGCTGATACTATTGACCCAAGGTAGTTAAAAGATTGTATTACTTCAAATTCGTGCTCCACTTCCCTGATAGTTTGACCAAGGTTAGGTGTTCTCTTCGCAGAAGTTGC
Organism: Microdon myrmicae; assembly: GCA_963931805.1. Taxonomy (NCBI): domain Eukaryota; kingdom Metazoa; phylum Arthropoda; class Insecta; order Diptera; family Syrphidae; genus Microdon; species Microdon myrmicae. Next base: position 56,368,478 of record OZ007498.1, on the reverse strand, counting down.
CACCATGTACTTAGTTTTCCCTTCATTAATGTGCAGTCCCAGTTTTTGTGGCGCCTGCTCGATCTGGGTGACTGGGAAGTTTTGTACAGCCGAATCGGATATACCGATGACGACGCGCTGTGAAGGTTGGCGTTGTCATGAATAAGGATGAGATCTCGAATGGGCGTACCTCGTCTCCTGTTTCGATGTACAGCTTTTGCTGACTGCTTAGAGAATTCTCAAACAGTTAAGCAGCGATCACTTTCAATAAGCTCGCGAACGCCATGGATGCTGTCATCTGTACGACTTATCCTTGGGCATCGGTCGTGACTTTCGTCGATCGATACGTTCTTGCCCACTTTTTAATTCTCTGGCCAATGTATACACTTGATTCTGAGACAGTGTATCATCACCAAACTGTGCCTTCAATCGACAAAAAAAAAATCCGAGGGTTTAACGCCTTCATTTGTTAAAAATGTTATTATAATCCGTTGTGCAACAGATGTATGTACCTCTTGCTCGCTCATGGCTATACTGTCGAGGGCGACCATTGGTCAAGTCGGTTCCCCTACTCTCCATTAATCTAACAACAGTCACGCATAAGATTATCTAGCTTGCAACTTGTTGCTAAGCAAAAAAATAAAATTACCGTTTATTTTGATGCACCCTCGTATATATACTTCTCTCACGAGAGGCAAACCTATAGCACCGACACGGCGCTCCGAGGTGCCAGCAAAAAACCGTTGCAGTTATTCTTGAACAGTTGCAGGTTGTAACGTTCCGGAAACACTTGTGCGGGGAGGGAGTTCCACAGCTTTCCCGCTCTGTAAAGGAACGAGTTCTGATGCAGGGATGTTCGCGACGTCGGGAGATGAACCACAAACGGGTGCGGTCTTGTGGACCGCCTATAAGCCGAATTGCGTGGAACAATACCACGAATCTCCGAAGAACAGCACCCGTGATAATATCTGTAAAACAGACAGAGGTCGGCTACGCGCCTTCCATGTGATAGGGACTGTAATCCCGACGTCAGCGCCGAGTCCCCGATCAGGCGGATCGCTCGTCTCTGTATGGGATCTGAGCTCCAAACATGAGAGCAATATTCGAGCGCGGGTCTAATTTGGGATTTATATAGGAGAAGAAGTTGGGCCGGAGTAAAATATTTCTTGGCTCTAAAAAGATAGCTCAGTTTTCCTGAGGCTGACCTGGCGATACTCGACACGTGATTATGCCCCGATACATTGTCACAGACCGTGACGCCGAGCAATCTCAAGTTTCCCCAGATTCGAAGTCGTGGCCAATCATCATCAGGGCGGAACCGATGATCCACTTTTCTTTGTTAATTTTGTATATTGTGTTTTCGTTGCATCGATTGGCCTTTTCCTACTGCAGAACCTTATCCAGATCTCAATTCAGAGAGTCGATCTGGCTACATCTCAGCTGATGCGATGTTGATGCACTATTCGGCCGATCATTCGAAAAAGAGGAAACGGGCGTACTATCATCCGCAAAATTGAACACTTTGTTACTCGTTGACACCAACAAATCGTTTATGTGAAGTAAAAACCAGGTTGGAGCCAAAATAGAACCTAGACACACTCCGGTTTTAGCGGGAGACAGACCTGAACACAAGGCGTCCACAGCAAGCCGGATTGATCGAATTTCGAGGAACCTCTTCGCCCAGTCGCAAAGTTGCTCGGAAAGCCGATATGAACGAAGTTTAATCAGCAATGCCTCATGCCACACGCGGTCAAAAGCATTGGACATATCTAATGTGACGCCCTTGAGTCGCCATGTTCCTTAATCGCAGAAGTCCATATATAGGTTATAAGGGTAAAAACCGACCGTCTGTCACCGAATCCGAATTGAGGATCATTCAGAAGTCCGTTGCACTCCAAATACTTATTTAGCTTGGCATTGATGACATTTTCCACCACCTTAAATTGTAGGGTAGGAAGCTGATGGTTTATCATAGCAGGGTCGCTATGTAAGGTAGGATGCTGGGAGAGTGGCTTTGTAAGGATTCGTGCTTTAGGACTCATAAGTCGCCAAGCAGAAAAATGCAAACATTTGACGTGAAAGGTGAAGCGCATTTTTCAAATTTGTAGAGGTCAACGTTATGTTGTGTCGGGTCCAATTCGTTCGAACAATTCTATCAGGGGTAGAAGGTTCTAAAGGCGGGATCTCCGCTTGACTATATGGCAGGGTTGGAATGCCATAGGTTTCTGCCAGAAAGTTGGATTATATTCGTAGGGCAAGGCACGAATGCCATAAATATCTGCCAAAAAGAGAAAAAAAATTACGATACGCAAATTCGATTGTAGTTAGGTTGTATCCGTTTTATTCTTTCAAAAATCGGTTCATAAATACTATTTCTCCCATGAAGATTTCCGATGCATATCGATACTAAATAGGTCACATGCCATCTTATTTCGGCCGGCTAATCATGACCTGAAAACTATGTTCCTAATTTCAAACACTCATTGCACATTGGATGGCAAATCCACAATAAGTCACTTCTCGGATGATACGTTATTCGGTGAGTACCATGCGCCATGACGCACATCTATCGGAACACCTGAGCAACGAGTGTTGTGTTATGTAATAATCGTATTTTTTCTGAGTATGATGCACAGTGATATCGTGTGCCATACATGACACACATCTATCGGTTCCCCTGGGCAATTGAGTGTTGTCATCTTATATATTTCGTCTGACTTCTTATGGTGTCAGTGCTTTGGGGTGTGCCGTCCGGTATTTTGTTTCATCATGGTGGATTTTGATCTGTGATCCGGTGTATATTATGGGAAATGCGCCTCTGTTTTAATGGGTACACTACAAGATAACGTAGACAGTAATGCTATCGGTCGGAAATTTTTTAGAAGATACTTTTCTACCCTCTTTCGGATTGGCTGAACTCGAGCGATTTTCCAGCAGGTAGGAAAGGTGCTTCGTGCATAACATAAGCAAAGGAGTCTGTCAAGAACCGGTGATAGTTCTAGAGCACAGTTTTTAAGGACTATTGCTGGTATTCCGTCCTGGCCAGTTGCCTTCTTACAGTCCGGTCCACGTATAATGCGCTAAATAGTACGCGGGTGAAACCTCACATCCCGGATTGCAGACCGCCGCGATAACAGGTGGCTCCAAAAACCGGGATCGATGTTTGAATTCGCGGAACATAAATTCGTGAACAGACTAGCTTTATCTTTTGAATTTGTGGCTAATGTCCTGATGCTCGTCACTAACGAAGGAAAAGAGGAGGTAGCGAAGTTACTGCTGACAGCTCTTGCCATTGGCCAGAAGGAGCGCGAACCATTCGGGCACTGAATGAGTTTACTGGTCACTCTGTGGTTGTAAGCCTTCTTCGCGGTATCGATCGCCTAGTAGTAGGAATGGGTGCGCAGGCGTACTGCACTAGTTCACTTCTATTCCACTATGTCGTTGCCCGGAGATTGTCATCAATGTGGTTATTTCTACTCTTTCGTCATGTGCCGTCAATGGGACAGGTTCACAAATATTCCCTCTCATACAAGTTCGCCGTACAATTTGTAGCAAAACTCCGCCACTCGCCGTTAACAATAAAAAAAAAGGAAATGAAACACAACGGTCTAAATTAAATGAATGCTCTTCAATGTCATTAACTTGCTAGGCTTCAAATTAATCACTATCCATTGATCTGCTACACTTGGTGTCATTAAATTGAATTAGAGAATAGAACTATACACAAGTTAACATAAACGATTAAGTATTGTTCTGCAACGCTTCTTGTCATTGAATTGACTTAGTGTATAGAACAATATACACAAGTTAACATAAACGGTTAAATTCGATTTTTGCGACATTTCTTGACATTAATTGAATTAGAGTATAGAACAAATGCTTTTACTATTCCAAAACTCAATGGCACGACCGTAAGTTGTGTCGGCTAAAACTCGACTCTGTGTATTTATTTAACGTGGAGTCCCGACTTGCCTCCACGGAATCCAGATTGCGATTAACTACTGCCACCGAAGCGACAGAATACCAAAAATTCCATCCATCGCTTCAGTGACCATATAAGGTATCATCCTCGCATTTGGTCCAGCAAGAATGGGGTGAAACACACACACGATGATCGTCTCTGCAGATCATGGCGTGTGTGTGTCGACAAGCATGGGGACCGTGGATCGATCAAATCTACAAGGGGAGCATTAGCTGGCATGGTAGCAGCTGGTGCAAATATCTCGACATAGGGATTGAAGTGTTTGCACGATCAGCTACTGCGTAAAGTATTTATGCTGATCGTGCATATGTTGGTAGCATCTTCACGTAGTCGAATTCTCGATGGTAATTTTCCATTTTGAAAACTCGACTTGCTTGGGCCGTCGGCCGTATGCCCTCATGTATTTGTCGGTCGGGTGACCGATCGATGTGGGCATGTACGCAAAAGGAAGAGATAAAACATTTCCTGCATGTGTGCGGCTGCCGCGTAAGGGTATATCTCCTGGATATAGTTCGGACAGTATAGGTTGCTAGATGGTGCAACCAAATTGCTCTTACGTGCGGAAGAAGCCTGTTATATGATGGAAATCGATCCGAGGCATGTTCAATGGATTGCTTCTGTTCATGTTGGTTGCATGGTGATGCAACCAAATTGCTCATAAGATACATGCCTGTTTGGTGCTGATGGATTTTGCATCAGCAAATATTGTGATTTTACAGCGTTTAAGGCTTTATGGTACAACTATATACAGGTAAGTACTTGCTTTCCAGGTTTTTGTATGCCCTAGGTGGGAGTTTTTACACGGTTAAAGGGAAAAAGAGTAGTGGCGTTCAAGGGAACCGCCACATGCGCGTTTCTGATTCTAACAGAATTTGTTCTGTTAACATCGGTGGGATTGGAGCGCGAATCTGCTCGCATTTTTCATTAAAGCAAGGTTTATCAGATGAATTTCATATGATGGACTGCGGAATGTAAATCTCCATTCCGAAAAGGATAATCTTCGTGACCGACTCCGCGCCTGCGTTAACATCGGAGTCTCCAAAGTACACCTCCGACCACGGGAAGGATGCGAAGAAATCTTATAAATGGTCCCACTGAACAGTGAGTAATTCTTTGGTTTTAAGATATGGATTTCCGGTAAACGTAGGCAAAATATATTTTATAATACGCGATCAATATCCTTTTTCACGCACAATGGGGAGCAGAAATACAGAACCAAAATATTATGGTCCTTACTCCTTTTTTTTTTTTCCAAAAATATATTTTTCTGACCTTCCTATGTTCACTATTCAGTCCATGTTTTATTGCAAGATTTATAACTTTTTTGAAGAGGTTTTTATATCTCTTTCGGTATGTAAAAAAAAAAAAATAATTGATTTAATTCTCTTATAACTGAACCCTCTTTTCGACCCCTTACATTTCTGTAAAGTTAGAGAGTACCTCACCAACCGAGAACTTTCGATACATCTGAAAATTTACGACATTCTAAAACAAGGGCAAAACGATTTACGTAGCAGAAAGTTCACAAAAGTTTCGATGGCATACTTTATTGTAAAATGGAGACACTCGATACACTTACTTTGGTGAAAGGAAGGTTGTGGCATTGAATAACTCAGAAATATGGGACAAGATTTGAAACCCAACTCGTGTCCAAATTGCGAACGTATGATTGCGCTTACGTTACAATTAACTGACTCAAGAGATATAAAACTTTCTTTCTGGTCGACTAATTCAAATGATTCTGACAGGCGTTAAATATATGCCGAATGCTGGTGTACCCCAGGGGTCCGCACTGTCACCCGTATTATATCTCATTTCGATTTTTGAAAATCTCTTCTACACACAATGCATTCCAATTCAGTTGTTGGCTAATAACTGCACACATAGTTTCTCTTACTCGTTGTAATCAAACATTTCGGATTTCATTATGGAATAATAATTTAACTCATTGAATTCCGACCTAAACAAGATGTCCCAGTTGGTGGTATCTAACAAATTGGAATTCAGTGCCGACACAACACAATGACAGCAATGACATTGAGTTTCTCTCACTCATTAAAATATGCAATTGATATCCCATTATTCAGCTCATTAAATGGCGATGTCAACAAATACATCAATGGAGGATATCTAATGTAGAGAAATTTAACCCCTTCGAAATACTACTCCGTGTTCTGTCTTCAAAGAGTAATGATACCCGAGACTAGCTGAAGATAACCAGCATTTGCATTATTGAAGCCAATTAAGTGGAGCGGTCACATATTTGAAATTACGAAAAGTTAGGCAAAGTATATTCTGTCAAATGTCTACCCAGAATTTCTCATTTAGAATTCCAGCGTAAGCCTATTGGCAAATTTCTTTTCACCACTAGGTTTTCACCACGGTAAGACACAATGACGCCACGACAACAACGTTTGAGCGTTCTCTGTCTATTAGTTTGTTTACAGCTTCTGAATTTGTTGGTTCACCTCAAGTACGTTTTTCGATTGTTATAATGTATAATGTGCTTTCGCAGAGAGTTTGCATTAAATTTTGTGTTTCCGCCAGAATCCTTGTGCGGAATCGTCGAAAATGTTGGTTAAGAACAATGGCGACTCAGTTCTATCAAAAACGCACGTGTATGAAGCTCCAAGAACTCCAAGAACGACTGAGGAAAACATCGCAGAAGTGGAGGAATTGGTACTTGAAAATCGTCGTTATAGCTTGAGAGAGCTAGCACAAGAGCTAAACCTTTTACACGAATCAGTTCTTAAGATTTTGGTCAACATTTTGAAGGTGCGACAGGAGAGCAGAACTTTTTGAAACGAGAGCATCGAAAAGCGGTTGCTGAAGACATATTTCCTCGAGTCACCTACATTCATGCAACGCATCATAACGGGTGATAACACCTGGGTCAACGAATATGACATTGAAACAAGTCAACAATCATCCGAATGGCGTCACCAAAGCGAGCCGAAACAAAAAAAAAGGGGGGGGGGGGGGGGGTACAAAAATTAAGGTCATGCCCACTGTTTTCTTCGATTAACGTGGTATGCTGCTGTGGGGCTTCTTTAAAGTCTTCTCCAAGGACCACCCACTTTCTCAACGTAACCTGTCTTTTCCCTCACCCACAAGACACCATACCTACCTGCAATTTTGCGCAGCGTAAGCTCCCAGCAGCATTTGTCATACCTGAAAGGAAATCTCTCCGACGGCATACATAATTCCGAACTTTTCTGGTTCATACTCCATGAACCAGTTTACATCTCCTATCGGCTCAGCTTGTCATCAATTAATGATAAACAAACGCTGGACAGCGTATTGTGGACACAGCTGCAACCGATATTGCCTTCTACCATATATAATCCTATATTTTATCTATCCCCCAAGGTTCACCGATTGCGATCAATTTCCTAATTACTATATAACCGAGCATTCGATTTAGACATGAACATGATCATTTGTTTACCCACGTTCATGCCCTATGAAGACCCATCATCTAACCAAACAAGTAACCCATAGCTACCGTCGCTGAGTTTTCTGTAGACTTAACGTCCATGAACAATTTTCCCTATTCTGCTATAGAGCCATTCGGCTAAAGCAAATAGATTCCCAATCCATGGTGGAACTATCGTCACCAACAAATATCGCCTACAACGGCATTTTCCTGGAATCTTAAGTAAATACAATGACGACCCTTCACAACATAGGCACATCATGAACATTGTGCATCCCATCATTGGACCTGTGAAATAGCCTTTTTGTTTACTTTGAAACAAAAACCTATTTTCGTTCCCAGGCGTACATCATCAACGATCTATGGCCACATCGTCGCGGCCCCTGATGATCATGCCTTGTTTGATCAGGTGTCCGCTGATCATTGTCTGCATTGCAGAGCATCGAACTGGCCTATACGGTATGTGAAAATTCTCTCATGCTCGATCACGATTGGCCGCCGCCAAGTTGATCCTTTTGCTCCTCCTTCATCGAGGCTATTCACCACCATTGAATCTGATGGATGTGAGTTGCATCAAGGAGTCAGATTCGAGTCGCGCAAGCAGATACACGTTCCGGTAACGTACTGGTGAAGTCGAGTTTCATCCCTAGTGATAAAGCCAAGTCGTTCTTCCGAGGTGCTTATACAAGTTGGAGTGCACACAGTTAGTTTGTCGGCGTCAAATTGTACTTGGATTCCCTTTCAAATCGGTCGTATAAATTACCAATTCGTTTGCCTTCTTGGCGCTATTGCCCCATAAATTAATATATCAGTAAACGCGGAAACACAACGTTAAATGAACATTAACTAATATACTGTAAATGTGGAAACAAGAAGTTAAGTGAACATTAAGTCAATCAACTTGTGTTAAATTCGAATAGATAAAAGTAAATGTTAACAATAAAAGCAGAAACCACCACAGACACCTCAAAGCGTTTTAATTGTTCCTGTTTTCCTTGGTGCATACAGATCCTTCGGCCTTTTGTTAGACAGCGTCGACGAACTAAGTTGACTTCCAGCGCAAGGTATGCAATCGACCGCAGTTCCCCGATTTTAAGTGGAAGTTTAGCGAACCTAGCGCCCATGCCGGTGCACTGACTAAACATTCACCACAGTGCACTATGAATTCCTTCCGCAAGATCAAACAGTGAATAATGAATACTACTTAAACGTTTGTGCGAGAGTGTTTAACAAAAGAGGTCGGATTTATGGAAAGACAAATCTTGGATTTTGTGCCTCGATAATGCACGACCCCACAAGCAACCATTGTGAGCGAATCCTTGACCAAAAACTCAACTGAAATGATCGAAAAACCACCGTTTTCACCAGATATGGCCCCCTGTGACTTTTTCCTGTTTCCCAAACTCATATTGCCACTTCGGGGACCTTGTTTCAAGTCGATTGAAGCCATAAGAGCAAAATCGAAGAAGGACCTCAAATTGATCCCGGCCGCGTCCTATAAAATGTGTAAGGACGATTGGATTAAACCTCGGTATAAGTGTCTTGCCTGGGAAGAGCCCTACTTTGAAGGCGATAAAATCATAATTCAAATTTGTTGTTGAGAAATTGAGAAATTGCGGGTAGACATTTGATAGAGTGAACTTAGGTTTTTTTAAGAGATGCCGAAAATAACACACTACTTCTGATCTAGTCACAACTTACAAGTCGAAGTAGTGATCCGAACCTATTCTGAATAGATTAGAGCCAAAGCACCGTTATATGCGTGAACAGTCTGATGTTTTAAGTTGCTACTTATGCTGTGGATTGATATGCCAACGCTCTGGAACACGGCTCTGATGATATCTTTTTCGATTCTATTTTGGTGCTGTGTTCTTCACTTTGGTTCAAGATCGTGGTTCAACTGAACTCAGTAAATGAAATCCAATTCTTGGAATATTTTTTTAGATACCCAGCAATCTGTGGTACAACTTAACTTCGTTTCAGTCGCACAGGTAAGAGAATCGTACATGAGCTGACTAACATGAGCCTGACATGATTGGCTGATCGTACCTTTCCTCATCATTACAATTTACAAACAATTGAAATGGATGTTTTTGCTAGTCATCATCATCAACGGCACTACAAACGGGAACCGGTCTTGGCCTTATTTAGCAAGTCCTGAGGCATGTTAAATTTTCCATAATGATTTGTTTTTTTCCGGGCAAAGTCATTACTCTTGCGTCGGAGGCTTATAGCAATTGAAATAATAGTGAAGAAGATCGTGTGATTCGAACTGACGCTATGACAGCTAGAGTCACGAAAAAAATTTTACCTAAACGTTACACACCAGGCTACTGACCGTGTTTAGAATTTGATTTCCAAACTCGACTATATTCCACTGGTGTGAATTATTTTTATTTATCGCTTGGTATACGGTTCTGATGTATTTTCCTTATTCGATTTTTCGTTCGGTGTTCTTCACTATTTTTAGACTCCTCGATAGTATAGTGGCTAGTATACCCGCCTGTCGCCCGGGAGACCGGGGTTCGATTCCCCGTCGGGGAGCCTCTGGCGCAAGACTAATAACCTTGCCCAGAGAAAATAAATCATTATGGAAAATTTAACAAGCCTCAGGACTTGCTAAATAAGGCCAAGACCGGTTCCCGGTTGTAGTGCCGATGATGATGATGATGATGTTCTTCACTATTTTTGCTTGTGAATTGTGTGTGTATCTGTTAGAATCGCTACAGGCTCCCCGACGGGGAATCGAACCCCGGTCTCCCGTGTGACAGCCGGGTATACTAACCACTATACTATCGAGGAGCCCGTTTTTGCTAGTCCCCCCAGCGAAAATCTGACACTCTAGGTCGCCTTCCTTCAAACACAACTCATCAATATCATTCAATCCGATATCCTTTTAAAATATCGCTGGGTTTGCTGACCATCTATGTATGTCCCCATCTTGCTATGGTTTTTTCTATACGCCACTTGTCCAATGCAGGATCTCTTTTTTTTATTAGCCAGCAGACACAATCCTGTGGTTGATTTATTATACCTTGGATCATAAGAGACATGTTATTTATCACCACTTAGAGTTTTCAGTAATGTTCAATGGATGCTATTACCCAAAGTTTTTTGGGTCAATGATTATTAATGGACAACAGCAATTAATGATAATGTTCTCATATTTTATTCAAGGACGACACTATGATCCTTATCGGACATTTTTCCTGACACAGAATGTAATGTAAGCGGTGCCACGATCAGGTTTTCTTTTCAGATGTGTGTCTGGCCTCTATGATTTCGTTCTCCTAATGATTTTGTTTAATAGATTGATCAATTTAACATTAATCAACCCAAGGGAGTTCATGTTTCGTGATTCCAAACATGATGGGTATGTAATAAACAGAATGATTCAACAGAACTACATTATGGGAGTGAAAATGCTAACCGACTGGCTACGTATGGGCTATATCCCACAGAAGATCGTTCGCAAAGTGAACTAAAACCAAAATGGTTACTATTGTAGACTGTGTACATGACACAAATTACCAGACGGCATACGCCAAAGCACTGACACTATGAGAAGTCAGACAAAGCGTATAACAAGACAATACTCAATTGCCCAGGTGTTCCGATAGATGTGTGTCATGTATGGCACACGATATGGTGCATCATACTCACAAAAAGTAATACATAACAGTACTCGTTGCCCAGGTATTCCGATAGATGTGTGTCATAGCGCATGGTACTGGCCGATTAACGTGTCATTTGAGAGGTGAGTGATTGTGGATTTGCCATGCAGTGTGCAATGAGTGTTTGAAATTAGGAACAACGTTTTCAGGTTATGATTGGCCGGCCGAAATAAGATGGCATGTGACCTACTTAGTATTCGATATGCATCGGAAGTGTTGATGGGAGAAATATAATTTATGCACCGATTTTTGAAAGAATAAATTGGATACAACCTGACTACAGTCAAATTTACGTATCGCTATTTTTTTTTTCCTTTTGGCTGATGTTTATGGTATTCATGCTCTGCCCTACAAATATAATCCGACTTTCCGGCAGAAACCGATGGCATTCGAGCCCTGCCATATAATCAAGCGAAAATCTCTCCTTTAGGGCCTTCTACCCCTGATAGAATTGTTCGAACGAATTGGACCCGACACAACATTACGTTGACCTCTATATGATTTGAAAAATACGCTTCAGCTTTTACGTCCGATTTTAAAATTATCCTGCTTGATGATCCACGAATTCTTACAAGGCGAATATCCCAGCATCCTACCTTTCATGGCGACCCCGCAATAATAAACTAACAGCTTCCTACCCTACAATCTAAGGTGATAGAAAAGGTCATTAACGACGAGTTAATTAAGTATTTGGAGTGGAAGAGACCTCTGAATAATCGTTAATACGGATTCTGTGGCAGGCGGTCCACGGGAGAGCTTTTGAACCTCACAACCGATATATGGACATCTGTGATTGAGCGGCATGGTGAGTCAAGGGCAGTTGCATTGGATATCTTCAAGGGTTTTCACCGCGTGTGACACGGGGCTTTGCTGAGCAAACTTCGTTCATATGGACTTTCCCAGCAGCTTTGCGACTGGACGAAGAGCTTCCTCGCAAATCGATCAATTCGGATTGCTGTGGACGGCGAGCCGTCGGATCTGTATTCAGTTAATTCTGGGGTGTTAGAGGGTTCTATTTTGGCCCCAACCTTGTTTACGCTTCACATAATTGATTTGTTAGAGTCAACGGATAACAGAGTGTTCAGTTTTGTGGATGATAGCACGCTTGTTTCATCTTTTTGAGTCCGCCGATTAGTGCATCAACGTCGCACCAGCTGAGATGTAGCTAGATTGACTTCCTGAATCGGGATCTAGATAAGTTCCACTCCTAAGCATAACCTCAACCTAGAACATACGGAGACGAGCGATCCGCCTGTAGATGTAGACGTCGGGTCTACATTCGCTATCACATTGAAGACGCGTGTCTGACCTCTGTCTGTTTTACAGATATTACCATGGGTCATGTTCTTAGGAGATTTGTGATATTGTTCCGCACCGGAAGTGTTATTTGGCTGCGATTTTTGAAACGAATAATACTCTCTGTTGCAGCATGTAACTAGTGGTGTCGAAAGTATTCATTGTAATACTTTATTAAAGAACTCTTCACCCTCTTCACGCTAAGAGTTAGCTTGTGTCATAACCATTGAACACAACATCTAGTACGTTTTGTTGTGACACAAGACATCCTGGGGCAAATTCAAGAGAACAGTACAGGAGTACTGCTCTTGATCGGTAATAACAGGAAAAGTATTGGAGAGAAGAGATTTAACAATAACGTTTTACAATTGAATAAAATAGAGATCGAGGTGGCCGGTTTTAAAAGCGACGAAATGGTTTTAATTTCGGATGTACCAAAATTCAAATTTTGTACTTAACTTGCAACCAGACACTTGGGAAGAAAACAGATTAAAGGATTGCGATGATTGTCAATTTAAACAACTCCTGGAGGAAGTTTATTCGTATGAAAATCCTCAAAATAAAATAAACAAAAGATATTCAAACTGGTGAGAAATGATACGTCAAGAGGTTCGTGTGCTGTTTTTGATGCATTGAGTAGTTCGCATAATATGATCAAGCGCCAGAAACCCGAGGCAAGTTTCAAATCTGAACACAATAAGGAGGAACACTCAAAGAAAAGGAAAACAATTGGAAGAACCTGCAGGCGACCAGGAAGGGTTGTCATAGCTACGAAAATCAACGAGATAGTTTATGACACGCAAAGGGAAAGGAAACTACGGCAACCGCAACTGGAACATCAACCCGAACGTCAACACGAAATCGACACGACAAAAGGTAAATAAACCGCGAGTACAAGCAACTAAGATCATTGAACTGCAGATTGGATACATCTAGATAACCGAAAAAGGTATTATTAATAAATAGAGTTTAACAATAAAGATAATAGAAGCGTATGATAAATATATCCGGTTTTCATTTACTATTGCAGAAGTTTGACTCAATTAAATAATACAGTCCACGAACAACACCACAGAACCCAGTGAGAAAACATTCTCCGATATCACTTGATCTCCGTATCTACACAAACTCACGGAGCATTCCATGAACAGATTTATTCTTGGAAGTAGTGATTAGCTGAAGGGAATTCAAGGATTAAACCTTCTTAAACCTGCTGATCTAAATTTTGGACTCAAGTAGCCGTTTCTTCCACAGCTCAATGCTATAGCCACCTAGTCAGTTGCATCAAGCTTGTTGAGATTTTGTCATTTCCATTGTCTTTCTCTAACCGCTATCACAGAGGGCTGATTAGCACTCGTATTCATCTAGAGGTTAAAGTTATCCTACCCACCAAAATGTAGTGGAGCTAAATTTATTTTTCACGATGCCGTTGTAGAAGTGGTGTTCGTAGAATCCTTGATTGTAATTGTTTCGCCAGCTGGGAACCGCAACTCCGTTGTTGCCGATGGTTCGCCAACTGGGAAACAGCAAAAAGGGGGTTATTTCTGCGTCTCGAGCAGAACAGCAAAATATTGGCGTTGTTGCCCAGCGAATGACTGCCGCGACGGGCAGTAATTAAACACATTTTGAATATACATTAATTTACTTTTTTTCCGATTTAAATTTTATTTATGGAACGATGTAATGCACGTTAACAAGTAAAAAACGATTAGAGTTATATCAAACGTAAAAAAGAGTGTAGCACAAAACTGTCTGATCTAGATGTCATATAAACAACAGGTGCTGAAAGCACCGTATACCAAAAGTCAAAAAACTGTATGCCAAAACAGTAACATATAAAACGTCACATGAATAGACAATTTTGCTTTTGTCTATTCAGCAATAGGTGGCGTTCCGGGTGGTATGTTTCTTTTCAACTGGTATAAGCTATAATATGTATGTTGCGGAACTGCAACATCTTCCCGGGCCGCGACGATGGACCCAGTAGTCCTCCTTAGTTGGCGTCACCACCTGGTGTGTCTTTCTCTCTCTCTCTGTCTCGCTCCTACCCTATCTCGTTCTCTTTCTATCTCGCTGTCTCTATATCTCGCTCTCTCTATCTCGCTATCTCTCGCTTTCTCCATCAACAGGTTTCGTTAGAACTTTCCGCATGGCTAAAAGTTCCCATCGGGTTTTATTAAGAGTTTCTGACTCGTTCCTTCCCACACTAATACCTTTGAAATTGGATATTCTACATCGTTTCATGATTTGAAAACTTTTAACATATTATCCCAGGCTGTAGTGAGTTTAAAAAAGCTCTGGATTTATATTGTTATGGGTAGGTATCGTTGAGTCAAGGTAGGTGAAGGAAACAGTGGAAACTCTGGGATGCAAAGAGGCGATATTTCCATATGTCGTACTGTGGTAGTGTCTCTATAATTTAAGGTATCATACTGCAATTTTATGCCACCATAAAAAAAATGGACCACACTTCCCAAACGGAACCAGCGAGAGTGAGAAAGCAACAGTTAAGACACGCCAAGCCTTTGGAATGCGCTACAAATTCGAACGACATTGATTTTTGTTATTATATGTAGTAACGACATGAGTTAATTGACGTCGGACACTCATAAAGGGTATTTGTTTTCGGTGCTGTCCTTATGCGCTATTGTATCTAATATACAAGTTATAATAAAACAAATTAAACTAACTATTGAACTTATACTCAAAATCAAAATCGCCTACGTATACTGGCATCATGTGAGGTGTTCAGAACCAACATTCTAGGTAAACATGATCGGCAATGCCGGCTATTTCGGAAAATTTCAGGAGATAATAGGGCAATTGAAAATCCACGTATTAAACGCATCTATTGCGTTTGAGTACTTGGTCCCCAGCTATCCTTTTCTCGAAAAATTGTGCCAACAGATTGCAGTAAAATTCCAGCGAAGATAATTAAAATGCTACGCCATTACTGTGTTAATACAGTCTGTTTTTTTCACACAAGAGATTGGCAGCGCCAATTGTTCGAGTAACACCTGGATTTTTGCCCGAAGGCAACAATATGATTTTCTATTGGGTTATAAATTAAACAGCAGACTTACGTTCCAAAAAGAAACAGCGGAAATTCGGAACAGCCCAAAAGTGTGAAATGTCTGTGGGGAAGAAGTATGGTATGCAGGCGTACTGTACCGGTTTCCCTTCTTCCTCCGTCATCACTAAACGAAAACTTCGCAACACACCGTCCACAAGAAGTAATTAAAAAAAACACGTCATGTTTTTGTAATTTTATTTTTTAACTTTTATTGAATTTATTAAGGTTCTTTTTTATTCACAACAAATCTTACTACACTAAATTAGATTACAGAAAACGGATTTTGATTACACTGACGATGAAACGGATGCACCAAAAAAATGTAAGACAGAGTACTCTACTTGAATGGCATTATACTCGGGGCACAAGAAAAATTACTTTTAATATTGTATTTAATTAACACGACTCGATACGCGTTCGCGTCCCCACAGGGCTACGGGGAGCGGGAGACAAACCGACCGGCGCGGTCGATGGATGCAATGAGACTCAGCGATGTGAATTCGCTAGCAGGGGAAATTCGGCCAGTGGTGCATGCTCTCTTAATTAAGGGGTGCGTTTCCTATTACAAGAGAAACGTGAAGTCTCTCTTTGGGGGTAGGTAACCGGATCTCACAGAGAAGATCATGGTGGTATGCATGTATGTGTGAACATTGGTTATTTTCAAGGCCATGAGAACGAAGCTGAAACATCAAAAGGGAATAATGGGCATCAATGAGATGTGAGTTCAGCTAAGTAAACAAGCTGTATCTCATTGGGTGCTAATTGATTTCTGTTTGCTGATGCCGCGACCTCATGAGAAACGGATCCAGAAAATATTGAAAGACATAAAGGAATTTATGAGCTGAGAGTTCAGCTAAATAAACAAGTTGCAACTCATTAGATGCTAGATGCAGTTGGGATACTTTAAACAATTTGGATTGTTTATCATATCGCCAGAATTCCTGCGAAAGAACCGAATTCTATTGTTTGCACTGGTGCGTGCTGACGAATTTGGTTGTAGCATCTATTGCGCTAATTGTATGCAGCTGCGTCAATAAGCTGCTAGGAGTTGCTTTGTCGTTGGGTGAAAAGGTCGCCAGCCAATGTGTATGTAGGGAAATTTATTGTATACATGGCGAGGCAGGGAATAGGCGACGCAATGATCATTATCCCTGGTTATGATGGTTACATGGTACTGTAACCGATATGTTTTCTTTCAGGGATATGACGTTTGTTCCGTAAAGAATTCTTTGTTGGGAAAATTTTGCCGATGCGTTGATGCATGGAGAAATGTCCTTGTTGGTGAAATTCTTTTCAGGAATTTATTGTATGCATTAATGTCCTTGGAAAAGGAAATGTTTTCAGATGCCAATGCGATTGCATTGGCGGGAAACAATGGAAGTTTGGTTGTAATAATGGGGGTTTGGGGGATTTCTCTATTCTACATGAGAAACAACCCACTATTCCAAAAAACATGTCCACCTAATTTCACCCGCTTTCAGGGCGTCATACTTACCAATTTCCTTTATATGTATTCGTCAACGCCAGCCTCCACAAAACTGCACTTCTACCAAGGGCGGCAAAAAACTCCCCATACCGACGTATGGACGAAAAATGCCGACCCTAGACTCTGTTCTTCTCCATCCCGCACACGGCACCCCGTCGCTGCGGAGAAAAATTAACACTGGACGTGAAGCTCCTCCATCCCGCACACGCAACTTCGTCACTTCGGATGCGAGCGAGCTACCGATGGGTCACGACCTACTAGGATGTCATACCTGTTGGTCTATGCAAACAACAACAGGCCAGTGGACCGCACCGCAATACCTTTGCCCCTGTCGGCAACACACGCGGTACCAACCAGGTCCATTTCCTATACTGACCCAAGCCCAGCCACCACTCAGATTCTAGACACTTCACCTAACTTCCTCCCTACACCCACCAAACTACTCCCTCCGCCCTACCATTATTTCGTGACTACGTAACTGGCGGGGGAGTGTTTTGTGGAATTTCTCTATTCTAAATGAGAAACAACCCACAATTCCAACAAACATTTCCACCTAATTTCACCCGCTTTCAGCGCGTCATACTTACCAATTTCCTTTATATGTATTCCCCTGTAAATCATTTCAAACGGACGTATAGCTAAACTCATCATCCTTTGCAGATAATGCATAATTGAGTTTAGCTACATAAATGTCATACGGCAACTCCATTCTTGCTAACCATGAGTTTCCCATCGGAAATCTCATAATGTCGGTTAGCAACAACAAGTCTAAAAGAACGACGCTGTTGCATCATAGCAAAATAGGTGTGGTAATTTCAGCGTCTTAGAGTCTGGTTCTCACGCGAATTATTTCCCAAACATCAGCGGCGTCCTATCGACTTTCCCTCAGATCACCCATTCGCTTGGGATCAATGATCTCTCTTTGCAGGGGAGTAACATCCGCTAGGGTTCCCTCTCATTCGTATTTCTTTCCACGGTTCAATGCGCTTTAACTACACCATAGCCGTACCACTGGGTCAGTAGGTCGTGTCAGTAGCTGCATCTGATATCAACACACACAACCAAAGCTACCCCGAGATCACCGCATATCATGTTTTCTGTTCTCTCATTCTTCGTGTCCGTCAATTACCCTATTAACAAAAGTTACTCATACTTTGACGGGCGTGAGGTTGAGAGAGCAGAGGCGTGGTCTCTTTTGGTTGTCCTGTGTGTAGAAAGAAATATGAATTTCAACCCTAATTCACACCAGTCGCTATTTGTATCTGAACCTGGTTGTATCTGCGGATGAGATAGTTCGTTTAGTTCACGTAACAAAAAGCTCAAGGAGTCGTTCGATAGAGTTGGTGTACAGGTAAAGTTCTTTTCGTTCCCGAAGCCTGTTTTGACGGTTCACATATATTCGCGATTTGCGTACGACCGACCAGCTGAACAGTCTGGCGTTTCCGTCGCGTACTGCATTCCCTGCTTGACAGAAGTGAAATAGTAAATCATAGATATTCTGATTAATCCAGTGAGGCTGTGATCCATGTTGGCAAATACAATTAAGACCAATTTTTAACTGTGTAATTAAGTTCAATCGATATTGTGCCATTCACCAGAAATAAAATTAAATAAATAAGAACGTGTTTCTTTCATTTCTTCCTTCGGAGGAACAAGTATCGGGGGTCTACAGTGAACCCTGTGCCATACGTTGGCAACATACCAACCCCCACAGGGGTTCTTCGGGCAAGCTTCAAAGAACCCCCACAGGTCCTTAGCGCGTGTTCGGCCACATAGGTGGCTAATATTGTGCCTGTGTACATACATACGTACATGTCCGCTTTCTAGTATTAACTGATGTTGTGGGGCATGATGGGAGTCAAAACAAAATAGAAAAGGGTCATCAACATGACTCGCCAGCAGAGGGTACACGCTTGTTAAACGCTGACTGAAATTAATTTGCAAATGGTTGTACAACATTGGTGTTCAACTCGTGTTGTTCTTTTTGTTTTTATATTTCGACATTACTTCCAACAATAAAAGCAACAACAAAAAAGATGTTAAAAATAAGTGTACCAAGTCACCGAATAAATAGAGTTAAACTCAATAATTAAGCGAATGTCGTTCCTTTGGTGTTTGGTAGAGACTTAATCGGCGGTAATTAAAATCTACTATATCAAAACCATGTTCATACTTCTAAGAAAATATTTCACTGCCGGAGAAATATTGGATTTATTCTGGTAATATGGTATATTGGACAATTATATTCCTAATTTCGTCATTAATACGAAGTTTAAAGTTCACGGCTAACGGCATGAACTGGCTTACAACCTAATAAAGGACTTTTGGTTTTCGTGGTAATAGTTCAGGATCTGTGTTTGCTATTAATTGAGCATCGAATTCCTTCGTTAGCTGATGCTGCTGATCTTAGACGGTTTTCCGATTGGGAATAAGGCTCTTGCGTTATGCCACGAATTATCTGAACGAATTTCTGTGCCGGGTGTAAATTAAGTCTTCGGTACTGTTCCGTAACCACGTGCTGTAAATCACTACTATATCCCAAGCTGGACTTGCTTGTTTATAGACGACTAAGCATCGGAGATGATAATCCAAACGAGAATGTTTGTGTAACTGATACACCACCACACTGCGTCGTAAAGGTATAATACCTGTGATAGTACTTAAGAGATTTTCACTTTCGTCTTTACTTAGTGGCGTTGAGCTTGTGTTTTCGGCTGTTTGTTCATGAGGTGAAATTTTCCAGTGGACTTATGTTAATTATTTATTTTATATCCCACTATAGCTACACATTTTTTGACTGTCATAATACTTAATTTCAAATGAATACGATGAGGTGTTCTCGATGGTGGCATATTATAAACGGGTTGGAAGTTTTCAGTTGACTATACTTACAGTTGCATAACCAAGTATTATTTAATTTCCATATGGATTTTTTTTTAATGTTCGTGCTCATATCTACGCTACACATCTTCGAAGTTCCCAAATGTTACCCCACAAATGACTTTTGGCACCTCTTTCCTTATAGCAGTGCTTTCAATAATCATTATTCCACCTGCTTATGGAAAGTATCATCCTTGTCTTTACTAGTTTTGTAAGCTCAAGAATTTATTTGCTTACCACAAGAACGTTGTTCTCAACTTACTTTGACGTACAGACTAATCGCTATATAATGAAGATGTTGCAGCCTTTTCACGATAACATCCGCTTGAAACAAAAGACACCGCTTCTTTGATTATTTAAATTAAAATTGAAAGCTGTTTTACATCTGTTCGCATGTTTACAAACGGCATTCATTTTTGTGAAAGTAAAGCTTTGTGTTGCTTGACCTTTAAACTCAGCTTGAATTCTAGGTTGTTCGAGTTTTATAAATGACGGGTTTCCGGTTTATCGTCTTTTACTGTTATTTAAATATAAACTCCCAGAATCCGTTGAGATAAAGAAGGTGGAATAGTGTATCATATAATGTCGTCGGATGCGTCGTTTAAGTTCGAACCGTAATAAATAAGAATTATGAGTATTTCTCTAATTTTTCTAATGAGATTGGAATAAAATTTGTTTTCAACTTTTATGTTAATTTAAATCGCATCTATTAACACAAAAAACGATTGAACGCAGTTAATTATGTAAAGCTTGCTACATAGCTGATACACATATTGATTTATTTTATACACATAGTAATCAATCATTTGTGGGTTCCATCAATACTGAGTTGAACTGGATAGGATTTATTGCTTTACGAGAGAGCAACAATATATTTTTTCAATAGTAGCAATAGGGGTATTGGAGTCTAATGGTATCTTCGTATCTCAACGAAAAGTAATGTAACTCCATAAACTATGTTAGTGACGCGTTGAAATAAAAAGAAACGATATATTGGCGTCGAAACAATAAAAATGCAAACTAAAGCACTGGAGACGTGTGGTAGTCGAAAATAATCTCCCAAAACGACAGTTCACACCTACACAGACCAGGGGACTATAAAATGATATGATTTTCGAAGAGTAATTTAGTTATTTGATTTAATCCAAATCACTTTCTCCTAAGTGTTGACTGGTGTTTCTGGCCACAATGTTGTGACAATCCGTATACACAGCCACCGAGCCTCCCATGCTCATATCAAACATTTACCCAACTTTTATTGGACAAATTGGGACCAATTCAATATTACACTGAATGAAACATCCCACAACCTCTTCCTATTGATCGGAACTTAACGATTGTAGATTTAAACAATGCTGCCGCCTGACTAGATGAGATTCACCTTCCAAAGCACAAATTTGAAATTACATATCAGATTCCTTCATTCTTTCTTTCATCAGGGAGCGTATAAAGCTCTAGGGAATGAGGTATCGTTACCGTTTTACGCAAAGGGAGCCAATGTTGTGATTTGTCATTCACAGTATTGGTAGATTGATAAAACAGAGAATCCAGAACTGCCGAACGCGACAACTGTAACGCAAACTGAAGGGTTTTCTGCTGGATCAGAACATTTATAAAAACGTTAAAAAGATAAATAGTGCCGTTCGTATCACTGGTCTAGTTATATTCGATAATTATATTCGACTTAAGTGAAGATTATGTAATGAAACCTGGGCAGATGTGTATACGAGGGTTGCCTTTTATATTTCGGGATTAGAGAACAAAAACAAATATTGATCATCGAAAATCACTTTATTGTTTTTCAAAATATTCCCCATGAAGATCTATACACTCTTGCATGCGTTTGAACCAATTGTCGAAGCACTTTTGCCACTCTGATTGAGGTATCTCCAACACATGCATTCTGAATGCAGCAACCGCTTCTTCAGGTGTCGAAAAACGTTGACCTCTCAGTTTGTTTTTTACGTACGGGAATAAAAAGAAGTCATTCGGTGCCAAGTCAGGACTATACGGTGGATGACCCATCAAATCGATGTTTTGGGTGCTCAAAAATGCAGTTGTCGCAGCCGATGTGTGAGAGCTCGCATTGTCGTGGTGAAGAGTGATCCGTTCGGCGGTTGGTTTTCCTGATTTCTTGGAAGACAACTGGCAAACAAATGGTTGTGTACCACTCAGAATTGACTGTTCTGCGTTGTTCTAGTGGTACGGTTGCGACATGTCCAGTTTTTCCGAAAAAAACTGGCGACCATTTGCTTGGAAGTGCTTCGTGCGCGAACAGCTTTTGTTGGATTTGGCTCATCTTGAAACACCCAGACTGTCGACTGCTGTTTACTTTCGGGCTCATACGCGTAAATCCACGATTCATCACCTGTCACGATGTCATAGACGTGTTTCGAAGCACCGCGACCGTATTTTTTGAGCATTTCTTTCGACCAATTGACACGAGCCTTTTTTTGGCGATTGACAAATTGTGTGGGATCCAACGCGAACAAATTTTTTTGACGGTCAAATGTTTATGCAATATTGAATGTATGCTGGTCCCACTAACGCCTAAGGTTGTCTCAATCTCACGATAGGTCACATGACGATCTTCCAATATCAGTTCGCGCACAGCATCAATGGTTTTCGGAACATCAACTGATTTTGGACGACCTTCACGAAATTCATCTTGGAGTGAACTACGACCGCGATTGAATTCACCATACCATCGATAAACACTGGTCCTTGATGGGGCTTCATCATTGACTTAAGTTCATCCATGGACTGTTGCTGAGTTAATCCACGCCGAAAGTTGTAAAAAATAATCGCACGAAAATCTTGACGATTTAATTCCATTTTTGGGCCGAGATGAATCTTTTAAGTTACTGTAAACAACACAAATAGCGCTCGTATGTCAAAACGTTCTGAGTGCGTATAACCTCAAAAATGTCCAACTTTACGACAGAGCTGTCAATTGCCGGATTGCAATACTAGGGTTGTCAAATCCCGAAACATAAGAGGCAACCCTCGTATCTGTGGCTCCTCAGCTGACGCTTACCCAATCTTCAGCGCTACTCTCTGTAGCCACTCATAAGTGTCACCCAAAGATTTGCCAAAAAGACTTAGACCTTGGATATCGAGTGCCTTAGTAAACAAGGTTGCAGGTAAGAACCAACTCTGGAAAAGATGCAAAAAGTATCCCGATAACTTTGTACTAAAAAGAAGGTATAAATTATTATGTGCTGAACTCAAAAAAGAGATTCCCATCTGTCGCGACAATTACTACCATGCCAAATTCAGATCTGCTCAGGGTTATTTACGTAAAGAGTGGCGTGTAGTGAATAGTATAATAAATAAATGTTCTGCTTCAAAGTCACCTACTGTTTTGCACTCTGTAAGCTCTGAAGTGTATGATAAATTAACGGTTGCTGACGCATTTAACAATTATTTTGCCAGTCTAATGTACTTGTCGTAGCATTTGCGTGCGATCTGAGCCGTTGCACAGTAGCAGTTTTGCTTTTCAGCCGTTTACTCCTTTTGAAATTTTGAAAGTCATTGGTACTCTTTGGGGGTTCTTTTTAGCTTACTCGAAGAACCCCCATACCTACAACCCAACTTCCATAGTTTCCCGCTAATGGAATTGCATTAGCACCTGTAAATGCTTCACGCATCAAGTTTTCCTAACGTATAATCTAAAAGCTCCTGGAAGAGAATTCTTACCTTCATGCATCAATTCGCGTGCAAAATTCCCTACAAGAATTCTGTCCATCTTATCGGATCATAAATCCAAAACCCAATTCGGCACCTTCGGTTGCCAGGCAAATCCCAATCTTACTATATGCATTTTCCCTAGAAGAATTCCTGAAAAGAAACAATTCGGTTCACACATAATATAACTATCATTACTAGGGAGAATAAACATTGCGTCGCCTATTCCCAGCCTCACCAGTGTACAATAAATTACCTTACATACACATTGGCTGGCGACCTTTTCAACCAACGATAAACAATCCAACGCAGCTGCATATAATTAGCGCAATAGACGCTAAAACCAATTAGCACCATGTCCACGATGCATGGCGGTCTATCAATACAGCTGTAATACACATGGTAGACATTGATCTACACGATCTTTTTGTCCTGGATACGTTCCTCATGACCTCGCGGCATGAGCAAACCGAAATCCATTAGCACCCAATGATATACGGCTTGTTTACTTAGCCGAACTCACATCTCATTGATGGTCATTATCCCTTTTGATTCTTTCAGCTTCGTTCTCATGGCCTTGCCCCATGCAGGAACCAATGTTCACACATACAGGAATAACATCATGATCTCCTCTATCAGATCCTGTTACCTACCCCAAAGAGAGACTTTACGTTTCTCTTGCAATAGGAAACACACCCTAAATTAAGAGAGCCCGTACCGCCGGCCGAATTTCCTTCCCTAGCGAATTGCCAACGCTGAGTCCTTTTCCATCACCCGACTGTGCCGGCCAGTCCGTCTTCCGCTTCTCGTAGTGCGCCGAGGATGCGTACATCCGTTAGTCGCAGATTTTCAACCCCTGAAAGTTATTTTAAACCAGTCTCACCTTTGTCCCGAGTGCGACGATGCTAGCACTGTAATCGGACGCGATTGCAGTTTATTGTGTTTTTTGTTGGTTGTTGCTTTTTGACACGTTGTGAGTATTAAGTGCATGATATATCCGCGTCAGCTTGTATTAAGATCGTGAAGCCGAAAGTGAGTCGTAATTTCAATAAAAATAAATTAAAATAAAAACGTAAACAGCCTGTGAACAATGTCAGCGAACTTTTAACGATCGATTTTATTAACAACCTTAACTTTCAATAAAAATAAAAACCATTCAAACATTAGACAATAAAAAAACTCCATTAATTACAAACAATCTAATAACCGTGTTTCAATTATACCTGGTGGACGGTTGGTCATTTAGTTCTGCACAAGTTGGTGGAAAGTGTTTAGAACAGTTTTTCTTCTCTCGGTTTTGTTTCAGCGGAATTTATAGTGACGATGGCGGAAGAAGGGAACCCTGTGCAGTACGCCTGCACACAATACTTCTTCTCCACAACTCTACCTGATGACATATCAAATAATATACTTAGGAAAACAGCGTGTTTTTTTTAGTGGACGCGCTATCTAATCTTTTAAACCGTTGCGTGTTTGATGGGATCTTCCCAAACAGTCTTAAATGTGCAGACGTCATTCCTCTTTTCAAGAACGGCTCTCCTGGTGAGATCGGGAACTACAGACCCATCTCACTGATGTCTAATGATTTTTGAGAAACATAAAAACGAGAATAATGAAATTTTTTGAAAAAAAAAACGAAATTTTTTAATCCAGCACAGTTTGGTTTTGTTATAGGTAAATCCACTTCGGATGCAGTACTGGAAATTTGTTCTTAAATAATGTTGCACCTCGATGGAAAGAAATGTACGGCTGGCCTATTTATCGACATTACCAAAGCGTTCGACACGGTCAACCATACGTATTTATTAAGGAAATCAGAAAATGGTGGATTTCGAGGTTTCATGCTTGACTGATTTCGGTCGTATCTTAAAAATAGGTCGCAACGAGCGAAGATAAATGATGTCAGGAGTGCTGAAAGTATTCTTAACCTCGGCGTTCCACAAGGCTCCGTTCTGGGTCCTGTCCTTTTTTGGTCTAGATTAATTCACTGTTCACTCTTGATTTCAAGGGCTCACCTACAGTTTTTGTTGATGATATTGTCTTCTCCTATGGTTTGGGCTGTACGTTCGATTTGATCTCTGATGTTAACTGGGATTTGAATTTGTTGAGACACTGGTTTGCTGAACGTAACCTGGTAATCAGTTCCAAAACGAAATCAATGTCCTTTAGCTTATCTCCTGCACCCGACCTGAAAGCCGTTCTGCATTTCCATGCTCCGGAATGTCGTAGACTTAATCTTACAAACTTCTACTGTTTAAGCGGTTTCTCTTTGCCCCATTTTTGTTACATTCGAAGCTGTAGTGATAAATGTTTTCCTATTGAGAGTGTAAACAAATTTAAATATCTAGGACTTACACTCGACTCTAGAATGAGCTTTTCCTGTCACGCTAATACACTGAGAAAATATTTCCGATGCACTCGTTTCCATTTTTATTTTTTACGTAATGTCTGCTTCACTAAGCTTTCGAGGATAATTTATTATGGTTCATTCTATTGCAAACTACAATGTTGGAGTGGTGGTTGGAAGAATAAAATACAACCACTGGTAATCCTGCGAAAATCAGTTCTTAGAAAAATTTGTGGAAAGCCTACCAGGCACTCATCCTATCCTTTTGTTCAGGGTCCTGAATATTATTCCTGCAAGACACTTGTATTCTTTTAAAGTGATCAAGATATTCTTCTTGTGGTAGGTTTACGCAGCGGTGTACGCCTGCCTGTCGGTGTACGTCTGCCTGTGTACAAAGGGGGTTCACTTAGAACTAGTCGGTGGATTATCCACCGATGATTTTATCGCGAGCCTAACGCGCGTTCCCCAATTGTTAATAGTTTGTATAATATTACCTGCAGGCTTGGCAGCACTTTTTTTTTCGTTACTGCCAGCATTGCTATTTGTTTTGTTTGTCATTTAAATAGATATATGTGAATTAGTTTGTGGTTCGTTGTAAAAATCGTCTGACGTTCGTTTTCGATTAGTTTTTTTGTTTCGATTCGGTTATACTCAAAAAATGTTATTTGTAAAGCAGTTCGTTCGTAATTAACTTTGAAAACGATTCTTGTATATCTAGATATCTTTATATTCGCTTTGAAACAACCTACCCAATAAAAGGAAGTTACATAAATTAAACGTTGTCTCATTTCGTTTCGCTCGAATCGAATCGTGCCCGGTAAACGCACCGGGCTTCAATAGTCTGGACATCTTAATTTTCGTTTAATCTCCCGATATAACCTTAGGGGTAACTGTTACCAAATTTCGTACTACAGCATATCGTGATATCTTTACTGTGTTGTTCGATTGTTCAATGAGTTACCTACATCAGTCAGAGCACTAACAATACCTGGTGCATTTCTAAAAGGAGTGAAGATGTGGCTTTTCAGCCTGGCCTGTGCTGCCTTAGATCCTTGTATTTCTGGTATTCTGGTTTAATCATAGTTTCTATCTTTTCATTTGCCTTCAACCGATTTAACAAATTGTACCCAAATTTATCTGGTTTCGAATTAATGTAAAATGTTTATGCAAGCTTGGTGGTTCTTGAATGTACTAGACAACTATTCCTGAAATGGTAATACTCACCCCACCGTAAAAAATCGATATTTTACTTGATTGCCATTGTAAAGAGGCATTCAACTCTGTTTTGTTACTTTAATCGTATAAAAACACTGAATGCCTTCTAGTTGTCTTATATATTATTATAGCCGATAATATTTGTCAATTGTATTATAAAATTTAATGTACAAACCATATAAGAAATAAAACTACTACTACTACTACTACTGCTACGATGTTATTGTCGGTAATGACACTAATAAGCAAATATCATCGGAAAGCCCTTTGGAAACAATCATGGACTTGTGGGGGTTCTTTAAAGCATTCCCAAAGAACCACCCATTTCCCTTAAATCAACCTGTCTCCCCCTCACTCAACAAAGCCATTTCGCTTACCTGCAATCGAGCTGCGTTAAGCTACCTTTCAATATCTTTCACCTGAAAGGTAAACCCTCTTCAATAGCTTACATATCAACCAAATCATTTCGGTCATAATACATGAACCATACAGGAACCCGATCGGCTCAGCTTTTCTGCAATCATGATTTTTAAACACACGCCAATCTTTCTGCGTGTTCTTGTTCCAACAATTGGTTGGTCCAAGGAGACACGTCGGGCGGTTTATTGCTTACACAGCTGCAGCCACATTTCCGACGGTCGATCGCCTAAGCAACACCCGATCATCGAATAGGACTTGACCGCGATTGTTGTTCAAACACACATTCTAATGATCATGCCCTAGATACATTTTCCTGAAAAATAAATAACCTCCACACTAGCCCTTACCGCTGGCATAAGTGATAACCACCCATTAAATCGGACACGATCATGATTGCTATTCAAATAATCATACCAATGATCGTGTCCCACGCACCGTTTTCTTAACCAAACAATAGCCGATGTTCCCATGTAGCATTGGTTAAACCAAACAAATGCGCATCTCAGTGAATGACCCTCCGAAATAGCGGTTCTATTTACATAACACACAGAAACCTATTTCTTCCTCCGGCGATCTTACTATCGTTTAAAACAAAGATGCCTGCAGCCTCCTATGCTGGCTCTTTTGTTTAAACAGCTGCAGGATCGATCGCTGTCCGCACTTCCAGCGAAAAGGGCGTTGTACCTGACCTGTACGGTTACATGGGAAATGTTTCCAGTAAATCCCAATCGATCACTCATTGGTCGTCACAAGGCAAAGATCGAATTGGCTCCTCCCACACCGATGGAAATCCATCAGGATTGCAGCTAGTGTATATTGAGTGCAACGGCCATCGAGGAGTCAGATTTCTTCATTCGGAGCATGCGCAAGTGCCACAGGGTCAGTCCAGAGTTAATCAACAGTGCGAGAGTTCGGTCGTTTGCTCAAATTAAATTTGTATATTGTTGACAAATGTCATGAATTGCCAGAGTCGGTCGCTTTCTGTAATGATATTCCCCATTTGGAATATTGTGAAATATCGTGTTTATTTTGTTAAAGACATCTATTAAAAGTATTTGTATCGTGTGAATATTGTGAACAACCGTATATATTCCAGTAAAGACATCTATTAAAAGCGATTTGTATTTTCTAAATACTATGAACAGTTGTATTTATTTCATTACCGATATCTCTTAAAAGTGACTTGTATCTTCTGAATACTGAGAACAACCGTATTTATTCCAGTAAAGATATTTATTAAAAGTGATTTTTATTTTCCGAATACTGTGAACAATTGTATTTATTCCCATTAAAGACATCTATTGAAAGCGATTTGTATTTTCTTAATACTGTGAACAGTTGTATTTATTTCATTAACGACATCTATTAAAAGTGATTTGTATTTTGAACCTATAGAACCAATTTGAACCTGTGAGCAATTGTGATTACGCCTAATAAAGAACTATTGCAAGAGAATGCGCAAGTGTCTTTTATTTGCATTGCTTTCCAGAGTACAAGCTGTGGTATTTGTCTGAACCCGTGTCGTACGCCGACACACGAACATCTAACGCCACAGACTCACTCTTGAGAATGGTGAGCAAGATATTAATGCAATTACTAGTTCAGAGATCCAATCGTTATTTTCAACACCAATAACGAAAACTTCGAAAACATATGTGAAAATATAAAGAAAATATTCTTCAAAACATGGTGAAATCTCAGAATCCAAAGACAACATGTCGTATCATTCTCTACAAAGGCTTTTAACCCTTTTCATACATATTTCAGATTTATACAACCAAGACAACAATATGGGGTACCTTTCCCATAGTTGAACGCACGCTAGTGTTCAATAGCTAAAGTTGACACACCAACACATCACCAATCTAGTTTTCGCCCCATTTCCTTGCTTGCGGCAGCAAAATATATTAAAATTAACATCTGAGAAGTAGAGTCCTAGGAACTTAATACCAGATATCCGATTTGAATTTAGGAGAGTACACCGCATAAATTTGGCTCTCAATACACCTTCAAATTATGTCAATCTTCTTTCTCTTTTATAGAGAAACCACCACCGCCATATTCCTAGATATCGCGAAGGTCTTTGACATGACGTGGTTCTTAGGTCTCATTTTGAAAGATTGGTACCAGTAGAAGGCAGTGTAGTATTATCTACTAATTGGTTCGAAAGAGAATTTTTCTAGTTTGTGTGGATGTAAAGTTATCCCTAATTTTCGACACCGCAACAGGCGTACCACGTAATCATCATCATCATATCACGTAATATAAACCTCCGCGTTTATAGAACCTTAATCATGCCGATTGTTCTGTACGGATGCGAAACATAGGTTTTCACAAAACGGCAACAAAACAATTTCCGCGTATTTGAGAATAAAGTTTTAGGAAGCGTGACGGTTCCGCCAAACCCCACGGTTCGCTTTCCAGAAAAACCCCCATAACTTCCACCCAATCTCATAATTTCACTAATGCAATCGCATTAGCATCTTAAATGATCCACGCATTAAAGTAATCAAATCTTTAACCTAAAAGTCCCTGTAAAAGAAAAACTTACCTTTCATGCATCCCTTCGCATACAATTCCCCGTAAGATTTCTTGCTCAATTTATCAGGAACTCCAAACCAATTTGGCACCTTCGGTGCCAGGCAGATTCACCTAGACGAATTCCTAGTAACAAAGGATTTGGATTACATACTATGTAATCTTCACCAGGGACCATAAACATTGCGCTGTCTATTTTTCACCTTCGCCATGTGTATGATAAATCTCTTAACGAACACATTGGCTGGCGACCTACACCCAAGAAAGCAAAACAAATATACGCATCTCGCGTCTCTTGGCAACAATCAATCCTACAGCATAAGCAAATGCAAATAGGAATTCAATACCCTACCCTTACCAGCGATGCCTTAAACACCATTTCCCGGTAATGTAGCTAAAACCCATTAGCACATTTCCACATTGCATTGCCGCCTATTTATTTAGCCGCAATGCACATCTCAGCAAAAGACCCAAACGTTCCCTTTGTGTTTTCATATCTCGGGAACTGCTTCTCATCAGCAGAAGTATAAGCAAACACAAACCCAATTAGCATCCAATGAGATTCGGCTTGTTTGCTTAGCCGAATTCACTTCTCATGGATGCACATTTTCCCTTTCTTTGTTTAGATTGGTTCTCATGGTGTGTCCCTTGAAAGAACCCATGTACACACATACATGTGTACTACCAACGATCTTCACCCCAAACGATTGAATATCGTTGAGTCCATTTTCATGAGCAGACCAGCGCGATCGCGTTCACTCCCGCTCTCCGTAGTGCTGCGGAGAGGCGCACTAATATTTCCCTCTTTAACGAGTTGGAGTTGGACGCTCGTATTAAGTGTGTCAGTGACATTATAGACAAAGATGATGTACATGAGGCCATTGACGCACTCAAATCAAAAAACACTATCCGAATATAAACTCAAATAACCCCCAGAACGATAATGCAATTAATTGCACATTTCATCGCAATCGGTAAATCACAAAAAAGCAATTAATTGCATATCCCAAAACGATTGCCAAATAATGCAAAAGCAATTAATTGCATATTCCGGAACAATTAACAAATCACGGAAAAGCAATTAATTGCATACGAAACATAAAAGAACTAATTGGGCCAGTTCGCAACTACGGATATTGAACTGTGGTACAAGTCAATGAAGGAATATTGACTAACACAGCAGTACAAAGCAATTGCGAATTAAAGTCAAAAATCGGAAATAGGGTCGGTTGAAATGGTAATTCCATTGTCGTAATCGGAAGATGTTGACAACGAGGTGACGAGTTTTGATTAGGAACAAGTGATGAGGCAGTCGGTCGTTGGTCATGGTAGGAAGATCTTGAAGAGCAAATAAAACGGAGTGTTAGAAGGCTAGTGGTAATTATTTAAAAGTGGACGAAAGATTAAGAAGTGTAAAGGAAGAACAAATGAAATGATATATTGAACGCTAGTGGAACTAAGTTAAATAGCGGATTAAAAAATTCAATATGTGAAAACTGAGAAATGTAAATGAAGAATAAATGAAATGAAATGTTGAATGATATTGAAGATAAGTTAATTAGTGGATTAAAGGATAGAAGTTCAGTAAGTTAAAAATAAGAAATGTAAAGGAAGAGTAATTGAAATGAAATGTTGAAACGTTTTTGGAGATAAGTTAAATAGTGGATTATAAAATAAAAAGGCTAAAACTAATAGATGTAAAAGTAAAGAATAAGTAATGAACCATTATCAGTGAGAAAAGACAATGAATGAAGTGGAAAGAAAAGGTAACAAAAAACATTGGATGAAGAACTAAGAATGACCCCGAGTTTTATTATTTAATAACTGGTGATGTGGGAAAGAAGAGTTGATTGTCATTCCCTCGGCGTCGAGTCTAAAACTAATCTTCTGTGAGCACTAGAAAAACCATAACTCTCGCGAGACAAGTAAATCCTTGAAACGGTGCAACTCAATTTAACGTATAATTTAACGTATCTATGGTTGATATCTGAAGTCGCGCCTAGTGTTGTTAAGGAAGAGCATGTCAATAAGTGGCTCCGTGTGAAAGATTAATAAGGAGACCTGTTTAAGATTGTAACGAACTATATTCGCCAACATACAATAGTCGATTAATTATGTTAATCGTTAATGTGTAAATTTCAAGTAAAAAAATAAACATCAATTGAATCACCATCCAACTAAAACAGTTAATTAGAAATAACCCAGTGGAACGATCTTTAGTGTACAATAAAAAAACCATGATTCAAATAAAGGAACTTGTGAACTACCAAAACGATCGGCGTTTCATCTTATTCTCCTGTGTTTCACTTAACTTGTTTCCCGTGTTGTGAAGTTTTGCTTTCTTGTCGTATGTCTTCGGTGGACACTATTGCCGCGGCGGAACATTCGATTAGTGATGGGGAGTGAAGTGAATCAGCGCCGTACGCCGGTGCAACATACTTCCTACCACACAGAAGTATCTCGGGCGGTATATGTGATGAAGAAGCGGGTAAATGGAGGAAACTTCACAACAACGAATTGGAAGAGCTATACCGCAAACCTACAATAGTGTGAGTAATCAGTTCGCGAAGATTAAGATGGGCCAGATATGTGGCGAGAATGGGCAACGATAGGAGCATGCGTAGAATTCTTGACGGAAGACCAACAGGAAATAGAGCGGTAGGACGGCCGCGACGAAGATGGAAGGACAATGTATGGTTTGACCTTGAGGAGATTGGATCAGATGATCAACCATCTCAAGCGCAACGTTCTCTTTCCTCTGGTCCCCCTCCCCATGTCCTCCTTCCCATATTACGTTTATTACTTATTTTCTTGCTATTCTGTTTTGTTTTTATTTACCTTTTCGTTTCGTTTTGAAGTTTTTGTTTGTTACTTAAAAAAAAAAAAAAAACAAGTATACGTATAGATTTAAACGATGGGTCCCCCTAATATATTACCTATTTAATGTTCATATATATATATATATATATATATATATATATATATATATATATATATATATATATATATCAGAAAAAACAAAAAAAAAATGTACGCCGAAAGGCATAAATAAAAAATCAATTTCATCATCATCGGCACTACCACCGGGATCCGGTCTTGGCCTTATTTAACAAATCTTTCCACCGGTCCCGATTTCGAGCCCATCTCATCCAGTGTGGCACTCCAGGCTCTGGGCATCCTGGTCTACGCCATCCCTCTATCACAGACAAGGTCTGCCGCGCTGTCTCCTTCCATACATCCTGCCACAAACGTATTTCCGGGCAGGCTCCTCTTCGTTCATTCGAGCTAGGTGTCCCACCCACCGGAGTCTATCGAGCTTGATTTTTCTTACAACATTAGCTTCAAGGTAGATTGCGTACAACTCATGGTTGTAGCGTCTCCGGAATCGTCCTCCCTCACATACGGGGCCAACAATTCTCCTTAAGACCTCCCTCTCGAACGCGGCTAAGAGTTCAGAGTGCCTTTTATTAAGCACCCAGGTCTCGGATCCATACATGAGTACTGGTAAGACCATGGTCTTGTACAGTACTAGCTTGGATGTTCTGGATAAATTTCGGGATTTAAAGAGCCTTGATAGACCATAGTAGGCTTTGTTGGATTTAATCAGCCGTTCGCGTATTTCTTCTTCTATATCATTATCTACTGATACTATAAACCCAACGTAGTTAAAGGATTGCACTACTTCAAATTCGTGCTCCACTACTCTGATAGTATGACCAACGTTAGGTGTTCTCTTCGCAGAAGTTGCTTAGTTTTTCCCTCATTAATGCGCAGTCCCAGTTTTTGTGGCGCCTGCTCGATCTGGGAGAAGGATTCCTGTACAGCCGATTCGGTTCTACCGATGATGTCGATGTCATCTGCGTAGGCAAGTATATGGCTGGACTTGGTGACAATAGGCCCTCTTGTTGTAACGCCAGAGTAACGGATTGCTTTCTCCAACGCCAGGTTGAAGAGGAGGCAGGCCAGACCGTCCCCTTGTCGGAGTCCATTATAGATGTTTATTGGTTTGGACAGCAATCCCGCTATTTTTACTTGGCTAGTTACGTTGGTCATGATCAACCTACAATGTCGTATCAATTTGTTTGGAATTCCGAATTCTCTCATGCCATTATAAAGTTCTACCCTGGCTATGCTGTCGTAGGCGGCCTTAAAGTCTATAAACATATGACATAATGGAATCTTAAATTCTAGTTATTTGTCCATCGCCTGCCTAAGGGTGAATACCTGATCAATCGCTGATTTGCCTGGGATGAAGCCACACTGATATTGACCAAGTATGGCTTTAGCGTATGGGGCTATCCGATCTTGTAGGATAGTGGAGAGTATCTTATAGGCGGTACTCAGCAATGTTATACCCCTATAGTTGCTGCCCACTCTTCGAGGGCGAGTCTTAACGCATGACCAAAGGTGTTACTGGTATTCTCATTGCGTAAGGCAGTCGTGTTGATTCGAACCTGATCCGCGGATGCAATACGTCTCCGTAAGGCAATCCGCGCTCGGAAAACTGTACCAACAAGATAGTGATCCGAGTCGACGTTGGCACCTCGGTACGTTCGTACCGTCATCAGACCCGAGGAGTGGCGGCGATCTATCAACACGT
Source organism: Microdon myrmicae (assembly GCA_963931805.1). Classification (NCBI taxonomy): domain Eukaryota; kingdom Metazoa; phylum Arthropoda; class Insecta; order Diptera; family Syrphidae; genus Microdon; species Microdon myrmicae. The sequence continues at coordinate 56,333,865 of OZ007498.1, read as the reverse complement.
GGTCAATTTGGTTGCGAGTGGCTCCATCAGGTGATACCCAGGTGGCTTTGTGGATATCTTTACGCGGAAACCTGGTACTCGCAACGACCAAGTTTTTCGATGCTGCCAATTCGATGACTCATAGTCCGTTGTCATTAGTGTTCTCATGCAAACTATGGGAACCTGCGTATTGCCTGAAAACCGGCTCCCGACCTATTTTTGCATTCAAATCACCAAGAACGATTTTTACATCGTATTCTTCTTTTTCGTTATCAGTTTATACTGTGTAATTTAGAGAGCTCGCATAGAGCCAGTAAGTTAATTTAAGGACTGTAATTGTAAAATAGGGTGTAACATTTACCTCTAATATTATACATAATATGTAAAAAGAATTAGGAAAATAAATGTGGTTTAAAAACTAAAAAATAACATAAGACAACACAAAATATACATTTTTAAGAGGTGATTTTCGAGTCCAGAGTTGTTAAAACTAGAAAGAGGTGATTTTAAGTGTTATGTACATGAGTATTCTACTCTCTGCACATCTTTCACTTTCGTACTTTAAAGTGAAAGAATATATAACAAAACAGTACTATTAATGTTATTGTTAATATTATTATTATTATTATTATTATTATTGTTATGTAACCTGATAAACAATGACTCTCACTTATATTGATTGAATATAATTATGCTTTACGTTTATCGGATTTTAATTAATTTTAATAGGTTTCATTGCTGAGATGATATTCGCACCGGGTTGTTACATGATTTGAGAATTTGGAGAAAATCGATTAGAGGTGCTACCGAAACTTCAAAAGTCGAATATTCTACACTTGGACTATATAATTTCACCATCCGCTCAGCAAGTAGACGTGTATCATGAGTTTCGTTAGAAATTTAATTCAATATCAGAACAAATGAAAGTAAACACTAAATTAAACTAATTTGAAATTGGAAATGTAGTTTTATGTTCAATACACTTTCCTTCAAAGAACTGCATCACTTCAACCAACTTTAGACCAATTTAAATAAAGCTAAAATTCGCTTAGCTTCTACAAAACAGCAAGTCAAAAGGAAAGTTACTAATGGAAGACTCAATGTTGCCAATATTGATACTAGACATTAATATTGAAATTAAATCAACAAAAATTATCATACAACCACAACATTCGCATAATCCGCAGTTGCCACAGAATATGCAAACAGCTCTCGTTCTCAAATTTGCTATCACGTTTTCTAATCTTGTTCACACCAAAAACATGTGATCCAGCATGTACCATTAATTCTAGAGAAGATTTCGCACGAAACATACCTTTCAACTGATAGACCGGACTCCCCACAGGTGTGTTCTCTGATAAACTAAACCGTGCCATATCGCCAGATCCAGGTACGAAATATGGCGGTTTGTTTACCAGTTGGCATTTCGCCATTCCAGTCAGAAAAGGAAGAACTTGAAGTATGGTAATCCAAAAAAAGTGGTCCAACCGCGACAGGCGTGATTCACGAGATGATCGCATCATCGTTTACTTTCCGTTGAAACGCGCAAAAGAAAACGGGTACACGAAGGTGTTGCCAATCGATTTAAAAACCGTTCTTAACGGGATCCACGTATCCACATACGATTCCAGTTATTCGAATAATCTTAATTGTGAATTTGATCGACAACCTTGAAGTTAGCGAAGGTATTGTGGTCACTGCGATCACTAAAATTTGATGTAGATACAATTTCACTATTCTGGTATTTGTTTCTTTTAACCGCCTGTGGGGATTCATGTGTCACTTTTCGACTTTTAATTCACATTTTATATTGCTATAGACAACAAGTTGTGATTGTAAAATCACTTAAGAAATAAACCGCCAAACGTCTTTAAATCACTATTTCTAAATATATCACTTTAACACAAAGCACCACGGACTAGGTATTAAATTCCAATATGGTTAGAGACCAAAGACTTAACAAAAGTGAGCAGGTGGACACAGAGAACCCCACCAGACACGAACAAAGCCACGCTCAAACTGAGCCCGACTCGATTCTGGAAACCGAAGTGCGAAACCTCGAAAGAGAACAGGTATGAGATTCCGGTTTTGAGGAAAAGCAAACAAAACAGCAGCAGTCTGCTACCATTCGCATTCAGCACTCCACATGCATATAGCCATATGCCACCGGCAAATTCCGGTTTGGATAAACACTTTTTGCTGCAAGAAAAAAAGAGTGGCGTAGAGTGGGCACACTATGTTTAGAAACTACTATCAAAACAGAATTGAAGATAATCGCGCTACTAATGCAGTACGAAGACTGATCAAAACGGAGCACAAAGTCGAGATTAAAACCAACCTGTGTGTTAAACTTATGTGGGTAGTTAGGCTTACGATCTAGACTGAGATGTGTCTACATTTCGGCTTAAGACGGCGACTCTATTGCGAAAAAATGATCGTCGTTATAGGAGAACTATTTAGAAAAAATGTGGTCCCATATTTCTAGGCCGAGCTCCATTTTTAGATCTAAGTAAATGTGTGTATTTGTAACCCTGGTTTTAAGTCTTATCGAAAGCAAAACGCCTAAATTTTGTGCCAGTTTCCAATCATCCATATTGCTTTTTTTGAAGCCATGCAACTTTGTTGTATATTTGCATTAGGATTCTGTTTAACATATTTTAATTCTTCGGAGTGGGGCAATCCCTTCAAAATTAGGTTGGCATTGAATTTTTTGACTTGGATATGGCATTTAGCATTTTGATCATACTTTATTTTTTTTAATAACATCCTTTACTGGATATGAATAGTACAATCTTAACAATTTAATTTAATACTAGGTTTAAATTGTACTTAATTTGGTTTAATTAAGTAAAACGTGTAAGGGTTTACTGGACCAGTGTTCAGCTCCCAACTCGATTTCAGTATGTTAGATTTTACATGTTAATTCATGAGGTTTCGTCCGTTTTAGCCGTCTCAATTCCTGGGTAATATCCGAGAGCTGAATAGCTTCTACGTTTGTATGATTATGTAGGCGTCTTTCGTGTTCGACAGCATATTCTTGGATAACTTCATAAATCCATTTGATCTCTAGGTTTTCATCATACTTAAAAAAAAACTGAAATCACAATACAGTTTATTTAACCACTAGTTGCTCACGACTGCTGTGAATTATATAATATTTATTTTTATTTATTTATTATTAACAAGTCATTCAAATTACATATCAATAAATTAACATAATGAGCCTAGCAGCTGATACTATTGGCTCTGTACTTTTAAATTACATTTTGATTTTTAGAATTTTTATAAACTTATCTATATTTTCTATGTTATCGGGGGTAAGATTTTCGAGAATTTTATAAATATCTATATTACGAAATAGACAGTCTCTTATAAGTTTCAGGTGAAACTAAATAAACTTTTAGTATATAAATGACTGTAAGTGTTGTGTTGCATTTTTGGCAGATTGGGGGTGTGTCTTTGATGAGCAGATAAAGATGCGTAGCGGACGTATAACCTAACCGCAATCTTGCTGTAGCCTTTCATCCAGGGAGCGTGTCATCTTGTCCTTAAAAGGACGAGGGATCTCTCAAGACCGCTCCTGAGAAGGCTCGTTGCGGTCGCCACCATGCTTCCGGGGCCTCCGGGAAGAGTTGTGGCGGTTCCGCTAAACCCCACGGTTCGCCTTCCTAAAAACCACCCATAACTCTATCTAATCACATAATTTCGCTAATGCAACCGCATTAGCACCTTAAATGCTTTACATTTAAGGATTATCTAAGGTATAATCTAAAAAGCCCCTGGAAAAGAGAATTCTTACCTGCATGCATAACTTTACATTTAAAATCCCCTATAGAGTTCTCTCCAAGCTTATCATAAATTTCCTGAAAGAAAATTCATCGGTCCAAATATAATACAACCGCATAAACAGGAAAGATTACCCTTGAGTTGGCTTATCCCAGCTTCATCATGTGTATCATAAATTACCAGACAAACAGATTGGGTGGCGACCTACACCCAAGGGACCAAAACAAATACACTCATCTCTTGGCACCAATTAAATTCAACAACATAAGCAAATGCAAATAGGAAATCAACTTACCCTTGTGGCGGTTCTTTAATAGAACCGCCCATCCTCTTAAATTAACCACCGTCCAAACCCATAGTACTTACCTGCAATTAGGGGCAGCATAAGCTCCCCAGCAGCATCACACCTGATAGTTAAACCTTATCAAGCATCATCATCATTGGCACTACAACCGGGAACTGGTCTTGGCCTTATTTAGCAAGTCCTGAGGCTTGTTAAATTTTCCATAATGATTTGTTTTTTCCGGGCAAGGTCATTAGTCTTGCGCCAGAGGCTCCCCGACGGGGAATCGAACCCCGGTTTCCCGCGTGACAGGTGGGTAGGTGGGGAGCGAAGTATTGTGCCTGGCACGGACACTCCGTTCACTTCGTCCTCCATCATAATTACACTGTCACCCATCGAATACCGCTACAAAACGTTCACCAGACAAGTAGGAATGACGGTGGGTCTACGACACGGAGCGGACACAGCACAGGAATGTAAAACAAGCGAAACTCCACAACAGGAAAAGGAAATAATACACGGAAGGTTTCACTGAATTGAATTAAGTTTATTGTTCGTGTTCAGCGGTATTTTGAACTTATTAATAATGTCAATTGACCGAACACGTAATTACGCGACTTTACTGCGCTGTACAAAATGTATTGGGAAACGTCTTGTTTATAAAAGGCACAACACTATGACTACGACTCCGGGAAAACCCACCGTACCGCGCCGGTACGGTGGATGGCGAGCGACCCCACCGCTCGGAAGATTGAATTGCGACTCCAGGGTGTGCACTCCGAGCACACCCTACACGGGATAATGAACGGCTCGACCACTCCGTTCAGTGGTTGGGATCAGACTCAGTGAGGATAGAACTCTGACTTGAATTCTATCTTCAATTAAGGGTGAGATATGGAGGGGAAAGAGAAAATGTTCTCTTAAGGGTGTGGCCACTAAGAAAAAGCGATCTTTTTGGTGCAGTGGTATATGTGCGCGATCGAACAGATTCAATGTCGTTGCACGTGTTCGAAAGCAGTGGAACGACGAGAAAGGCAGTCGGTGAGAACAAAAGAAAAGGCGACCAAATGGTTCGCTCTTTAATGAGGGTCATGTTTATGCAATGTCGCTATGACGGACGTTGGAAAAAAGGTGTTAATGGGATACGATACTTTATACCATGAAAATTGTATATCGTATCTTGGGTTAATTGCCGATACGCATCCCTTGCTTGCATTTCGGTATGCCAAGCAATTAGTGGTGGCGACGAAAGAAATGCATCATTGTTTGTCTATTGAATCGCTAGTGTTGCAGCTGTAAAAACAAGCTGTGGCGCTTCCGCCAGATCCCACGGCTCGCCTTCCTGAAAAAACCCCATAACGACAACCCGGTCTGCACCAGCTTTCGCTAATGCAATTCGCATTAGCATCTTAAATGCTTCACGTATCAAACAGATCCAATTATTATAACCCTAAAATCCCTATAAAGAAAACTTACCTTTTCATTGCATCCCTTTGCATACAATTTTCTGTAAGAATTCTTCTTGACCTTTTTAGGAATTCCATAACTCTCATTGTTTCCCGCCAATGCATTTGCATTTGCATTTGCCCCAGAAAACATTTCCTTTTCCAAGGACATGTAATGCTTTCAAGCATTATCTGAAATTCCTAAAATTGATCCTTAATGTGCATATGCACCATAAATAGCAAACATTCGATACCCTTTGTCTGAGTTAAAATACTATGTCGTCAGGTTGTTTTTACAGCTCCAACACTAGCGATTCAATAGACAAACAATGAGTCCATTTCCATCTGCCGACCACGTTGGTCGCGCAAGCTCCCGTCGCGTGCCGAGGAAGCGATAATACCCGGAGTCTTATAAAGATCGATGTAATGTGAAATAATAAGTTCTAAGTGAAATAAATTAAAAATTAATTAAGAGCAACTTGCGTTTTAATTGCTATCTGGTGGACAGTGTTTTGCCCTTACTCCCGGTTGTGGACAAACGTGGCGGCGTTTCGTCCTTTTCCTTCGGCGTTTTACTTGGTGGAACTTTAGTGACAGTCGGGTGGGGATAGGAGTGAACTGAGTGTCCGTGTTTGGCACAATACTCCTCCTCCCCACAGGTATACTAACCACTATACTATCGAGGAGCTCTTATCAAGCATGCACATCAAAAATTATTTCATTCATTCATACATGGACCGTGCCAGACAATCGGCTCGGCTTGTTAGCAATTATAAAAGATAAATACTCGCTGGCCAGCGTAATTGTTGACATAGCTGTAGCCGGTATTCTTGATACGATTCATGAGTGAATATTGCCCCAATCCCAAGGTTCGCAACACTTACGACCAATTTCCCTTATCGGTTATCTACCGATCATGGGATTCGGGCACTAATATGATTGACGTTAGACAATCATACCCCAGATCATGCCGAACGATGCTCGGGCCTGTTAAATAAACAAACACGATGTGTATATCATCGTGGCAACGTACTTGTCCTATACGGACACATATAGAATCCTCCCACACCAACGTAATCCACACCGTTGAATCTGGCAGATATGGATTGTAGCTTGGAGTCAGATTTGAGTCGCCCAACAAGTCATACGTGGAGGTCGCGGCACAGTAATAGTTGTGAAAGTTACGCGCTAAATTTAAATTCAATTATTCGGAAAACCGTGTGTTCCCGCTCGTTATTATTCGTCGAGTCAATTTCGCACCGAACTCTAGTAGGTGATCAAATCGCAGATCGGTCGTGCCTTGAAATGTAAATGTGTATATTGCAAACAGCTTCATCCGAAAAACAATTATTGTCCTTTTTATACTTGTGTAGTGTTTGTACATTTTTGCGCTTGTGAAGTGTTACGATTGTACAGAGGTTTCCCTCTTGGAGTATTAATATCAGTTTAAATAAATAGGTGAACAATATTTGTACCAAGGTCTAAGAGAACCCTAACGTTATTTTCCTACCGTAAAATAAAGAGACGTTTAAATAACTCAAATTCAGAACGAGTCTAGTGTTTTAATTTTCATTGTTTTACTGGCACATGGTGCATGGCGGATCTTCAACTTCTGCGAACAATTTCCTGAGTGCTTTGCTTTTACTCTTTCTCGTGTCAACATTACTGGTGAACAATTTTCGGCGGCACGTAGTGGGTGTTAGCTGAATCCGCACCCGTGCTTGGTGCATGGTTAAACACGACCCACATCCTTACCACTGATGCCATAAACACCATTTCCTGGTAATCTAGCCAAAACCTATTAACAACATTTCTTCGTTGCGCCGCGTCTATTTATTTAGCCGCGACGCACATCTCAAACAAAGATCCAATTAGTATCCGACGAGTTTCGGTTTTGTTTGCTCTACCAGACTCGCATCCCATGAATGCACATTATCCCTTTCTTTGTTTAGAGTCTTTCCCATGGCTTTGATCCATAAAAGAACCAATGTACACATACATGTGTACTGTGGCGATCTTCTGTATGAGATCTGTTGGTTACCCCAAAGAGAGACTTTACGTCTCTCTTGGAACAGGGAATGCATCTTTAATTTAAGAGAGCCAGTTTCATTGGCTGAATTTCTTTTAACAACAATTGAATATCGTTGAGTCCATTTCCATCCGCCGGCCGCCACGGTCGTTGCCGACTTCCGCTCTCCGGTGCACACGGAGACGCGAATACACCGTGAGTCGAGTAAGCGCGCTAAAAGTAAAAAGTCGTACAAATAGTGCACACCAGCCTTTTATTATTACGGTTCATCTGCAGTGTAATTAAAATCAATATTCGTACCGTGTTTGTTTAAATTTAACTAAATAAAAAGAACCTAGAAGATATAACAATCCATTAAACAGTGTGTTTCCTTTGACCTGCTCCTTGTGGACGGAGTTTTGTATTTGTACTTCTCCTGTTTGTGCTTTTCTTTGATACGTGTCGGAACGTTAGTGACAATTTTTGATGGAGGGGGAAGTGAACGGAGTGCGCATACACGGCACAATAGTTCCTCCCCATAGAGTGACGACCGATTGTTGAATACGGGCCAAATATTCCAATAAAAGGACAATACCAATATATGATCGAATTTAAATTTAAATTTATATATCATTTTAAATTAATTTTAGTTTAATTTAATTTATTGACGTCCATACAACTAGGACGCCAATTGAGACTGATCCTCGAATCAAAAAAAAAAAAAAAACAATGGGTGGCCAGGGGCCGACTTTGGCGAGACAAGGACAGATGTGTCCTTCATATCGTTGTTGTTATTAGTTATTGGCCTCGCTCCCAGGTAGCGTGTATTCTGGTCCTGAAAAGGATGAGGGATCTCTATTGACCGCCTCTGAGGGGACCCGTTGCCGTCGCCGCAGTGCTTCCCCAAACCTGAGGGAAGAGTAGCGACCGATCGTTGTCGATTCTAGTGCCGCAAACTTCCGTGGGGCAAGTGATCTTCAGCATCAGTGAGGAATCACGAAAGGGGCGAGAGCCACAGCCCTACTCACCATATCCGAATAAAACTCCGTTTTATTTAGCCGCACAGGGTCTTCTTATTTTGTCAAATCATTTATTTATTATCCTGATGGACTCCTGCAGCACTTCCTCCAGGGACCATGTATATCTATCAACTGCCCTGTTCGTCTCCTGCAGCACTTCCGCCGGGGGCCCGTTGCGTTAATCAACTGCTCTCGGAGATCGTTTTTTTTTTTTTTTTTTCAAAACTGTATTTATTAACCATAATTAGAATTCGTACATTTAAGTAATACAGTGACTTATTTTGTAACAATTGCTTACATGTAATTATTATAATAATATATACATTTTCCAAACAATATTTTATGAGATATAAGATAGATGCGTGTTTATAAATTTAGTGGTATTATCTTCCTGGAAAAGGTCAGAAAACCAGGAATTTGTTTTTTCAACTTTACTTAGTCTAAACTTAATCCTAATTATATAAATAACTTAACCTAATTTAGCCTGATTACAGTATGATTTTCATAAAGCCATAAAACAAAGTTTTATAATTAATGGGATATATGTTATGAATTAAAGGATGTGGAATGAGGTCAGTTATGGGTTAGAGGTAGAGTATTTCTCTCCGGTTGTTCGTTGGAAAAGCGTAGGATGTTGGAAAATGGTTGGACGTTACAGTATTTGAACTGGTTAGGGGTAACTTTGGTGTTGTGGTATATGATCTCATTTGAATCATTTACCAGTCTGCCTGAGGCGAAGATAGCTCTGGTGTGGAGACAGTTGGGGTAGTTAGTTCGGATATCTAGAGGGTTCTCTAAGAGCGGGGTTATTATGGGATTGGGATTATTTTGTAGGTTTTCGATAAATTTGATAGACAGTTCGAGGAATCGTCTATCGAGGCGCTCGATACCAGCGGTATTGTAGAGTTCGACGTTACTATAGTACTTATAGGAGTTAGGACGACGATGTAACCCAGAGACATACCTAAAGCATTTTCTTTCGAATACTCGTAATTTCTCCGTTTGGGAGGGAGTGATATGGTACCACAATGGGCACACGTACGTGAGTGTGGGCCTGATAATTTGTTTGTAAATGAGCAGTTTGACTTTGTGAGAGAGTCTATTAGGTTTCCACATTACTCTTCTACAGAGATTAAGCTGAATTGTGGCTTTTCGAAGGGAATTTTTAATGTGGGAGGAAAAAGACCAGTTATTAGAAAAAGTGATTCCCAGATATTTTAGGGTTTTGGAGGGTTTTATCAGAGTGTTGTTCAGTTGAATCTTAATTTTGTTGTGGCAGCGTCTAGTGTTGTTTGTACAGTGCTCGTTTTTGCCCTTGAACACTATGAGCTGCGTTTTATTTGGATTAAGGTGGATTTTCCACTTATTAAAGTATGTTGATAGGTTAGGGAGGAAGTTGTTAATGCGGTTTCTTGCAGCCTTAACAAATTTGCTGCTAGAGTAAATTAATGCATCATCAGCATAATTCAGCATCACAACATTAGGAGATACGGGTTGTGGAATATCCGCGGTATATAACAGATATAAAATTGGCCCTAAAATGGAGCCTTGGGGAACACCCGCGGTTATGGTGTGGGTTCCTGAGACAGAAGAATTTATTCTCACAACGAATTTTCTGGCAGAAAGATATGAGGCTAAGAGCTTTGTTGTGTGAGAGTTTAGATTAAATATGGAGTGCAGTTTGTACAGAAGCCCTGAGATCCAGACGCAATCAAACGCCTTAGAAACATCGAGAGATATACACACAGTAGGGCTTTAGTTTTGGAGACCAGTTGTAACATCGTGTGTGAGTTTTAGTAGAGCATGATATGTGGATTGTCGCTTACGAAATCCGAACTGACAGTTAGGGATGAGGGCATTCTCATTGGCAAATGAGAGAAGATTTTGGTAGATCTTGCGTTCCAGTATCTTACTTAGTGTACTTAATAGGGATATTGGACGATAATTGCAAGGGCTATTACTACTACCGGGCTTCTTAACAGGAATTACTACCGCAGTTTTCCAGTTCTCTGGGAAGTGCGATGCATTAATTATATGATTAAGAAGAATGAGGATGGGAAGTAGATTCGGTGGGCGTAGCCTTTTAAATAGAAGACGTGGGATTCCATCTAATCCAGTTGACTTTTTGTTATTACCTGATCTTACGATCTCGGATAATTCGTCTGCAGTTAGAAAATTTGTAGTGTCTAAGGGGTGTGAAGCTATGGTTGTGTTGTTAAATTCACCGATGAAAGGAGTAAAAGATGGGAATAACCTGTTAGAGATGTATTCGTTTACTGTGTTCTCGAAGCCAGGAGTTGAGAGAGAATTATTTTGCTCATGAATCTTTGCAAAGTGTTCTGCGAGGCAATTTGCTATGTCCGTATCGGACATAGCAATATTATTGCTGATTGGGTTGATGAGATGATCAATTCGGGGTTTATATTTACGACCAGTTAATTGGTTGATGTTTTTGAAAAGATCCCGATTTGGTTTGATATTTTTAAGTGTGGAGATGTAGTTTTCATCTGCGAACTTTTTCAACTCCTCATTTATCAGAGTGGATAGGAGTTGGATTTGGCTTTTAATCAAGGGGCAGTATCTTGTATGAAGTTTACAACGGAGCTGCTTTTTAAGGCGCAATAATTTGCTTAGGATGCTGGGCAAAGGCTTTCCTAAATAGTTATGAGGAATGGTTGTCGGGGTGTTGTTGCTGAGAGCCTCCTTAAGAATTTGCTCTATTCTTAAAGATGCTTGATCGATTTCAGTAGGGAGTAAGTTAGATGCTTCAGGGATAGTCAGAGAAACTTATCGCTATTTCCCTATTGACTGTTCTCCAATTTGTTTTGGTGAAGTTTGGGACAGGGTTTGACGAGTAGAGTGGGTCGAGAGAGGGGATTTGGATCGTGGTGTGAACGGAACCATGATCAGAAGGAAATACAAAGGAGACTGTAGGTGGGCCCGCTGAATAAACATCGTCGGACTTGAGGAAGAAGTCGATTGTTGACCTGGCTGAGCTAGAGACACGAGTTGGCTGTAATGGGGAGTCAATGTAAGTATATGGATAAGACTGGAGGAAGACTAGCAATTGGCGACCATATTTGTTGCATTTATTATCATTGAATGCTGTATGACGAGCATTCCAGTCTCCTCCGATTATAAATGGAGCGGGAACGGACTGTTGGATAATCTGCGAAATGTCAGTATCTGGGAAATCTGGTTATCGTGAAGGGTGAATATAAATGGATGCTAAGACGAGCACTTTATTGTTCTCACAGAAAAGTTTTACTGCTGCGTATTCAATGCTGGATATACCGGTGAATCTAATTTCACTGAATTGAAATTTTTTGTGAATTAAGATGCCGGTACCTCCATGAGATCCATTAGTTCTGGGGTTAGAAACTAAAGTATAATGGGGAATGGAAACTCGGGAATTTGGTTTGAGCCAGGTCTCTGAAAGGAAGAGGATATCTGGAGAAAACTTTTCAACAAACAATCGGAGGTGTTGCTTACGTATGTTAGAGTAATGGGATTCTGTGTTGAGGGAGTCTCGGAGATCGCGATGCATCTTCCTTATAAATGAAAACAAATCGAGATTTTGTATCTTGAAACAAACGTTTCAGATGGAAAATCTCGATTTCGGGTGTGGTGTTCAATGTGCTCATTAGGGTACTGGTTCGGTTTTATGAATCCTCATAAAACTATTATGCATAATTAGGATATGCATTGGAATTTTGGTTTTTTGGTTTTGTTATTCGTCTGGCTTATGCAGACCAGAGTTTGCATGTCCCTCGGATGGGTAACACAAAATCCGTGGGAATTAAGTATTGGTTTTTGAAATGGTGCATTTACAAGTCATAAAACATCTGGCATGTGAAGATATGCATTAGGGTGTTTATGATTGCTCGAATTGTGTGTCGGCGGAAAATGTATATGCCTTTGTTTAGACACATGCACGTTTTTGGCCTTGGATCTTTTAGGAATGTGAATTGAATTGAATTCATTGTTTGAGAGTTTGAACGTTTAGTTCGATTTGGGTCACATTGAATTCAATGTTGATTTGGGTGTGGGGATTTGTAGGTCGAGGAAGAAGATTGCTTCTATGGGGTAAGGAAATTGTAGGGCTTTCCGGAGCACTACATTGTCTCTGGCTTCTGATCATCTTGCGATAACCAGAATCACCCACATCCGTGAGGATATTGGGCTCGGCCTCGAGTTATCTGAAAAAGAAAAAGGGGGAGGCATCTAAGGATAGTGTGGACAGGGTTCGACAGAATCGGCATTCACTTTATACTTAACAAATTGTAAAAATGGGGAGTTGGTAACAACATATACCATATGAGTACGTCAAATCATTTCTTAGTAATAGAAAATTTCAGTGTACAGTTAACCACATATACTCCAGTACACTCCGCCACACAACGGAATACCTCAAGGATCACCATTGTCGTCATATTATTTATTATCGCCTTATGTCGCACGATAATATATAAACAGAAACATCTAGATCATTGTATTGAGGCCGTTGACATATACATCTTAAGTAAAGCCAGTGATTTCATCATTATTATCGCCACTACAACCGGGATTCGGTGTTGGCTTTATTTAGCAAGTCTCTCTTCCGGTGTCCGGTCCATATTTGAGACTTGTTAAATTATCCATAATAATTTGTTTTCCGGGCAGGGTCATTAGCCAGTGATTTCATCTCCTGCAAAAGCATGTTAACTGACACATTGAAAGATATTTTAGAATGGTCAAATTATTCAGGTGCCAAACTGTCAAATGGAAAATGTAAATTACTTCATGTGTGCCGACGACGACTTTGCCCCCAAATACACCTCAACGTAAATAATAAAATTATCCAAAATATCCCCAACCTTAAAATCCTAGGCATAACATTTAATAATAAGTATTGCTGGAAACAACACTTTAGATCTTAAGAAATCACTAGCAACGAGACAATATTATTAAATACTTAAGTAGCAAGAAAAGTAATGTACATATTAACACCCTATGTAATATAGCTGAAGCACTAATTTTAAACGAAACAAAACTACGGTATTTATATTTATGGCAATTGTCTCAAGACAACTCAAAACATACTAAAACCCACGTATCACCAAGCCATTAGAAACAGCATATTCGCTTTCAAAACAACTCCAATAAGAAATCTATTGGCTGAAGCTGGACTTCCAACAATCGAGGAACGAGTAGAAACGATATTCGCATGACTTATAGCTAAACTAGCGTTTTCAAGAAACTCCACCATCGACAAAGATATTAAACTAACGCTAGAGTACAAAAACCGCAACCGAATTCCATAAAGCCGACCAATTAGAATTACAATTTAAACAAACTTTTAAGTTTTCCTCAACCTGTCCGCCATGGCTCCTAAATAAGAGTGCTATTATAACGACATTCACAACATTTAAATAAAACTAACACAAACAAGGAAATATACAGTGCGCTATTTTGGCCAATCGCTTCGAAATATAAATCCAAAGGATGGAGATTTCTATATACAGATGGATCAAAAACATCCGAAAAATACATCTCTTGCTGTTAGATGTATAGAAGGTGATGTAAAGAAAATCGGGCTGTTATCTGAATTTGGCTCCATTTTTACGGCGGAAGTCTTCGCCATCCAACAAGCCGTAATAATTGCCACCAAGCACAGGGAAAAATATATCATCTGCACAGACAGCTTGTCAGTACTCCATTCAATAAAGAACACCAACAACACCGACGACATCATTTCGAATATTCGAAACAATATTAAATATTATAATAAAACAAAACTAATGTGGATTCCCATCCATGTGTCCATCAGCGGTAATGAAAAGTGCAGCTAACTCAGCTAGAAGAGCTCCAGTTCATAAATTTAACATCTATACAAGAGCCGATCTAATAGCAACCATCCAAAATAAACTAAGAAATACACTTTGAATAAATTGGGACACCTATCACCACACCTATAAAAAAACGTAAACCGATTTAAATATCACCCCTTCTATCCAAAGAATTTAAGTAAATCTAAAGTCACAAACTTCGTGAGATTGTAGTGCTCTGAAAAGGCCTACCATCTCTTTCCTACACACATACATCCAAATCCCTACACCCAAATTTATATTCACAAAATCCATTACCCTGATCTAACCAAATTCGCAATAAACGAATCAAATATTCGTTTATCACGCTTACATCCAATTCCCCATAATTATCAGACGAAATCAAACGCATGGCAAGTTGAACCAGATGTTCAATTACCATCCGTAATCAAAACCCGAATCCCAGTGCATATCCACATATGCAAATAGACTCATGTTTAAAAATATCCATTTGGTTCGCATATACACAAGAAGATGCATCAACCACTCTAGAAGGCCTGACGGTCGCCATTACCCGAACTCTCACATATACGAAGGTGCCTCCATTACCCCTATCGACGAGTACTTGATACAATTAGCATACAAGTACCTCGAAAGCATTCAGAACAGCGAGAACCTACTTGTACGGGACCTTTGCGTTCTTGACCCTTCTCTCTCTTGATCTCTTCGGATCAGACCACCGCAGTTTCTTCTTCAGTACAAAACTTAAGGGAGCACCCTTACCAACAACAACATCATCATCATCATCGGCACTACAACCAGGAACCAGTCTTGGCCTTATTTAGCAAGTCCTGAGGCTTGTTAAATTTTCCATAATGATTTGTTTTTGCCGAGCAAGGTCATTAGTCTTGCGCCAGAGGCTCCCCAACGGGGAATCAAACACCGGTCTCCCGCATGACAGGTGGGTATACTAAGCATTATACTATCGAGGAGCAACAACCTTCCCCTCTATAATAGAGGATTCCTGGATCCATCCCATAGGGTATACTGCTAACATACCACACGCACACACGCACGCACAGTACAAGGCAGCACACACATACACACACACCGGCCAAAGCGCAGATCATCAGACCCCAAAGACGTGATCTGCGTTTACTACCGTACTCAAGACCTACCGGCCTTGAACGATTTCTTTCCCCCCATCCCCCCATCCAAGTAGTTAGAGATGACCAACTTGCGATGACCAGAAGCCAGAGACAATGTAGTGCCCCGGAAAGCCCTACAATTTCCTTACCCCATAGAAACAATCTCCTTCCCCCACATACAAATCATCATCATCGGCACTACAACCGGGAGCCGGTCTTGGCCTTATTTAGCAAGTCCTGAGGCTTGTTAAATTTTCCATAATGATTTATTTTTTCTGGGCAAGGTCATTAGTCTTGCGCCAGGGGCTCCCCGACGGGGAAACGAACCCCGGTCTTCCGGGTGACAGGCGGGTGTACTAACCACTAAACTATCAAGGAGCCCCCCACATACAAATCCCTACACCCAAATCAAAATTGAATTCAATGTCAACCAAATCGAACTAAACGTTCAAACTGTCAAACAATTCAAATTCCTAAAAGACCCAAAGCCCAAAACGTGCTTGTGTCTAAACAAAGGCATATCTATTTTCGGCCGACACACGATTCGAGCAATCATAAACATCCTAATGCATATCTTCACATGCCAGATGTTTTATAACTTATAAACCCACCCGAAGGAGACTCAAACTCTTGTCTGAATAAGCCAGACGGATAACAACCACAAAAAACTCAAATTCCAATGCATATCCTAATTATGCCCAATAGCTTTATGAGAACTCATAAAACCGCACCATTATCCTAATGAGCACATTGAACACCACACGCGAAATCGAGATTTTCCATCCGAAACGTTCGATTCAAGATACAAAATCTCGATTTGTTTTCAGCAAGATGCATCGCGATCTCCGGTTGTTGATAGATACACATGGTCCCTGGAGGAAGTGCTGCAGGAGACCATCAGGATAATAACTAAATGATTTGACAAAATAAAGAAGACCCGTACGGTTTAGAAATAAAACGGAGTTTTATTCTTCACTGGTGAGTAGAGCTGTAGCTCTCGCCCCTTTCGTTTTTCTTCGCAGATTTTCACTGAGGCCGAGGATCACTTGCCCCACGGAAGCCAGCAGAAGCCGCTGGCTGTTGCCCTGAGAAGTTTGTGGCACTCGTTTCGACAACGATCGGTTGCTACTCTTCCCTTAGATTTGAGGAAGCACGGCGGCGACCGCAACGGGTCCCCTCAGGAGCGGTCAATAGAGATCCGTCATCGGTTTCAGGACCAGGAGACACGCTACCTGGAAGCGAGGTCAATCACTAATACCATTTTTGGTGACAGCGGTGGGATGCCCAAATAATCCCCTACCGGCAGAAGAACCTCTACCCCAACATAGATAACACACCCACCTCCCAAGTAGAAGATAAGACTCATTGCTGCAATCGACATGTCATGAGACTAATTACGTTGCAAACGACGCAACTGATAAAACCCTCAACATTTATGTTAAGACTCACTGCTGCAATCGACACAAGACTAATTAAGTTGCAAACAATGCAACTGATGAAACCTTCAAGATTGAAAATAGGATTCAATGCTGTATCCGACATGACTCATCTATCGAAACAATAACCAAAACAGAATTCCAAACAATCATCGAACACAGACAGGAGATTCCAGAAACAATAACAGACGACTGTAGGTATATAAATAACAGAATTGACGAATCATCAGGCACTACTAAATGTATAAACACACATCTATTCTGTAACCCTTAAAACATTGTTTGGAAAATGTATGTATTATTATAATAATAACATGTAAACAGTTGTTGCAAAATTAATTTTAAGTGATACACTGACACTTAATTGTACAAATTAAAATTATGGTTAATAAATACAGTTTCAAAAAAAAAAGAATCATCAGACAGACTTCATCAAGAGACCAGACCCGGCACATTACCATATTAAAGTGTCATTGTAAATATAGGCTAAGGAATAATTATAAATAAACTTAAATTTGTTTGATTAAATAAGAACATATCTTATTAATTTGCGCAATTCGGTTTATATGCGCTCCAGAAGACAATCCGACGGATCGCACCATTTTGCGGTTCATCTCCCGACGGCGCTAACATCTCTGCATCAGAATTGGTTCCGTTACAGAGCGGGAAAGCTGTGGAATTGCCTTGTCGCGCTAGTGTTTCCGGAGCGCCACAACCTGCAACTGTTCAAAAAGAACTGTGACAGCTATTTGGTGACATCTCCAGGCACCGACTCGGCGCTATGGGGCCGCCTCTCCCGAGAGAAGTGTAATAAAAAATAAAGAAACTGAATTCTTATATTTTGTTAGGACTATCAAAAAGTGTACTCCATTTCCTCGAGAAAGTGCGAAAGCACTGGGATTTCAAGAGCAACAAGTTCGGTTCTTATATTTATTTATTATTATTTATTGGCCTGTAAGAACCCGGAAGTTCATGGCCTCACCGACTCGGTTTCGCCATCGTTCCCTGTCCTGGGCACTCTCCTTCCACGCTTGACCATTCGATCCGATCTCCTCAAGGTCAAACCTAACATTGTCCTCCCATCTCCGTCGCGGCCGTCCTACCGGTCTCTTTCCCGCTGGTTTACCGTCAAGAATTCTATGCACGGTCCTATCGTTCCCCATTCGCGCCACGTGTCCGGCCCATCTTAATCTTCGCGACTTGATTACTCTCACTATTGTAGGTTTGTGATATAGCTCTTCCAATTCGTGGTTATGGAGTCTCCTCCATTGTCCTGCCTCCTCGTCATATTTACCTCCAAAGATCCCCCTCAAAACTTTATTCTCGAATACGCGGAATTTGTTTTCTTCCCGTTTTGTGAGAGCCCATGTTTCGCATCCATATAGAACAATCGGCATGATTATGGTTCTATAGACACGGAGCTTTATGTTACGTGATAGCAGTCTGGATTTCAGCAGTTTACTGACTGCGTGCCAACTCGCGTTGCCGGAATGCAGTCTCTTGTTAATTTCCTTCGACATTTCGTTACTGGCCGTCAGTATCGTTCCCAGATATTTAAATTCTTTGACTTTTTCAAATATCTTACCTCTGACGTTTATTTGTGTTATCTGAGATCCACCTGCTCTCGCGGTAATCATGTATTTTGTTTTGTCTTCATTTATTTCTAGACCCACCTCATCTGCCGCTTGCATGATGAGTTCACAGTTTTTACTAACAGTCTCTAGATTATCGCCCAGAACGGCGATGTCATCCGCATATGCGAGCACTTGTGTGACCCCGTTCAGGAATGATCCGGCCATGTTGTCGTCTTGTACCTTTCTGATGACATACTCGAGCACAAGGTTAAAGAGACACGGTGATAGACCATCTCCCTGCTTTAGTCCGTCCCGGATTTCAAATGGTTCTGAGAGGTGGTTTTCTATTCTGACTCGCCCTTTGTTTTCGTTCATGCAAATTTGAATGAGGGCGGCATATTTTTTTGGGACTCCCAGCTCAACTAGAATATGGTAGAGTCTCTGCCTTGCGACTGAGTCGTAGGCTTTTTTGAAGTCAACGAACAGTTGGTGAACCGTCTCTCCGTATTCCCACTTCTTTTCCAGCAGTTGTCTTATTGTGAACATTTGGTCGCTTGTTGACCGGTTCCTACGGAATCCACATTGGTAGTCTCCCAGTATCTCTTCTGCGTACGGTGTGATTCTCGCCAGAATGACATTTGTTAATATTTTGTATGCGGTTGGGAGCACTGATATTCCTCTGTAGTTTTCGCAGTCAGATCTGTCGCCTTTTTTGAAAATGGGGATGACTATTGAGGTTTTCCATTCTTCCGGAGTGACTTCCTTATCCCATATTGTTTGGGTGAGCTGGTGGATCTTTCGAGCGGTTACCTCTCCTCCATGCTTCACAAGCTCTGCCGGTATGCAGTCGACTCCAGGAGCCTTGTTGTTTTTCAATCGCTTTATTGCGTCTACAACTTCGTTGAGAGACGGCTCTGGGATCTGAGGCTCGGCTGTATGTACGCTTGGTGCATTTATCTGTGGTTGATGGGTGCGTACATTGAGCAGATTTTCAAAGTACTGCTTCCATCTTGTCACGACATTGTTTGTTTCTGTGACTAGACAGCCGTTTGCGTCTCGAATTATTTTGGCTCTTCCTCGGTAGCCATTTCTAATTGAATTTATGCCGACATACATACCTCTGATGTTCTTTGCCCTAGAATTTTCTACGATTTTTTCGATCCGAGTCTTCTCCCATTCGCGTTTTTTGCATTTGAAGAGCCTCATTGTCTCTCTCCGAATTGTCGCGTATCTTTCTGCGTTGACTTCATCATATCTTTCTAAGTGGATCACTCTGAGGCGTTTACGTTGTTCGATCTTCGCCCTGCACTCATCGTCAAACCAAGGTTTGGACTTAATTGTTTTCTTAAATCCTAATACCTTTTGGGCTGTTAGTTTGATTGTGTCTCTGATCGATGTCCATTTAGTGTTCACACTATTGGCTTCCCCTTCCTCATTGCTCACATTCTCTAGAATGCTAAATCTATTCTTTAGTTCGTCTTGATATTCAGCCCTTTTGCGTAGGTCTTTCAGTTTATCAGTGTCGAACTTTTTGCTTGTCTCCCGTGACTGCCCATGTGGGATTGCTGCGAGGCGACTCCTGATTTTGCCAATCACTAGAAGATGATCGGAGTCGCAATCTGCTCCTCTATATGATCTTACGTCAAGGATATTCGAGTGGTGTCTTTTGTCTATGAGGAAGTGGTCTATTTGGTTACGCGTTACGCCGTCGGGTGATATCCATGTGGCTTTATGAATTTCCTTGTGCAGCACGATGTTCAACTTTTTACTAACAGATCTTTTGACGCTGCGAACGTGATAATTCGAATTCCATTATCATTTGAAACGTCGTGTAGGCTTTCTTTACCTATAGTTGGTTGGAAGATATCTTCCTTTCCAATTTTCGCATTGAGGTCCCCGAGGAGGATTTTAACATCGAATGATGAGATCCCATCGAATACTTCTTCTAGGGTCTCGTAGAACGTGTCCTTCGTTTCTTCGTCGGTAGATTCTGTTGGGGCGTGTACGTTTATAAATACATAATTGTACCATCGGCCCTGTATTTTTAGCACAGACATTCGGTCATTAATAAATTTCACATCTTTTACATGGGGCGTAATCTTCTTGCTTATGATGAAGCCGGTTCCGAGGTTATGTGTATCGGTACCTCCACACACCAGTGTAAACCCGTTGGTTTCGATTACTTGATGTGGGAGTCGAACTTCCTAAAGCGCGACGATGTCCATTTTATATTGTTTCGCGTTTTCTACGACCGTCTGCATCGCGCCTGGCTTATATAACGTTCGAACATTCCACGTGCCGACGCGTATATCCCGCTTTTTACGTTTTTCCCTACGTCTTCTTTTTGCCGAGTCGGTGTTTTCCTGATGATTTGTTCCCTTATGGTAGTGTTGGCTCATCACACCTACGCCTACCGGGTTTTTTGTGAGATTGTTTTTTGTGTATTGATCATTCATTTCATTGGATCACTCTGGGGTTTCAAATGGTCCGCCATATCAGAGCCCCTCTTTGATATGGTAAGGTCTGCTTACTGCTCTGATTCGACCCGGTGTCAGAGAGGCGCCGTTATAATACAGCCGGTATACCCCTGGCTGCAAACCATCCAATGGGCACGGTGACGCGTAACACCCTGGATTAGGGGCGGTAGATCTTTGTGTGTTACTCCTCGCTAGCCTGTCTGACATGGGTGGCCCTACTGGAAGCGTATGTTTCCGTCAGCATAGCCTGAGCGATTCATCGTAGTTTAAGCCCCCGCACCACGTAAAGGTTTCTACCAAGCGGGGGACAAGTTCGGTTCTATCATTGGAAAACAATTCGAATGTGTCCCGCTTGTTCTACAGGCATGATAGTAAGCATTGAGCGAGTCAACTCTGTGGTCATCTTATTGCCAATGGAAGCCCATTATCAAACAGTGATCATCAGATCAAACTATATGCCAATTTCAAGCAGATATAAAAAGTAGAGAACCGTTCTTCGGTCTAAGTACACAGGTATAGGGAGCTATGCCTGATTAGTTTCCCAAAGTTTACAATCTTCAGGCAGTGCACTCAAGACCTACGTGTACTAAATCCTTCTTTAAAGGTTCTTTTTCTTCCTTAGGTATTGTCTCTTGAAGGTGTAAAAAATCTCTTTTGCAAGAATGTGTTAGAAATAAAATTACAACAAATCATTTGGAGGAGGTTATATTTAACCAAAAAGGGCAGACGTTTGTCAACCATTGTCTTAATTCTTCAATTTATTCACAACCTACATATTTTTATATCCAACTAACTCTCATCGGTGGATTGGTCGGCGTTCAAGATGATGAATTTATTGCGCTAGCCCACAAGGAGTTTTGCAACGGATCATCAGTTGTAAGGATTTCATAAGCAGGATTACTAATCTTTTCCTGAGCAGAAATTAAACACCTGAACTAGTTGCGTCAGCATTGTGTTGAAAGTAACGTCCATGTCAATGCGATGTGTTCTAGAAATACTTCGATATTGCACAATCACAGTTAAAATGCAGAATTAATTAAGAAGTCATTACTCCTCGGCTTTTTTTTTAAATAAGAAAAATCATTAGGAATACCTTTGTTTGCCTGTACGAGTAATAGTAATGACTATGTAAACTATAAGCGTTGCCTTGTTGACGGAGCCCAGCTGTCCAGTCACTGAACTCTGAACAGACGTGAAGTACAACAAATACCTAGATCTCAAATTGTTACATAATGCGCTTTGAGGAAGAGACGGTAAGGTAATTTGTTGATAATATGCAAGAACAATTTTTCATCGATATTTTAAAGTTAAGCAACCAAATCATGTTTAAGATTTATGGTTTTAAAGCTTATCTTAAATCAGCCAGATATATCCATGTAGTAGAAGATCCTATTGGCACGTCTCAAAGCAACCACTCTCTGGCCACCGAAAATTATTTTTGCATATATACCTGATTAATTTTATTGTGTTACCTTTGTTTTTTCTCAAAATATATTCTTTAGGGATTTCAATATAAACCGTCTAATTTTTATGACCGGTTTCGGAATGCCAAAGTCCTAAAATAAAGAAGTCTCGTTTGATGGTTTCTGCGAGTACACTGCCCTTGTTTTTTTTGCTCAGACAACTTTAAGTTTTTTGCTTCAACTTGACTGATTTGTGCTCTAGTTTCGGAATCTTATTTCACTTGAACTAGGATGACATTTAGCCTAAAGTTCAATACTTCACAACCCGAATATATCTAAAGTATCATCGTTTTAAAATGTGTATTGTTAGAATGTATTTTGGGAAGCAGCCGGACGTAACTGGCTACATGAAATGGTGTAGCCTTATTTTCTGCTGTGTGAAGCAGTCCGGTCGTGACTAATGTCGTCCACATCCGCTTTAAACGTAATTAAGTGGAACTATAAAATGAATATTTTATTCCTGTGCAAATGAGGTGCTGAGGGAGATGAAAATAATTCGCGCGGCGAAATTGTATTTCCATAAGAGCGCCATGTTGTTTTCTTCCAGCATGATATCGTTATTGCTTTAGAAGAACCCTAAATAGTATATGGGCGATTTTTATGGCCTTGGATTCAAAAACTTCAGAATAATTTACGCAAACACTACTGTGTCACATCAATGAAATTTGCTGTCTTTTAAACCACATTTCTGACTACAGATGTAGATTATTCCAGTATTAGAGTTGTGCTTATTTTGAAGCATCTTAATCGCGATCTGTTATCGCTTATAAAGTGCTCAGAACTAAGTTTTAAATTAAAAATTCAATTCCTTTAAATAAATTTGTATTTGGAATCCGAGATATGGTAAATAAAGTCTTTAAATAAACGTTAAAGTAATGGATTTCTTTTTCACCAAACTAAAATAATATTTTAATTTGGCTTGTTATTTATTGAGGGATTAAATCGACATATAAAGGTCTACGTCTGCACTATACTTCCAGCTATTTTATAATGGTAATTTAAAAAATATGCAGTTCACTAATACAATAATTTTATCGAAGGTCTTTAAAGGACTTTAAAGGCTCGGTTGTTTTCTTTGTATATTCACGGGTACTTGTTTTACAAGTGCAAAACGAACAAACACACGCAACTTAAAAATACGACACTACCGTTTTTTTTAGTAATTACTAGAGAAGAGATCATAATATACATCGATACGCCGAAGCAGCAAATATTGGTAAGGTTATGTTACAAATGAATTCAGGGAGGTAGGTCTAGTGGTCAAATACTTTGCTTGGCGTTTAATTCAATCTACAAACACATTTTTTAGATAACTAAACCTTTCATTACTATCATCATCATCATCGGCACTACAACCGGGATCCAGTCCTGACCTTATTTAACGAGTCTCTCTAACGGTCTTGATGTCGACCCAATGTAATCCAGTTTGGCACTCCTAGGCCCCGGGCGTGCTGGTCTACTCCATCCCTCCATCGCAGACAGGGTCTGTAGCGGTTTCGCCAAATCCTACGGTCTACTTACCTGAAAAAACCCCCATAACTACTACCCAACTCCCTTTAGTTTGCTAATGCAACAGTATTAGTACCTAAAAATGCTGCACGCATTTAAGAGATCAAATCTATGATCTTTAAGTCCCTGTAAAGAAAACTTACCTTCATGCATTCTCTTCGCATACCATTGCCCCTTAAAATTTCTTTATTAACTTACCAGGAATTTCCAATCAATTTCGGCATCTACGTCGCCAGTCAAATTTCCTTAGAGGAATTCCGGTAAACAAATAATTAGATTTACATACATTTGTAACCTTCATGACAGGAACCATAAATTCTGCGCCGTCTATTTTCCCAGCCGCGTCCTGTACCTTTTCATACATATTGCCTGGCAACATTTTTTTTTGTTTGTCTTATCAATAAACAACCCAAGCAGCTGCATATAATTAGCGCAATAGACGCCGAAACCAAATTCTCCAGCATTTCCTAATACAAATATGAACCCGGTTTCCACTGCAGCCAGAGATGCCATAAACATCCAATTTGCTTTTAGCACCTTTTCCCCCAACGTCGAAAATAGCGACGAGGCATCGTGTAAACAATGACCCGCATTACCAATGGCGCATTTGGTCATTTTTCCCTATTGTCCTTGCCGCCTGCCTGCTTTCGAACACGTGCAACAACATTGAATCTGTTCGATCGCGCACATATACCACTGCACCAAAAAGATCCCATTTTCTTAGTGGTCACACCCTTAAGAGAAAAGTTTTTCTCTCTCTTCCTTTTTTCCTTAGCGAAATCATCTCTGCATGAGATGACGATCGCTGAGTCCTTTACCATCCACCGATTGAGGCGGTCGCGTCGTCACCCACCGTACCGCGAACGGTACGGTGCGTTTACGTTAAGTCGCTGTGAAGTGTCAATATCTTTCTTAGAAAAAAGGTGTGGAAATTGTGATTAACACAAATTAAGTCAGATTAAGTAAATAACAAAATATTCAATTAAAAGCAACTTTTCTTGTGACTCCTTGTTTAAATGCAATAGTGAAAATTGTTAAAAAAAATACAAACAAACAATTAAAGTAATAAAAAACGGTGATCACCAATAGACAGTGTGTTTCATTTTCCGGCAGCGGTTCCTGGATGTGTTTCCTTAATCGTCGTTTCTCTGGTGTTTTACCCAAAGTTGTGGAGAAACGTGGCGGCGTTTCGTTCTTTTACTCGGCGAACAATTTCCCGGAGGAACATTAAAATAATGTTGGAGGAGGAAGTAGAACTCGCACCCATGCCGGTGCCACGACTTTCTCCCCACAGGTCTGCCACGCTGTCTCCGTTCATACATCCTGCCACAAAGGACTTTCCGGGCAGTCACCTCTCGCTCATTCGAACTAGGTGTCCCGCCCACCGGAGTCTACCGAGTTTGATTTTTCTTACAATATTAGCTTCAAGGTAGATCGTGGTTGTAGCCTCTCCGGAATCGTCATCCCTCACATACGGGGCCAGCACTTCTACGTAAGACCTTCCTCTCGATCGCGGCTTAGAGTTCAGAGTGCCTTTTATTGAGCACCCAGGTCTCGGATCATGTCTTGTATAGTAGTCGCTTGGATGTTGTGGATCAATTTCGGGATTTAAAGAGTCTTGATACACCACAGCAGGCTTTGTTGGATTTTATCAGCCGTTCGCGTATTTCTTCTTCCATAGTTTTATCGGCTGATACTGTGGGGTACGAGATCGCGACGCCAGCATGGGCGAGAGTTCTACCTCGTCTCCACCAGTTCGCTAAGAGGTTACACGGGAGAGGCAACAAAAGAAAACCAAAACGCTGCAAGTCCGGAAGGAAGGAAAACACATCAAAACACATTCGATTGTTGGTGGTGATTGTTTTTATTGTTTTTCAATTATTTAATTTTAATGTCGTAACTACCATAACTCCCAAATTACTTTGAAGACACCACGCACTGAAACACAAACGACTAAAATTAGAAGTTGGAACTTTAGCACACACCCGACTACGAGGTATTTTCGGGTCTTCGTGCAAACCGGAGAGCGGGAGCGGCAACGACCATGGTGGCCTCCGGGTAAAAATGGACTCAACGATATTTAATCGTTTTGGGGTAGGTATTCCCGAGAGAGAAAGTGTTTCTCTCGTGGTGGAAACAAGGAAGAAAGACTTGGCAATGTATGTGTACGTGTGAGTGAAGACCACTTGGTTTTTTTCATACACAAGGCCATGGGAATGAACCTGAAACAAAGAAAGGAAAAAGGGATCGTGGAGTTCTTTGTTTATATAAGAGGTTACTGGGAAACGAATCCAGAACTATGTAGGATAAAGGAATTTATGGCCTGAGAGTTCAACTGAGTGAACATTAGATGGTAGGTGCATTGGGGATACTAGGATGATTGAATTATTTGCGTATCGCCAGAATGCCTGATGAAGGACAGCGGTCTTTTGTTTACTCATGGTGTGATTTAGGGAAATAGTCTCAACGTGGATGGTGCTAATTACATGCAGCTGGTGTTGGACTATTTATCGCTGGCTAAAAGGGTCGACATCCGATGTGTGCATAGATAGTTTTTATGTACACATATTGAGGTTGGGATTAGCCAACTCAAGGGTAAGATTCCCTGATATGCGGTCTTATGATATGCGAACTGATGAATTTTATTACAGGGAATTTATGGTAAGGTAAGAAAGAACTCTTAAAGGAATTTGTATGCGAAGGGAATGCAAAAAAAGGTACGAATTCTTTTACTGGAGCTTTTTAGATTATACCTTAGATAATCCTAGATGCGTAAAGCATTTAAGGTGCTAATGTGATTGCATTAGCAAAATTACGTGATTGGATGGGAGTTATGGGGTTTTTTTTAGGTAAGCGAACCGTGGGGTTTGGCGGAACCACCACAATACAATTGACCCAATGTAGTTAGAGGATTGCACTACTTAGGAGATTGACTAGGATCCACGGGGTCGTCATGTCCTTCTTGTTATAAAGTGTACTTGAATCTGAAATGGCCTGCGGGTATCAAACATTTTTGTGTTTTGGAGTTAAATCGACATATATTTCCAATACAATTGCAGATTTTACCTAAAACTAAATGTTAAATTCTATTTTATACGTATCATTCTTGTATTAATTTACTGGCTCTTCGCCAGCACTCTAAATTATACAATACCAATTTTTCGTCTGCCTTTCGGTGTACAATTACTTTTTGTTTTTTAACGTATGGTAATAATCTATATGTAAGAAGTATTCCTCTTTAAATTTGTGTTTTTTCCGGTAGATACATTTTTCTGTTTTCCTAATTTTTTTTGAGTTAGCGGGCAAAACTTTAAAAGCCAAACAAAATGTACAAATATAAACATATATAAATAAAAATTAAAAATAATTCGGAATGGGGGATGGGGGTGGAAAGCACTGCGCCTGAGACGCATTGTATGTTTGGGGACGTAAAATTCTTTCTTCGACACATACTCACCACCAGTCGGGATGATATCGGTCTCTTTTAGATTTATCTCTTTCACTGATCACCATAGTGCAACGTAGGTGATCTGGAACAATAGACATACCGCTCTCATGGAGAATTCGTTAATCGCTGGCACCACGGAAGGCCTGGTATATAATAGGAACTCCATATTTGTCCTGGATAAGCCTGTGGCGGTTTCACGAACCGCACAAATCACCATAGGCTGAGATGTCTTCGTTCCACCAAGGAACACACTCACTTATAACCAAATTTCAGGTGCCCACAGACACGTGTCTCCAATGTCGACCTTTCACCTGACCAAAGGCGACATCCATACTGGTGTCAACAACCCCACGTATCCACAGATACGTGGGCCCCAAGTCCCGAACAATTTCCCTACGCCTGCATGGAGATCGAAGGGCACGACCCAGCATAGAAATTGTGTATCAATCCAATAGTTGGATAAACACAAGTGGTTGGCACAGCTGTGCCAGATGTTGACAAACATCAAATCCCTGGCGATAAGTCAATTGTCGTAAAACAATCCGTCGGCAAAACATTTGTCCCTGCCGCAATGCACTTCGCCTAAACAAAGGCCAAAGGCAAAGCAAATACGATAATTACCACGATCCCAGGATCGCCAAGAATAAACAACACACCCGAATGTTTGCATAAGCAACGCAACAGAAGTGTGAAAATTCTGGAGATCCCACAGACGGCAACCTCCGCGTCTGTATGTGTGAGTGCGATCTTCCCAGGTGGGGAGATTCTCGATTGAGAGAGGGAAAGGAAAAGAGAACTATGGGGTGAATATAATCATCCGCAGAAGAAAAATGAATCAGTCTACATAGAGAACCTCGAGAATGTGGCTGATCTGCGCGACGCGAAAAAAAACGAGAAAGTAACCGTTTGACCCGAAGTTAAACCTTTTAAAATACGCGAGTTAACCAAGTACATTAATCGAACTGCCACCAAAGACAAGCACCATAAACGTATATATTCGACGTTCAACGCACAGCAATTCAACGCGCGCAAGCCCGTGATCCCCACTAGGGACATCGGAAATGTGTTTATCGGTTGATTATTTTTTTCTCTAAAAGAATTAAAGGAAGTGCGAACAGTAAATACAGAGACTGAGCCGGTTATCCTCATAGTGACACTTTCGTGGTATCCTAACGTGTGCCGTTTTTATATTGTCAATTTTCGTATTGAAAACAATAAGTGAAAGGCTATATGCGATAGATAGGAATAAATAAGGGTATTTTCAAAAATTAAGACGGTTCAAGGTGTGGTGGAAGTTTGTTGTGTTTTTCTTAATATACGACGTACCAAAAATAAATGTAAAAACTTTTAAATATAAAAACAATAAAATAAAAGAGCGTTTCCAAAAGAAAAAAAAATTTTTGTGTTTCATTTGGGACAGTGTTCTTCGTGTTCAGGGTTGTTTCTGTTTGTGAACAGTGTTCGACGGAACACTTTCGACCACACGACAAAAAATCCGCTAAAAGACCTTTTCTATCCAAGAAGGGGAACGCTTCTGGGGCAATAGACCCATTCTGGAGAGTACTCTCCATATTCATATCATTAGGATAGAATGCGCTCGAAATAAAATTATTGTCACTGCATATTTCCCTTGCAGACAATTTTAATTTGTTAAATTATCGTACAATAAATGCGTTATTCATCATCATCATCATCAATTTTAATTATGACGTCATCTGCCCTGTTTAGTCCTGATTTGTCGTACAGGACTTTATTGGGGTGGAACTTCCTATTAGGTGTACAACTTTGCTTCCGCCGTTTTGCAATAGATGGATGTAGCGGTAAGTGGTAGTTGAAATAAATAGATCATAGATGTCATACAATAAGCTTAGGTATTTGTAAACATAACGTCATCGAAATATTAGTCGATTTGTGTCTGCATCATAGAGTTATTCTCGATTAAACATGTCAGCTTACGAGCCAAATTCTCGTCATTTGTGGGAGGTTTTAATTTTCTGCTTTAATATGAAGAAATCTGCGGCTGAGGCTCATCGAATGCTCTCAAATACCTATGGTGACGCCGCTATTAGTGAAAGAACGTGCCGAGAGTGGTTTCAACGCTTCAAGAATGGCGATTTTAACGTCGAAGACCAGCAGGGCGGTGGAAGAGAGGAGGTTTTCGAAGATGCAGAATTGGAGACATTACTTGATCAAGACTCGTGTCAAACGCAACAAGAATTGGCAGGATCATTGGGAGTGACCCAACAAGCCATTTCAAAACGCCTGAAAGTCATGGGAATGATTCAGAAACAAGGAAATTGCGTGCCGTACGAGTTGAAGCCGAGAGATGTTGAACGGCGTTTGTGTGTTTGTGAACAGCTGCTTGCAAGGCAAAGACGGAAGGGATTTCTGCATCGCATTGTGACTGGGGACGAAAAATGGGTTCATTACGATAATCCTAAGCGCAGAAAATCATGGGGATATCCCGGCCATGCTTCCACGTCGGCGGCCAAACCGAATATCCACGGTTCCAAGGTCATGCTCAATATTTGGTGGGACCGGCTCGGCGTAGTGTATTATGAGTTGTTAAAACCGACTGAAACAATCACAGGCAATCGTTATCGAACGCAATTAATGCGTTTGAGCCGAGCATTGAAAGACAAACGGCCGCAATACAACGAGAGACATGATACGAGGGTTGCATCTTATGTTTCGGGATTTGGCAACCCTAGCGTTGCAATCTAGCAATTGACAGCTCTATCGTAAAGTTGGACATTTTTGAGGTTATACGCACTCAGAACGTTTTGACATACGAGCGCTATTTGTGTTGTTTACAGTAACTTAAAAGATTCATCTCGGCCCAAAAATGGAATTAAATCGCCAACATTTTCGTGCGATTATTTTTTACAATTTTCGGCGTGGATTAACTCAGCAACAGTGCATGGATGAACTTAATTCAATTTTTGGCGATGAAGCTCCATCAAGGACCAGTGTTTATCGATGGTATGGTGAATTCAATCGTGGTCGTAGTTCACTCCAAGATGAATTTCGTGAAGATCGTCCAAAATCAGTTGTTGTTCCGAAAACCATTGATGCTGTGCCCGAACTGATATTGGAAGATCGTCATGTGACCTATCGTGAGATTGAGACAACCTTAGGCGTTAGTGGGACCAGCATACATTCAATATTGCATAAACATTTGACTGTCAAAAAATTTGTTCGCGTTGGATTCCACACAATTTGTCAATCGCCCAAAAAAAGGCTCGTATCAATTGGTCGAAAGAAATGCTCAAAAAATACGGTCGCGGTGCTTCGAAACACGTCTCTGACATCGTGACAAGTGATGAATCGTGGATTTACGCGTATGAACCCGAAAGTAAACAGCAGTCGACTGTCTGTGTGTTTCAAGATGAGCCAAATCCAACAAAAGCTGTTCGCGCACGAAGCACTTCCAAGCAAATGGTCGCCTGTTTTTTCGGAAAAACTGGACATGTCGCAACCGTACCACTAGAACAACGCAGAACAGTCAATTCTGAGTGGTGCACAACCATTTGTTTGCCAGTTGTCTTCCAAGAAATCAGGAAAACCAACCGCCGAAGACGGATCACTCTTCACCACGACAATGCGAGCTCTCACACATCGGCTGCGACAACTGCATTTTTGAGCACCCAAAACATCGATTTGATGGGTCATCCGCCGTATAGTCCTGACTTGGCACCGAATGACTTCTTTTTATTCCCGTACGTAAAAACCAAACTGAGAGGTCAACGTTTTTCGATACCTGAAGAAGCGGTTGCTGCATTCAGAATGCATGTGTTGGAGATACCTCAATCAGAGTGGCAAAAGTGCTTCGACAATTGGTTCAAACGCATGCAAAAGTGTATAGATCTTCATGGGGAATATTTTGAAAAACAATAAAGTGATTTTCGATGATCAATATTTGTTTTTGTTCTCTAATCCCGAAATATAAAAGGCAACCCTCGTACAACGAGAGACATGAAAACGTGATTTTATAGCATGACAATGCTCGACCCCATGTTGCGAAAGTGGTCAAGACATACTTGGAAACTTTGAAATGGGAAGTCCTACCCCACCCGCCATATTCTCCAGATGTTGCTCCATCGGACTATCACTTGTTTCGATCAATGGCACACGGCCTGGCTGACCAGCACTTCCGGTCTTATGAAGAAGTAAAAAATTGGATCGATTCGTGGATCGATTCAAAAGATCGCCAGTTTTTTCAACGCGGGATTCGTATGCTGCCCGAAAGTTGGGAGAAAGTAGTGGCCAGCGATGGACAATACTTTGAATCATAAATGTATAACCGGTTTTTTACAATAAAGCCTCGAATTTCGGAAAAAAACGGCGGAAGCAAAGTTGTACACGTAATATATTGCTACTAGGGTGTTTTATACATTTCGAGGCGGGAACGCGAACGCTGTCTCTCGATCGTCCGAAACTTTTCCGTCTAGAAAG
This sequence comes from Microdon myrmicae, assembly GCA_963931805.1. Classification (NCBI taxonomy): domain Eukaryota; kingdom Metazoa; phylum Arthropoda; class Insecta; order Diptera; family Syrphidae; genus Microdon; species Microdon myrmicae. The sequence goes on along the minus strand of OZ007498.1, from coordinate 56,302,028 downwards.
GGGATATGTTATACCATACAGGCAACCATAGACTAATACTGGTCGGATGAATGCTGAGTATGAGATTATTTTCACTTTGTAGTCTAGAAGACTGCTACGGAGGAGATTTCTTGTCATACCATATGTGTTTTAGGTGGGGCAAAAACGGCTCTTATGTGCTTATCAAAGTAAAGATATTGGACAAGCCAGATAGGAAACTATCTAACAACATTTTTTACCTGAAGGGAGAATTATTACTTCCTATAATGGAGAATTTTTTCTAATTCCGGTATGTATCGCTCGATGCCCTGGACAAGGGCGTTCTGAAAAGGATAGTTTCTGTTTTCTGGAAATTGATCTTTAATTTCCAGTCGTCGCAAAAACGTTTGATTTTATTGAAGTCATCTTGCAGAAGTCTGTTGACGACATCAATCTTTTCTTCAGATCTATACACCACAATGTCATCGGCGTGCGCAATTGCATGGTTGAGAGAATCCACTAGATGACTAATGTAAATGTTAAATAAAATGGGAGAATTCACTGCTCCTGTTGAAGGCCGTTTTGATGTGAAATGTCTTGTTAGAGATTTTAGCTCCACATGTCACCACAAACTGTTTACCCATTATTATATCGTAGATAATGTGATAGAAATATTCGGGCATATCTAGATTTGATAACTCACATACAAATCCTTCTAACCATACGGTATCGAAAGTCTTTTCAAAGTCAACCAAACACCCCCATTGCATTGCCGCATTACGTGTTTTGCTCTGAAATTGAACGGGTCCTTCGGAGTAATACCAATTTGATCACACCAGCTTATCAATGTTTAATTTATAAGTTTTTCAAATACATTGCTGTTGTTTGGAAGCAAACTAATCGAGCGAAAATTGGCGGGGTTGGTTCTGTCCTTGCCCTTTTTGGGTATGGGATGGACTACCGCAGATTTCCATTGGATTGGATAATATGCATTATTTAGAGCGTTGTTGAATAAAACAGTGTACACCCTCACTTCTTCAACAGGCAAATGCTTTAGTAGAATGTTTGGAATAACATCTATTCCAGAGGATTTCTTGTTCTTAATGGGTCTACAGATGTTCGTAAGTTCATCCTTGTGCACAAATATACTCGCGCCTAGATTTCTAAGAGGGGAATCCGCACTATTGTTTACACTAAATGTAGTAAAACTTCGACTTTCAAGATGCCAATTCTTAAGTTCATGGCGCATCGAAATATGGTTTTGGAGAGCCCCATTTTCCAGGTGGCGTTTAGACTGAACGAATTCATTCACTCAATACACTGCCTCGAAACAGGCACCAATTGAGTTCGCTTTGTCTTTCGAATCCTCGACTATTATGAACTCTTCGTTAAAGTTGGCGTGCTCCAAGTTAAGTCCTGCGCTCAGCAAACTTTGGCAGTTCTCTGGAGTCCTTGGGACTCATTGACATAGAATATCATTCCAATCTTTCTTTTGAAAGACTTTATTTATTTGTGGGACCTTATTCGGTCCACATATTTTAATGGCTTGAATTTAATTGTCCCAGTCTTCATTAATTACTGATCTATAATTGCCACTGATCAGTTTTTGAAGATCATTGATTAGCGACTTAATTGTTTTTATTTCCTGCCTAATTAGATCGCTGAACTGTCTATAAAGCAGTTTCAGCTGGGAGAGCAGAATGCTCTTTGGCTTCGTTGAGTTTCTGTATCGGTTTGTATAGGTCCCCATGTGAGACACTTTTGGAATATAACGATTCATTGGTTTAGTTAAATCGGTGTTCATCGTCAATGGACAATTATCTATTTCATCATTATGAAGGTTTCTGTCAGTTGGTGGATCTACACCATTAGAGTGTAATTCTTATTTTATGAACCGATCAAAGTGCGACCAGTGTGCTTTTCGGAAATAAAAAAAATGTTGCAAGCCATATTATTCAAGTAGTGAGTGTTCGTTTGGAACATGAATTACGGAGCCTAGTCCGTAATGATCACTGCCGTACTCAGTTGTACGAAGACAATTTCGAGTAGTTAGATCAGTATCTAGTAATTTTATTCGCTCGTCCAACATAACTAAATCCAAGAAGGAATTCCCTTCCTCCCGCCATAAAGAAATAATTTTTTTCGAGCCTAACTTGAGACCTTGGAAATGGATATCAAGTTCATTAACAAATTGTGCACATTGGGGAGGTTCCGAAGCTTAAACAGAGACCACATATAGATGTCTTTGACTTTTCAAAGGAATATTTATAATGCAGGCTCCGCTACCCTGATAGTTTGACCAACGTTATGTCTTCTCTTCACAGAAGTTGCCACCATGTACTTAGTTTTTCTCTCATTAATGTGCAGTCCCACTTTTTGTGCCGCCTGTTAGATCTGGGTGAAGGAGTCTTGTACAGTCGAATCGGATGTAAGGATGATGTCGATGTCATCTGCTTAGGCAAGTATCTGGCAGGACTTGGTGACGAGGAGGCAGGCCAGACCATCCCCATGTCGGGTTCCATTAAAGATGTTTATTGGTTTGGACAGCAATCCCGCTGGTTTTACTTGACTAGTTACGTTTGTCATGGTCAAGCTACAAAGTCGTATCAATTTGTTTGGAATGCCGAACTCCCTCATGGCATTATATAGTTCTACCCTGGCTATGTTGTCATAGGCGGCCTTAAAGTCTATAAATAGATGATATAATGGAATCTTAAATTCCAGACATTTTTCCATTGCCTGCTTAAGGGTGAATATCTGATCAATCGCTGATTTGCTGGGATAAAGCCATACTGATATTGAGCATTGATGACTTTAGGGTACGGGACTATCCGATCTTGTAGGATAGTGGACAATATCTTATGAGCGATACTCAGCAATGTTATACCCCTATAGTTGCTGCACAGGGTGATATCTTCTTACGTATGGGGCAAATTATTCCCCGACGCCAATCTTCCGGCAACTCCTCTCGCTCCCATACGTGCACCACGATCTCATGAATTGCGTGATGTAACGCTGTCCTTCCTTGTTTGATTAGCTCAGCTGGTATGCCATCAGCTCCGGGGTCTTTATTTGATTTGAGCTGTTTTATGGCCTTAACTGTTTCCTCAATGCTTGGTGGCGGAAGCATGTGGTCTTGATCTTGCATTGGTGGAACCTTTAATTCTTCTGTGACCTGACCATTTAGCAATTCATTGAAGTGCAGTTTCCAGTAAGTGCAGCGTGGTGTGTACCACGTCATACTGTGAATTATTTGGTAGAACTTCCGCGCCTGGTGCGGACCTCGCTCTCTACTTTTCTCTATTTCACAGACAAGGTTTTCTCGCAGGTACTTTTCTTTTGTCTGTGGGGTCTGTTTTAGATTATCTGAGCTCTTTGTATTTCTCTTCGCGTACTCGCGTTCTGTGAGACTGCTGTATTGCCCGGTATGCAGCATTCTTACTTTCAGTCGCTAGTTTGCACTCATCATCAAACCAGTCCCTCCGATCTCTACGACTACTGCCTAAGATGGAGTTGGCAATACTAATGACAATATTCTTAAGGCGTGTCCATTTCTCTTCTACGCACGGCATTCTGGCCACTGGTCTTACTCTCCCTCCGTCGAGCTGTTCGAGGGCGAGTCTTAACGTATGACCATGGTGTTGTTGGTGTTCCCATTGCGTAAGGCAGCCGTGTCGATCCGAACCTGATCCGCGGATGCAATACGTCTCCGTAAGACAATCCGCGATCGGAATACTGTACCAACAAGATAGAGACCCGAGTCGACGTTGGCACCTCGGTACGTTCGTACCGTCATCAGGTTCGAGGAGTGGCGACGATCTATCAACACGTGGTCAATTTGGTTGCGAGTGGCTCCATAAGGTTATACCCAGATGGCTTTGTGGATATTTTTACGCGGAAACCTAGTACTCCCAACGACCAAGTCCTTTGATGCTGCCAGACTCGTAGTCCATTCTCATTAGTGTTCTCATGCAAACTATGGGAACCTGCGTAGTGCCTGAAAACCGGCTTCTGACTTATTTTTGCATTCAAATCTTTGGTATCTTGGGTAGGCATTGAGGGCCCGTTCGATGTTTTCGTAGTATCCTTCTTTTTCGTCGTCAGGGGACTGCTCGGTAGTACCGTGAAAGTTTATGAAGTTTATGTTCTTAAACTTGCCTCGTACGCACAGACTGCATAGCCTTTCGTTTATTGCATTAAAGCCGATAATAGCAGGCTTCAGTTTTTGGCTAACTAGAAAGCCTACCCCATGGCGCACATGGTGTTTTGCATGACAGCTGTAATAAACGTCATACTCATTTCTTTGAATAATACCACTCCCCGTCCATCGTATTTCTTGTAATGCTATTATGTCAGCCTTATATTTGGACAGGGTATCGGCTAGCTGCTGTGCGGCTCGAGCTCTGTATAGTGAGGTGAGGATCCATGAGGTTCCTTTTGGAGGATGTCGCTTGGCGGCTGCCAAAGTAGCTATCCAAGGTTGTCACGTGGAGACTGCATGTCAACTTGGTTTGGACAGGGACAAGGATCGTCCTGGCCTTCGCCGACTTGAAAGCAATCAGTGACTTTGCCCCAAACAAATGTTCTACTGGCGTGAATCACACCGTACGCAGAAGAAACACTGGGAGGGTACCAGCGCGGATTCCGTGGCAACCGGTCAACAAGCGACTGCTCGAAAAGAAGTGGGAATACGGAGAGACGGTCGACCAACTGTTCGTTGACTTCAAAAAAGCCTACAACTCAGTCGCAAGGCAAAGACGTTACAATATTGTAGTTGAGCTGGGAATCCCAAAAAAATGATCCGCCGTTATTCAAATCTGCATGAACGAAAACAAACCGCGAGTCAGTATACAAAATCACCTCTCAGAAGCATTCTAAAACCGCGACGGGCTAAAACAGGGGGATGGCCTCTCACCATGTCTTTTCAACCTTGTGCTCGAGTATGTCATCAGAAAGGCACAAGACGACAACATGACCGGATCATGCCTGAAAGATGTCACAAAAGTGCTTGCATATGCGGATGACATCGCCGTTTTGGGGGATAATCTAGAAACTGTAAGTAAAAGCAGTGAAATCATCTTGCAAGCGGTAGAAGAGGTGGGCCTAGAAATAAATGAAGACAAAACAAAATACATGATTACGGTGAGAGCAGGTGGACCTCAGGGAACACATATAAACGTCAGGGACAAGATTTTGAAAAAGTTAAAGAATTTAAATATCTGAGAACAATACTGACGGTCAGTACTGAAATGTCGAAGGAAATTAACAAAAGACTACACTCCGGCAACGCTAGTTGGCACACAGTCAGTAAACTGTTGAAATCCAAACTCCTATCATGTAATATAAAGCTCCGTGTCTATAGAACCTTAATCATGCCGATTGTTGTATACGGATGCAAAACATGGGTTCTCACAAAACGGGAAGAAAACAAATTCTGCGTATTTGAGAATAACATTTTAAGAAGTATGTTTAGCGGTAGACATGACGAGGAGACAGGAAAATGGAGAAACAACCACGAATTGGAAGAGCTATACCACAAAGCTACAATAGTGAGAGTAATCAAGTCACGAAGATTAAAATGGGCCGGACATGTGGCGCGTATGGACAACGATAGGACCGTGCGTATAATTCTTGACGGTAGACCAACGGGGAAGAGACCGACAGGACGGCCGCGACGGAGATGGAGGAGGACAATGTTAGGTTTGACCTTGAGCAAATCGGATCGCATGGTCAAGCCTGGAAGAAGAGCGCACACGACAGGGAACTATGGCACAGCCGAGTCGGCGAGGTCATGAACTTCCGGGTTCTCAGATGCCAATAAATAGTAATAGTAATATTATTATATAGTTGTACATGTTGGCGCAAGACTAATGACCTTGCCCGGAAAAAATAAATCATTATGAAAAATTTAACAAGCCTCAGGACTTGCTAAATAAGACCAAGACCGGTTCCCGGTTGTAGTGTCGATGATGATGATGATGAGTTGTATATGTAGATTTATCTCGATATCCACTTCACTGCGTAACACTTACACAGCCAGGACAAATATTCGTCATGCGCGCAAGCGCATCCGTTAACACTTAAACGTGCTACTGTTTTTGTTTTTACTCACTCTTTACGTCCGCCTGCTCGCGTCCGATGCTGACGGCATTTGCACAGTGACTGGGGTATCAAACAATTCCGCGGATTTGCTTTTTCATAACGATCAGGCTGTTTTCCAGATTAGGGTATTCGAACTTTATTTACTGTTTATGTATTTCAGAACTTTGCATTTCCGCAGCTTTATCCACGAATAATTTAGGAAGATAATTAGACCAACAATTAACCAACACAGCGGAATTCACTTATTTATGATTCTCAGCATGGTGTGGGCCGACCCAAGCAGGTATTTCGTGAATGAGTAATTATACCATGTAACACATGGACGGACGCTACTCTACTCAAGCATTCTATTGACGGAGCCCCACCGGTCATATGGAATAATTTAGGGAGATAATTAAACCGAAAATTAATCGATGCAGGGGAGTTCACCATAAATGATTCCCAGCTGATGTGGGCTGACCCAAGTAGGTATTTTGTGGATGGGTTCTTATACCACGTAACACATGGTCGGACGCTACTCTACTGCGGCATTCTATTGACGGCGCCCCACCGGTCATACGATGTAATGCTTCCAATAAAGCAGTGGAGACTGTCCTCTAACAAGAATGCAACGTGAAAGTGGGAAGCGTTGCATCGTTTCTTCAAAGAAACTAAGCCTAACTGTATATCCAGCTTACCATCAACACAGGCCACAAACCCTAAAGAAGTGTAGAAATATTGCAACGCCACGCTTGACGCTTTTTCGCAAATCAATAAAGACGAGTTGGCGCAGGCATAGATAAATTAGCTAAAATTTAAAGCGGAGTTTTAGATTTATAGAAACCCCTTTTCAACTTAAGGGTGAATTTGATCCGATATTTCGACGAGCCTCGAAAAACATACTATAATCTTCCTCACTTGTGTGCATAGCCGCCGTAGCCGTCCATCAAAAGTGTGTCAAAACCTTATAGCGTTTGGGATGATAGTGAAGAACGTGTGATTCGAACTGACGCTATGACAGTTAGAATCACCAAAAATTGAACCAATGCGCAACACATAAGGCTACAGACCGTGTTTTGAATTCGATTTTTAAACTCAAGTGTATTCAACTGATGTGAATTGTTATGTTATCGCTATGGTATACGGCTCTGATGCATTTTCTTATTCGATTTTCGTTCGGTGTTCTTCACTATTTGTCTGTTAGAAACGTCACACTACTCCCTCCTCAGTAACTTTGTTACGATCAGCTTCGTGTGCGAACGACGGAGCGAACGAGAGAACGTCGGAGCAGGCGAGTGTGCCAGTGCTCTATGCGGAAGTCGTGATCGTGTCGTGAAGTTCTGTTTACTATAGGAAAGCGTGTGCTGTGTGCACAGATCACGTCGGGGTCACCAATTATAGCATCTGGGATGATAGTGAAGAACGTGTGATCCGAACTGACGCTATGACAGTTAGAAGCACCAAAAATTGAACCAATGCGTAACACATCAGGCTACTGGCCGTGTTTACGAATTTGATTTTTAAACTCAAGTATATTCAACTGATGTGAATTGTTATGTTATCGCTATGGTATACGGCTCTGATGCATTTTCTTATTCGATTTTCGTTCCGCATAATGTAAACGGCCTTCTCGTAGACCCTCTGCGCAAATCGACATAGTGGGATTGCTAACGCCATCGAGACGATGAATGTTTATACTTACCATGAACGACCATTTCACACCTATTACGTACCCCAATAACTGAGAGTGTCACATAAGTATATTATTCAACATGGGTCACACTATTTGGTGGTCCACCAACGCTCACTGTGGGTAGACGAACACAGTTCGAGGTGAAGATTTTCAAGCAGCTAACAGATCTTGTCCCCACTGGTATCTCCCAATGACGCCCTACCCATCGTCCTCTTAGACTTGAGAAGAATCAACAATGAAGGAAGGAATAGGAGTGTTCCTACGAAAAGAGGTAACGTATTGCAGCAACATGCTTCTTCCGGGAGTAGTTGTAGTGGGTAGCGAAACGGAATATTATCCAATACATACATAGCTAGGCATGGTGCTAAAAAACTATTTGCCCACCATGGCTTGAATACTTATGTGCGTATCCAGGTGGATAAGAAGAAGAAATTCGACGCACCTTTGTATGACGACATATATAGAGTTCTCGATCACACCAGTGGTCGAGTTTACTCGATCGACATTGACGGAAGACCTACCGTCGTAAGCGTAATAAAGTTAAAACTGCGTTAATTGGAATATGTGGCCGATTGGTCACTTAAATTCCTTGGTGACGCGATGGACATCGAGGATTGCTCGTCAAGACATATACGAGGGTAGCCTTTTATATTTCGGGATTAGAGAACAAAAACAAATATTCATCATCGAAAATCACTTTATTGTTTTTCAAAATATTCCCCATGAAGATCTATACGCTTTTGCATGCGTTTGAACCAATTGTCGAAGCACTTTTGCCACTCTGATTGAGGTATCTCCAATACATGCATTCTGAATGCAGCAACCGCTTCTTCAGGTGTCGAAAACGTTGACCTCTCAGTTTGGTTTTTACGTACGGGAATAAAAAGAAGTCATTCGGTGCCAAGTCAGGACTATACGGCGGATGACCCATCAAATCGATGTTTTGGGGGCTCAAAAATGCAGATGTCTCGGCCGATGTGTGAGAGCTCGCATTGTCGTGGTGAAGCGTGATCCTTCTTCGGCGGTTGGTTTTCCAGATTTCTTGGAAGACAACTGGCAAACAAATGGTTGTGTACCACTCAGAATTGACTGTTCTGTGGTGTTCTAGTGGTACGGTTGCGACATGTCCAGTTTTTCCGAAAAAACAGGCGACCATTTGCTTGGAAGTGCTTCGTGTGCGAAAAACTTTTGTTGAATTTGGCTCATCTTGAAACACCCAGACAGTCGAGTGCTGTTTACTTTCGGGCTCATACGCGTAAATCCACGATTCATCACCTGTCACGATGTCATAGACGTGTTTCGAAGCACCGCGACCGTATTTTTTGAGCATTTCTTTCGACCAATTGATACGAGCCTTTTTTTGGGCGATTGACAAATTGTGTGGAGTCCAACGCGAACAAATTTTTTGACAGTCAAATGTTTATGCAATATTGAATGTATGCTGGTCCCACTAACGCCTAAGGTTGTCTCAATCTCACGATAGGTCACATGACGATCTTCCAATATCAGTTCGGGCACAGCATCAATGGTTTTCGGAACAACAACTGATTTTGGACGATCTTCACGAAATTCATCTTGGAGTGAACTACGACCACGATTGAATTTACCATACCATCGATAAACACTGGTCCTTGATGGAGCTTCATCGCCAAAAATTGAATTAAGTTCATCCATGCACTGTTGCTGAGTTAATCCACGCCGAAAGTTGTAAAAAATAATCGCACGAAAATGTTGGCGATTTAATTCCATTTTTGGGCCGAGATGAATCTTTTAAGTTACTGTAAACAACACAAATAGCGCTCGTATGTCAAAACGTTCTGAGTGCGTATAACCTCAAAAATGTCCAACTTTACGACAGAGCTGTCAATTGCCGGATTGCAACACTAGGGTTGCCAAATCCCGAAACATAAGAGGCAACCCTCGTATCGCCGTTCAGAACCTGGATACAACGGCGCAAATTTCCTGTTTACGCTTCGTTAGCTCAGCGCCAAACGTGGAGTTCCTGCACAGATGAACCACAAAACAGCGGGCGCATCATCAGGGAAAGGGAATAATACAGTAGTTAATTTCGCCCCATCGACCATCTACATCGCAGTGGAAAAAGCATTGTTGAATACAAGACGACAGAAGCAACAGAAGGTCATGGCATACAGCATATTACGATGTTATTTTAGACCCCTTCAATATTGTACATATATTCATAAAACTTTTAGTGTGATGGAACAGTAGTTGAGATATGTTGTGTTCAATTGATGCAATGCACAAGTGGTTATTGAGAAAAATGTATCTTCTGATTTTATGTGAACTGTAAAGTCGTGATTTGTTTTATATTTCTCTAACACATCCTTCAGCAGGTGTGAATTAAACAAAAGATATAAACATATTATCGTTCCCAAGATCATCCATATGTCAACCCTTCCGTGTAAATTTATTCAAGGATATTAAGCGAGCAAGTATTTACTTTTTCGAACTTCAACGTCATCGTATTCACTTGATAATGCGCGTGCTTCATCGCTCGGTTGGTTTTCAACTTTCTTAAACCAATAAAACTTTCTTCCCCGACCCCTGAGTTAGGGACATATTTAGGCCGATTTAAAGTGCAATTGGCTTCCGTTCATGTGAAGTCTGTTTAATCAATGCAATGAATTTAATATTGTTTTGGGTTATATCAAGCAAAGTTTCTCTACACCGAGGTCTGGGTAAATTTAATATTCCAATACTTTAAATACTTTCAAGTGCAGGTCGCAATTAAACTGCTTTTCACGCTCTTGTGATCTTTGCGTGCTCGTCTACACGAGATGGTTTGTAGGTGCGCTTTCTTTTTGGCAGTGGAGCATCTAAGCATCTGCAGGTGTACTACAAACAGTTGTGTTTAGATATTTGAAGAAGATAGTGTGCATTGCTTTTTGTTGATCCTAATGGCGACAAGGCAGAGTAATCTTACGCATTTATCCTAAGGAGAATGACTTGCTCGAAAACCGTGCCGTACAAACAGTTTGATAACAATTCGTGTGATTATATAAAATTCAAAACGTTTCACTTAATAATTATCGCGTGGGCTATCGGGATGGTGGTGATTGTCTCACTGGCGGTAAGTTCAAGCTCATATCTTTGAAAGGGTTGTAAGGACATTTTTGAAGTTGTATTTTAAGAAAGTAAGATAAAGGTATTTAAAAAAGTAATTAAAAAATATTTCTTCAATTGGTTTGTAAATAGTGAAGACTAAATGAAAAAAAATGTTTAGGAATAGTAACTCGGGCGCCTTTTGTGATGCTTAACTGACGATGCCTCATTATTCAATCATATCCCTTGTATCGGCTTTTGGAGTTTTAAGATCAATCGGATTTTAGAACACTAAACTGATTGACCTGCACTTAGAGCGGAACCTCTGTTGCGCAGTCATCTACGAGAATGTAGATTTGGTTAATGCAATGCACCGATTTTCCCACTGTTTCCAGTTTAATGCTCTTTGTCGTGCTTGTCGTGATTCATAAATGATATAGTGCAGTTTATGCCCTATGGGATTCGTAGTCTCGGTAGGTGCCGGCCCGACACTGGTTCACCAAGACGTCCCAAACTCTGGTATCGTTCGTCCAAACTTGTTCACTAAAGTCTGGTAGTTCAGGAAAAACAATCGGTCTCCTCGTTTAATGTTTTTATTCTTAACTAAACTTATTCGATATTGTACAAAGTAATCTTTTCGTTGAACAGAACTTATTTTATACAGTATGTTGTATGACAAAACTTATTTTATACAGTATGTTGTATGCACAAAACTATTTTTATAAAGTATGTAGTGTGAACAAAACTATTTTTATATGCTATGGTGTATGAACAAAACTTATTTTATACTTGCTGGTAATTCACATAAACAAGGTCTTTTAATTCGTTACTTACGCAAAAGCAAGTGTGTCGCTATTCTTTTTAATTAAAATTGTACAAAGGTGAGTCCTTACTATTTTTATTGATTTGCTTGTGACGAAAGCAAGTATCACTCATCTATTCGATTAGCCTGAAACGAGAGTCCGTGTCCACTATTTCGTTTGAATTGCGTTTTTTTTTTTTTTTTTATTAGACTTCTCTCGGGAAAGGCGAACCTATAGCGCCGAGTGGGCGCCCCGAGATGCCATCAAATAACTGTTGCAGTTCTTTTTCAACAGTTCCAGGTTGTGATGTTCCCGCCGTCGGATTGTCTTGTGGAGCGCATATAAGCCGAATTGCGGGGAACAATGCCAAGAATCTCCGAAGAACAGCACACGTGATAATATCTGTAAAACAGACAGAGGTCGGCTACGCGCCTTCGATGTGATAGCGACTGTAGTCCCGACGTCAGCGCCGATTCCCCGTTCAGGCGGATCGCTCGTCTCTGTATGCTCTCAAGTAGGTCGAGGGTATGTTTAGGAACCGAGCTCCAAACGCGGTTCTAATTTGGGATTTATATAGGAGAAGAAGTTGGGCCGGAGTAAAATATTTCTTGGCTCTAGAAAGATAACTCAGTTTTCCTCAGGCTGACCTGGCGATGTTCGACACGTGTTTATGCCATGATACATTCCCACAGACCGTGACGCCGAGCAATTTCAAACTTTCCCCAGCCTTGAGGGCCCGGCCATTCATCATCAGCTGTGGAACCGATGATCCAGTTTTCTTTGTGAATGTTGTATACTGAGTCTTCATTGCATTGAAGTCGACAAGATTGGCCTTTCCCCACTGCAGGACTTTATCCAGATCCCGATTCAGAGAATCAATCTGTCTACATCTCAGCTGGTGTGACGCAGATGCACCAATCGGCCGATCACTCGAAAAGGAGGAAACAAGCGTACTATCATCCGCAAAACTGAACACTTTGATATCCGTTGTCTCCAACAAATCATTTATGTGAAGCAAGAACAAGGTTGTAGCCAAAATAGAACCTTGGGGCACCCCCGAATTAACAGGATACAGATCCGAACACTCACCGTCCACAACAACCCGGATCGATCGATTCTCGAGGAAGCTCCTCGTCCAGTCGCAAAGCTGTTGGGAAAGTCCATATGAACGAAGTTTGCTCAGCAATGCCCCGTGCCAGACGCGGTCAAAAGCCTTGGGAATATCCAATGCGACCGCCCTTGACTCACCATGCCGTTCAATCGCAGATGTCCATATATCGGTTATAAGCGTCAAAAGGTCTCCTGTGGACCGCCTGCCACGGAATCCGTATTGACGATCATTCAGGAGTCCGTTGCACTCCAAATACTTAACCAACTCTGTATTGATGACTTTTTCCATTACCTTAGATAAAATAGACAGTAATGCTATCGGACGGTAATTTTGTGGGAGACACTTTTTTCCCGTCTTTGGGATTGGCTGAACTCGAGCGATTTTCCAGCAGGCAGGAAAGGTCCTCCGTGCATAAGATAAGCGGAAGAGTCTGCCAAGAACCGGCGATAGTTCTGGAGCACAGTTCTTAAGGACTATTGCTGGTATTCCGTCCGGGCCGGTTGCCTTCCTACAATCCAGTTCACGTAGAATGCGTTGAATAGTGCGCGGACGAAATCTCACATCCCGCATGGAAGACTGTACCGGCGAGATCACAGGTGGGTCCAAAAGGCCGGGGTCGAGGTTTGAATTCGCCGAAAATAAATTTGCGAACACATTAGCTTTATCCTTTGAATTCGTGACTAACGTCCCGCTGTCTGTCACCAACGGAGGGAAAGAAGAGGATGCAAAGTTACCGCTGACAGCTTTTGCCATTGACCATTGGAGCGCGAACCAGTTGGGCACCGAAGGAGCTTATTGATCACCCTGTCGTTGTGAGCCTTCTTCGCGGTATCAATCGCCTGGTTGCACGCGATGACGAAAGCAAGAATAAATCATCTATTCGATTACTTGAAACGAGAGTCCGAGTCCACTATTTCGTTTGATTTGCTTGTGACGAAAGCAAGAATCACTAAGCCGTTTTATTAACTTGAAACGAGAGTCCGTGTCCACTATTTCGTTTGATTTGCTTGTGACGAAAGCAAGTATAAATCATCTATTCGATTACTTGAAACGAGAGTCCGTGTCCACTATTTCGTTTTGATTTGCTTGTGACGAAAGCAAGAATCACTAAGCCGTTCTATTAACTTGATACGAGAGTCCGTGTCCACAATTTCGTTTTGATTTGCTTGTGACGAAAGCCAGTATAAATCATCTATTCGATTACTTGAAACGAGAGTCCATGTCCACTATTTCGTTTGAATTTCACCAGCCAACTGATTTATTAATTAACGTGAGGGCACGACCTGCCCTCACGGAATCCAAGACGCGATTGGTTATCGCCACCGAAGCGACAGAATACCAAAATTCTTTCATCGTCTCGATGACCGTATATGGTAATTTACCCGTTCTGAGTTTGGTTCCACTAGCAGAAGGGTTGAAACGCACACACACGATGATCTCCTTTGGTTGCTCATCGCGCGTGTCGCCCAGCATGCGAACCATGAACATGAAATTAAATAAAAATAAACAACCTTCGCAGCTGGGGCAAGTCATCCTGAAAAGGGTTAAAATGTTTACACGATCAGCGACTGTGTAAAGCATTATTGCTGATCGTGTACATCACATTTCCATAAAAGGATATGTTTATCCGACCAGCACTGTGTGGAACATTCATGCTGATCGGGCGCGCGTTGCTGGCGTCCTCTTATATGAATCGCCATGCACGTGTATGGGAAAAATTCTTTCCTCTTGTGTGCTTGGACAACGCTAAGGATTTACGTCGGCTACGTAATGTTGTACCGAGTTGTATTTTAGGGGCATTTCACTGGTGCCAATAAATACGCTTGTCGGACGCGGTGGTCGATCGATGTAGGTATAGACGTCCGCAAAAAGGGAGAAATATTGCCTGTAGTATGCGGTAAACACATTAGGAGTCATTTCTTTGGTACTTTTGGGGAGTGTTGATTGCTGCATATGCAACCGGATTTGCCTTTGGTGTACATGGTGCGATTCGCACAACTATGCCCATGTAGGAAATGTCTGTTGTTGCTGATGTATTTTTCGTATCAGCAGACATTGTGCTCCACAGGTTTTTGGTGGATATTGGTATGGCCAATGCAGGTAAGTACGCGCTTTTTATGAGTTAGGACTGGCGTGGAAATGATTACCTGATGGTAGCTGAGCAGGTAAGTAGTGGCGTTTGCAAGAACCGCCACAGCCTCCTTTTGTTTTTTCGTCGTATTGTAGACACCACGGCCGTTTGTTGTGCCAGACAATTGTTCGTTGGACAGACTTTTTTTTGTGTTACAGAGAGAGGGTCAGACTATTATCGAGATTATTCCAGGGTAGTCCCTGAAGTAGTGTCCTAAGAATGCAGACCACGCTAACAGGCTTAGCTAACAAAGAAGCGGGCAAAGTGAACAAAAGTTTATCCTCTTGTCACAAAGTATTCCACAAACTGCAAATGCTTGAACACGAGAAGAAGTGGTCGATTTTCTTAGGACCGTTTTCGACTACGATAAACACAATGGACTGGATGACTGGCTCAGGGAATACCAAATCCGGCTAAGAAAGGAACTGACAGAGGGGATCCAACCCTGTAAAGTATTAAATTAGTTATTTAGAATAAGGCAAAAGGTATGGAGTAACTATATACTATGGAAAATACTGTGAATGTAGACTCAGCATTTTATTCAAGAATGCACATATATTGTGTTTGCTTGTTTTTAATTTATTTGTGCGTGTTGGTAACATTCTTGATGCGAAGTTTATCGAGTTGGGAAGATACCAAATTTTAATAATATACTTGAGGCCATCAAGACCTTCGGATATAATATTAGTTTGGTTAAAAAATCTATTTTTTTTACATTAATTTCAAGACTTTATTCAACACGGTACAGATTGTATTATTTTGGCCCTAATCTGCACTGTGTTGTGTGTCATATTTTGTCGCCAGTCACGATGCCTCTCTCATAAAAGCCCTAGTTACTAGTAGCAAACAACTCGACTAAACGATTTTTAACATTCTCTTCGTGATACCAATTCTTATTACTACCAAATTTTGCAATGATAAAAAAGATGGGAATCATTCATTTTCATTTTCATATTTGCAACATTTTTTTATTTTCTTTTTATCTTCTTAGTTTCTAAATTCTAAATTCCCGAGTGGTAGCCGGGGTCCCAACGCCCTGTGCGCCCGGTGAAATACCACCCCATCAAGCTATAGGCTCCGTGAAATGGTTGGGAGAAATCCCTAGCCATCTTTCGGAGCTTGGCTGATGGACCGGTTCGAGAAAAGGTTGGTTATTTGGTAGTCGGTCCCAAGGTGAGATACCACCCCGTCACGCTGTACATTCCGCGATATCGCCGAGAGAAATCTTCAACGGTGTTTCTGATGTGTGGCTGATGGCCCGGACTGACACGGGGATAAGTCATGATGGTGCCTTCTGATATAAAGAATTCCGGAGGTAAACTAGTCTCCCATTCGGATCTCCGGGGGGGACTATGTCAGGGGGAACATCATGCAGATATCATGATAAATAATGGAACTTTAAGAGGTTCGTCATCGCATAACCGGGCTCGTTCTCGAGGCTCGGCCCACGCTCGACTGGTGACGGCATTCTGTAACATCAGGGGCATCGGTTTCACCAATACTAATGTAAACGCCGTCCACCAATCTTTCCAAACAACGAAACCTGATATCCTTGCCCTAACTGAGACCCAGGTCGATTCGTCAACTGATTCGACATATCTTCGTTGCTCAGGATACGACTTACATTCGAGATTCCGTTTTAAGGGCGGAGTCTGCGTCTTCGCACGGCCCAATCTGGCTTGCCAGAGGATGGAGGCGTTGGAGCCCAATAATATGGACATCATATGGTTGAGGGTCGTGCTGAGGAATTCCGTTAAATTTCTTTGTTGTCTTTACCGCTCCCCGAATGACGATCGACCGGCGACATTTTTCGAACATCTTTCATATACCGTCGACTGGATACAGATCAACCACCCAGTTTCTGAAATTGTTGTCCTTGGCGATTTTAATGTGCACAATTTCACCGAGTATTTATACCGTAGAGGTTTCTGCGCCACTGGGAAACTCAGATCACTGCTTGGTATCTGTCGCGAGTTAAGGGAGTTAATGGTAATTTAGGGTTAAAACCATTGTAATCACTTTAATCTATTATTATAATAAACATATTAAATAATCATGGCCAGCAAAACCAGCAATCATCATAAGTCAACATAATAAGACGAAAATAACCATTGTTATCAAACTAAGATAAAAAACCATTGCAATTACTTTAAGCTAATATTCATATCAAGCAAAACCCAACAATCATCATAAGCCAACAAAGATACACACGACCCGAGTACCCAACAAGCATCATAAGTCAACACAACAAGACAAAGATGCACACGACCCGAGTACCCAACAAGCATCATAAGTCAACACAACAAGACAAAGATTCACACGACCTAAAGACCCAACAATCATCATATGAGCTAAGATGATAAGACGTCCGAAGCAAAGACTATAAATGCTACATGATGACCAGACGAAGGGGGGATTCTGATTTGGACACCAGCCGGCATAGCCGAGAACTAAGTAAAACTTGTAACAAAGATTAATAACAATTAGAATTTGTAAATAAAATTAATATAAGTGAAATTCACAAATAAAGTTTTTAAAAAGTTAAATTCCGTGAATTGTGACTTAATTGGCGATCCTGCCAGGAGTGTTTTGGATTATAACTCCATCACAACCTGTGGACCATACCCGGACGAGACGAGGACCATATCTGGACCTAACTAGGACCATAGCTGTACCTGACAAGGACCATATCCAGACCTGACCAAGAACTCATCCGGACATTACTAGGCGAAAAACACACTGGAAACCACACTAAGAGTTGCATAGGACCCACCGAGGAAAAACCGTGAGTAAAAATTAAATTTTCTTAAAGTGTCAGTGATTCCCTAGCAATAAAGGACAACATCCGCATAAGTACGGACACAACAAGTTTTGACTGCATAGCAGATAAAAAAGGAAAGTGAGAAAAAAACACACTCACGATAAAACCCCGGGATTAGACCCACATCTCCTTTATGAAAATTCCTAAAATACGGAATAAGTCGTCGAGACCATTCGAGAGACCATCCGCCCCAACCGAATCAGAAAGTGAAAGTGAAGAAATGGCCTCAACAGCAGAACTACAAGCGCAGATCGCTCACCTAACAAGTACCCTATCGGCATTAATAACCGAGAATAAGGAAACCAGGGAAGCCGTCATACGGATACAACAGCAAGGATTAAACAAGGAAATAGTTACGATAGAAAAGCTAACCCCCGTAACTTGGAAGCTAGAAGATCCTAGCCAAATCGACACCAGTATATTTAAAAACATACCTGTTTTCAACGGCAAACCAGAGGAGTATAGAGCATGGCGGAGTCTGATCTGGAACCTAATGGAGGAAATAAAAAGATTCCAACAGACAAATGAATATTTTAAATGCCTACAAATCCTCAGAACAAAAATACAAGGCGACGCAGCGGACATATTGGTGAACCACAATACCATACTTAATTTCTACGCTATAATCAATAGGTTAGATTATACTTACGCCGACCAAAGGCCACTTTATGTGTTACAAGAAAACTTATTGAAAATTAAACAGGAAAAATTAGAAGTTACGGAGTATTTCAATAACATCAATAAAGCCTTAAATCTAGTACTAACTAAAATCGAGATGCAAGGTACGAATAAAAGTGAAGCCTCATACACCAACGCTATGGAATCAGGCGTTAGAGCCTTTGCTCAAGGATTAAATTGTGAATACACAAGAGGAGTACTTTTTTCCCAAAATCCGAAAACTCTGGAAGAAGCGTATGCAATCGCTAGAACTATCTTACACAACAAAGAAGCATACGGATTAAGCGAAAGGTATCACTATAGACCTCGGAACTCATATGATCAGAGACACCAGAAGAGATACGAAAAATACGAAAGGAAAGTCGAACCACCACAAGGCTACAAGGAGCAACGTTATTACAAACCCAACGTGCAAACATATGTGAAGCCGAAGCCTGAACCAATGGAAGTGGATGAATCTATCCGAGACAGGAGATCACACAATAACCAACAACAGAGACAGTGGAATAACCCCTTCAGAACAACTTCAACACAATACCATAGAAATGGGCCCCAAGAAATGAACAAAATACATCATAACGATAACATTTCTAACAGCCCACAGATAGGTAGCGAAGACAATGACCATGAAGCTAAGACGACTTTTTTAGCCGAATAAATGGTCTTCCGTGTTTGACCCTAAGAACCAAGGATAAAGGAAGACCCGAGCTCCGAGTGACTATTCTTATAGATACTGGAGCCACCAATAATTACGTTTCCTCAAACTACCCCTATGGAGCACCCATACCAATAGAACCCATTGAAGTTAATACAATGCATGGTACGACATTAACTCATGCAAAAAAACAAGTCAATATGTTTAATACGAATCTAATATTTTATGTCATACCTACTTTAAGAAATTTTACAATGATACTAGGAGAAGCAGGCTTAGTTCAATTAAATGCCAAGATAGACTTAGAAACTTATTCAATTACTTACAAAACCCCCAAAATGCAAATAAATTATTCTCTTGATGACGAATACTATTCTAAGGAGGTAGATGCAATTATGGAACAAAACAATAAATTCATTCCCACCCTCCCCTTCATTACCCAAGTAGAAGCCTCAATACGTACTAAACATGAAGATCCTATTTACTCGCGACAATACCCTTACCCCATGTCCGACAACAAGTTTGTAAATGAGGAAATCGCTCGACTACTGAAGGAAGGAATAATCCAAAAGAGTTTTAGCCCATACAACTCACCTGTATGGGTTGTACCGAAGAAAGGATACAACGAAGATGGAACCCCTAAGAGACGTATGGTAATAGACTACCAGAAACTCAATGCAGAAACAATTACGGATCGATACCCTATCCCTGACGTAAATTTAACAATACAAAATCTAGGGAAAGCCAATATATTTTCAACATTGGACTTAGAATCAGGTTTCCACCAAATAAAAATAAAAAAAGAGGATCAACAGAAAACTGCCTTCTCTATTAATGGAGCGAAATATGAATTCGCACGAATGCCGTTTGGACTCAGGAACGCGCCCAGTATATTCCAAAGAGCAGTTGACGATATACTTCGACCATACATCGGGAAATTCGCCTACGTCTATATCGACGACGTGTTAATATACTCTCATAGCAAAGAGGAACACTCAGAACACGTAAAAATAATTACAGATACATTAAGAAGAGCCAACATGAAAATTTCAAACGAAAAATCGCACTTCTTTAAGGAATCAATAAAATACCTGGGACATATAATAAAACACAACACAATTACCGTCGACCCGGAGAAGATTGAAACAATAAAAAATTACCCAGAACCGACTAACCTGAAAGAATTAAGGTCATTTTTAGGACTAGCTGGATACTACCGACGATTCATACAAAATTATGCGAACATCACAAAACCAATGTCCATATTCTTACAAACAGAAGAACAAGTGTCTAAGAATAAAAGTAAAAAGGCTGAAATCCAATTCGACGAACGAGCCAGAAAAGCATTTGAAATGATCAAAGAGGAACTACGAGCAAGGATAGAGCTATTCCAACCAGATTTCAGCAAACCCTTCGAACTTACGACCGATGCGAGTAACTTCGCCATAGGTGCGGTCTTAAGTCAAGGAAATAATCCAATAACCTTCGTATCACGAACACTTAGCAAAACAGAAGAAAACTACTCCACTAATGAGAAAGAACTGTTAGCGATAGTTTGGACGCTACAAAAACTAAGGAATCTGCTGTATGGTATAACAAACCTGATCATATATACGGATCATCAATCATTAACATTCGCCGTATCAGAAAGAAATCCTAATACCAAACTAAAACGATGGAAAAACTTCATAGAGGAATACGGAGCAGAAATCAGGTATAAACCCGGTAAAGATAATGTAGTCGCAGATGCATTGTCAAGACAACAGGTAAACACCTCCACTTGCTCTGAACATTCCGCAATAAGCTCTCCACGAACACAAATCTCACGAGTAAGCCAACCTCTCAATAATTATAAAAATCAAATAACGATTAACGAATCAAACAAAAACCAACCTATAAAAACAAAAAATGTTTTTAATAACTCCAGGCATGACGTATGCATCATAAATGAAGAAGATTTAAAGAAAAAACTAAAGAAAATACTTAACCCCAACGTCATTAATGCAATAAAAATACCAGAAGAACTATTACATAAACATGAAAGAACAATTAAAGAAACATTCAAACATTATAAACTAATTATAACTCAAACACTATTAAAAGATATAGAGGACAGAAATGAACAAATAAAAATAACAGAAGAAGTGCATAATAGGGCACACAGAGGATATCGAAATAATACCAAGGAAATCCTATTACAATACTACTGGCCGAAAATAGCTAACGCATGTAAAAATTACGCTACAAAGTGCAAAACATGCCTCAAAGCCAAATACGACAGGAAACCCAATAAGCACCCCATAGGAGAAACACCAATACCAACCAAAATCGGACAATACCTACAAATGGATGTCTTCCACTTAAACGACCAAATGTACATCAGCACAATCGACCGTTACTCAAAGTACCTACACCTAAGGCACATACCAAACAAACTAAACATACCGACGGTTATAAACGAAATACTTTCGCAAATATTCAAGTACAACGATCAACAGTACGTAATGACTGACAATGAATCAATTTTTACAAGTCATCAGGCAGAATCAATGTTCAACCGACACAAAACAATACACGTAAAAACACCTATTGATCACTCAACATCTAACAGCCAGGTCGAAAGAGCACACTCGACCATTCTTGAAATAGTACGAGCTCTTGCAAAACAAAACAGCACAGATTGCGAAGAGGAAATTTTTGAAGCTGTGAAACAATATAACGCCACTATACACTCCGTCACTAATTTTAAACCCGAAGACATATTTTTTAATCGAGAACAAATACCACCACTCGAAAATGTTCTGAAACTCAACCAACAAAAAATATTAAACCACTTTAATAAAAATCGAGAAGCGAAAACATACAACCCTAATGACATAATATTTCACAGATCAAAGCGACGGAACAAGAATACAGACCGTTTCATTGAGACAAAAGTAAAAGAGGATAAAGGGAATTATATAATCACAACTCAAGGCAAGAAAATCCATAAAGACAACATTAGGAACACAAAATGTACATCATAATTGCTCTCCTACTAATACCTCAAGCGAAAACTCTTGAAATAAAAGACCTAACTGGCCAAAAATACATATCCATCGAAACCGCACCAGTTCACCTGTACAACGAGACCGAATACCTCCTTCATATTTTTAACTTAACGAAGATACTCGCACCCATACACATGGCAAAAGAAACAGCGGGACATGAAGAAACATCATTACAGATGAAAGCAATTCTCCATCGTATAGATTCGCTAATGGCGCAAATCACTCCGCATGAAGTCAGGCCAAGGAGACAAATAAACCTTTTAGGGTCAGTATTAAAACTGATAACGGGTACACCAGACCACAACGACATAGTCGAAATTGAAACCCGCTTGAATACGCTAGTAAAAAACAACAACGAACAAAAAGCGATTAACTCGAGATTCGAGAAACTACTAGAGAAAGTAGATAATAAAGAGCACAGCTCAGAAACCATCCTACAAGAAGTTTATTACGAACTCGAAACAATTACAACCACCATAAATTTAGCAAAAAATGGGAACTTTTACTCCAAAGCTATTGATACGTATGACGTAGAAGAAATAATCAAACATGAAAATACTGGTATCCCTATCATACATGTTCTAGAGTACTCTAAACAATTTATCTGTTATTATAAAGATTCTATTGTAATTACATACAAATATCCAGTAATAATCAAACAATGTCATTTGTACAAACTATATTCCCTATCCAGTAGAATTGGCAAACTAAAATTAAAAGAAAAAATAAGTCTATGTAATCAAAATTATGTAAATGTTAATGATTGTAAAAATTATATTGGGGACTACATTTGTAAAATAGATTACAGCAAAGATAGTTGCACCATACCCCTACTAAAAAACGAACCAGTACATTGTAAGTCTATAAAGGAAAACAATAAAGATATAAAAGAGTTAGAAGATGGGTACATATTTTTTAATCAAGAACAAATAGTGAATAATGTAACAATGACAGGCCCGAAACTCATTCATTTTGAAAATACTGTAACAATAAATAATAAAACATATACGAACAGAAAAAGGTTGATGAAAAAATTAATTGTACAAAACCATAATAATGATGTAACAATACTAGAGTATATGACCTCCAACAAAGAAACTAAATTTACAAACTTACAAGAATTATCCACGATACTCATACCAATCGAAGAACATCCTATACTTACACTTTTTGTAACACTTATAATAATTGTAATAATTAGCATGAGCATATGTGTAATAAAAACCATTGTAAAAATTATTAATATTAAGAAAAAACACAAATACATAGTACAATACACCAATGCTCTGGAAA